>CM065693.1:14572177-14607177 GCA_017654935.2 Phymorhynchus buccinoides
GTGGTTTAGTGAGCGAATGGTAGAAAGACCCTGCAAATAAATAATGCTACTTAAAATTAAATAATGCAAACCAACATTTGGACAACACGAATTTAAAGAAGCTTGACCTTTTCCGTCTCTCTCTTATTCATGTATTCTTTTTGTTTCAGACTGGAGTCTGTACACCCTGCATGATATATGTAGCCTACGGCAATCGCTGTATTACGTATTATGTATTACGTACTTTATAGTCACAGAGTCGTCGCTGTGAAATTCGGGGTGCTCCCACCTGGAGAGCGCGTCGCAGCCAGAGGCGCGCCATCCAATTGTTTTTGCGTGCGATTTGTGTGTGACTGATGAGGGAGGGGGGGGGGGGGGGGGGTATATTCTGACCAAATGACAACTTTTTCGTTGCCACTGGGATTAACGTGTGCTGAGTGCATGGGCACACGTGACCTCGGTTTATCGTCTCATCCTAAAGACTCCACTTCCGACCGTAAGGTCTAGTGCAAAGTGAGAGAAAAATCCCCAGTACCCATCGGGTTTACTTGACACAAGGCGAACGTGCTACCTCTGTGCCACTCTACACCTGATATAGTTAAGCTTTGCATTTTATGATAATAAAGAATGTTAGCTGATAACGCAATTAGACATTAGAGATAGATTTCGTAAGCCCACTTATTTTTTTATCGTGTGAAACGGTGTTTTTTTTATAATAATGATTACAACATAACTAAGCGTAACGAAACACGGAATGGACGTTATCTGCCATCGTATTTTCTCCTTTATCTCTGAGGATCCCTTGACCGTGTCAACACAGTTAAACCTGCAAGGCCTAATGCTCCACACAGTTAGTGAGCCCTGAAGAAGATTTGTGGTCAATCAATGTCCGAATCAACATCGGTTGCCCAGCTTAACCGTTTCGACGTCATCATTAACTTTCCAATTGCTCCCTTGCGTCATATCAGCGTGTCTGATTGGCTGGCTGATCACGTGATGTAGTTGGCAAAGATTAAATAATGTTTATTGTGGCTCTTATCCAAAGATGATGCCGTTCGGTTGTTTTACAAGTGAACAGTTTATGCAATCATAATTAATATTGTTGATTAGTTGCCTTTATATTAATTAAATATTTTCTCTTTCATTCATTAACGCATTGCTCAGAAGACGCAGCATAACGCTTTCAAGGTGTAAAACAAGAAAGATGATGCTGTTCGTAGTTTTACAAATGAACAGTTTATGTTTAGGCAATCATAATTAATATGGTTGATTAGTTGCCTTTATATTATACATTTTGCTCTTTCATTCATTAACGCTTTGCTCAGAAGACGCAGCATAACGCTTTCAAGGTGTAAAACAAGAAAGTACTTGGTGACAAGGGCCAAGGGGATGTTTACCAACAAAATGACAACGAATCTGTTATCGTTAAGCAATTTAGGCTGCTTCTGGATTCCAATAATAACGCAACACGATCTTTCAGGGTTGATGTAGGGCTGCTTTTGTGTTGGTAGGGCAGGTGAGGGTAGTGCGTCTCTGTGTCCCTCAGAGTTTTTCTTTTTGATTAGTACCTATACAGGTTACTTAACTCCATTATATCTTAATGAACCGCGGAAGTTCAGTTTAACGTCGCGTATCGGCTTTCGCCATGTACGACGGGCTGAACAAACCAACCAGGGTATAAACAAAAATTTATGTTCCTGAATCACTGTCTTAGCCAAAGACAAGGGCTAACGTTACGTAGCGTGAGCGCAAATCGGCAAAAACGGTACTAAGAAACACCTCTTTCGCTGACGTTTGGCGAAGGGGGGGGGGGGGGGGGGGGGGGGGGGGGGGGGGGGGGGGGGGGGGGGGGGGGGGGGGGGGGGGGGGGGGGGGGGGGGTGGGGGGGGGGGGGGGGGGGGGGGGGGGGGGGGGGGGGGGGGGGGGGGGGAGGGGGGGGGTGGGGGGGGGGGGGGGGGGGGGGGGGGGGGGGGGGGGGGGGGGGGGGGGGGAGGGGGGGGGGGGGGGGGGGGGGGGGGGGGGGGGGGGGGGGGGGGGGGGGGGGGGGGGGGGGGGGGGGGGGGGGGGGGGAGGAGGGGGGGGGGGGGGGGGGGGGGGGGGGGGGGGGGGGGGGGGGGGGTGATGGGGGGGGGGGGGGGGGGGGGGGGGGGGGGGGGGGGGGGGGGGGGGGGGGGGGGGGAAGGGGGGGGGGGGGGGGGGTGGGGGGGGGGGGGGGTGGGGGGGGGGGGGGGGGGGGGTTTTGTGGGGGGGGGGGGGGGGGGGGGGGGGGGGGGGGGGGGGGGGGGGGGGGGGGGGGGGGGGGGGGGGGGGGGGGGGGGGGGGGGGGGGGGGGGGGGGGGGGGGGGGGGGGGGGGGGGGGGGGGGGGGGGCTGTGATCGAGGTAGCTGTGATCGAGGTAGCAAGCCACAAACTATTTGAAGGATCATGGGAAATATTGATACTTCCGGATTTTTTAAATTTTATATCTCGCGTGACGAGACTTGAACTTTACAAATGGAAGACCAAACCAACAAGCTTGCCACAGCAAATATTCTTTAGTCTATCGTGAAAAAATACGGGATGATTTTAGCAAATTAAACAAACGCGAGTGTTTTGGAGTGCTATTTCTTAATTTGCATCATGTTAGATGGCATAATATAGTGCAAATTTAATTTTCTGCACACAAACAGACGTGGGTGAAATCGAAAACTTTGCACAAACTGACAGAGAGGTATGATTTATCTCCCTTATGATAGCAACCCTTTTCTCTCTCCCAAAAGTGAAGAGTAAGTTTAAAGAGTTATCTGACCTTAGCAAACGTTTAAGATATTTCTTAGACCCCGTTTGGCGTAAGGGTTATTCGCGTGTCGACCGTTATCTAGAGAAACTGGACCCAGGTTTTAAGTTAAGGACTATTTCAACATCACACCACCCTTGTCTAATTTTAGTCAGTAGTATCACTTTCTGAAATGCTTCCAAACTCAATGTTTCCTCATTATGTTCGTGCTTGGTGCCCTTTCACTTGTCTCAGTTCCTATCCCCTTGTTCTCTATACTCTTCCACCGTTTCCTCCTAGCCCTGTTTTGTGTGTCTGCAACCCGATTGACTGGAAGTCTGTATTTAAAACAACCCCAGGGATCCACAGTGAAGACAGAAGAATGGGGAAAGGAAAATAAATAAAAAAGAAAGATCAGCAGACGTCTGTTTGTTTGTTTTCTGGGTAGCTGTGACCCACATACAAATGCCCCCAACTTCAAATTGAGGCTGCTCTTTAAAATGTTTCGCTTTGAAATTGGGGGTAATTGTATGGGAGTCAAACCTGGTCAAAACAATATTTGTTCCCAGCTATAAGAGGGAAAACACGCGATAACCGTGGTTTTGACACGTGATCTGGTGGGTCTTTAAAGGGTAAAGTGGCGGTGGACAACTGAGATGTGAAATGTGTACACTAAATAAACCCTTTCAGAACGCCAGAAAGTAGCTTTAGGAATGCTTGGATGCTTGTGCTTATTATCATGATCATTACATTGTCCCGCTGCTTACAAAACGAAAGCTTTGTTGTTACACGAGCATACTCCACACAATACATAATTGAGTTGTTGATATGAACACGTGGTAAATATATTAGTGGGTGATTATATCTCAGTTGTTATAATTAAGCCAATGTAAAAGTGTGGCAAAACATGAAGTTTTGTGAGTTTGCATCATGAATGTGTACAGAATAAGCCATGAACTCTCTCTCTCTCTCTCTCTCTCTCTCTCTCTCTCTCTCTCTCTCTCTCTCTCTCTCTCTCTCTCTCGTCTCTCTCTCTCTCTGTCTCTCTCTCTTCTCCTCTCTCTCTCTCTCTCGTCCTCTCTCTCCTCTCTCTCTCTCTCCCTCTCTCTCTCTCTCTCTCTCTCTCTCTCTCTCTCTCTCTCTCTCTCTCTCTCTCACTCACTCTCTCTATCTATCCCCTCTCTATCTCTCTCTCTCTCTCTCTCTCTCTCTCTCTCTCTCTCTCTCTCTCTGTCGAAGAGGGGCTACGTATGTCTGTGCACCTCTGTATGTTTAGAATCACCATCATCCTTGACCGAAGTTTTACCAACATACCCTACACACTCTAAGTGTCCACCGTTGTGTGCACATGATCTTCACTGCCCCCTACACACCATGGAATGCCCTGTCCTTAGGGAACGGACCTTATTAGTCACCCATTGTGTGCAGGACAATAAACCACCTTACAACAAGGGAAGTCCTTTTAGCTGGTGGTGCAACACGAAGAGATAGGGGTATGGGGGAAAGAGTGATGGGAGTTTGAGATCACAAAACGAGAATGCTCTTCACTATAAAAAAAACAAAAAACTGCTGGGAATTGCTCAATATTAATGGTTTTCAGGGGAAAGAAGTCACAATGTTAGTCGTCTCCCTTGCGCCTGCGTTTAGGTATTAGGTACTTCATAGTCACAGAGGCGTCTCTGTGAAATTCGGGTTGCTCCCCACCTAGAGAGCGAGTCGCAGCCAGAGGCGCGCCACCCTTTGTTTGTGCATGCGATCTTTTGTGTGACTGATGAGGAAGGAAGGGGGGAGGGGGTAAATTTTGACTAAATGACAACTTATCCGTTGCCACTGGGATTAACGTGTGCTAAGTACATGGGCACACGGGACCTCGGTTGATCATATCATCCGAAAGACTCCACGTTCAGACCGTAAGGCCTAGTGCAAAGTGAGAGGAAAAATTCCCTGTACCCAGGTTCGAACTCGGGTTTAATTGACACAAGGCGAACGCGTTACCTCTGTGCCACTCTACACCTAAGAGTGATAGGAGTTTGAGATCACAAAACAAGAATGCTCTTCACTTAAAAAACAAACAAACCGTGTGCTGGGAATTGCTCAATAGTAATGGTTTTCAGGGGAAATAAGTCACAGTGCTATAGTCGTCTCCCTTGCGCCTGCTTTTATTACATCACTGTTCGTTTCGTTTCCAACCTTCCAGAGTCTTTTAGTTAGTGTGCAGGAAATCTACAGTGTGTTTTTAACGGTCTGTAGAAGCCATTCAAGAGTTATATGCCAGGAGGTACCATCAGGAGGTACAGTAGGTGTAGAGTGGCACAGAGGTAACGCATTCGCCTCGTGTCAAGTAAACCCGAGTTCGAATCTGGAAAACAGGGGATATTTCCTCTCACTTTGCACTAGGCCTTACGGTCTGAACGTGGAGTGTTTCGGATGAGACGATGAGTACATTGTCTGTTCTGTAGAATTCATGTTTGTTTTTTTCGAGATAAAAAATAACATTATTATCATGTTAGTTGTTAGGCACTGGAAAAAGAACAACTCGCCGTTCTATTAATGCGTTTGTGTTCCAGCGGTTATCACAAACATTTTCTAAATCAAACGAAAGGTGGCAAAAACAACAACATCAAAACAAAAACAAAGCAAAACATTGGCATCTTTCTTTCTGCCCGAAAGAATCTTTTGACCATGTCAACACAATGAAATGCTGAAAGTCTAGTTCCCTATAAGGCAGTCATCACCGAGTTATGCTTGTTTATCCATGTTTACATCCACATCAATATCATCGCTAACGTCCCCACCACTGAAACGTGCCGTGACGTCATTATTAAGGCACATTAACTCTTCCCTGCCCACTGGCAGCGAGTGATGATACACGAGAATTGATCAGTTGGCAAATAAGCTCGTGCAGTTGGGAAACACAAGATTCTTGGTTGTTGTTGTCTTTTATTGTGTTGTTTTGTTTCAAATAATAATAATAATAATAATAATAATAATAACACATAACATTTATGTAGCACCTTTCTTTAAAATTAAACTCAAGGCGCTCACATTCATTGATTCACAAGCAATTGGGCTAACACACACTATCATTCTACGCATTCATTCGGCCATCATCTAACTTACGTGAAAGTTACAGAGAGAACTTGCAAGTCGCTGACTGGCATCCTGCGGTTTCAAACTTTGACGCCATGCTGCCATGGTTGCTATGGTTTTGACCGAGTAAGTCGAGGTAATCAACTCTAATTTTCACGAAGTGCTCACCCCTATTTTGTTTCTTCCGAAAATCGTATGTTCACTGGGAATGACCAGATTTGACACCCCCAACCCCTGAAACATCTGTCAGTCAGTGTATACTAAAGTATTTAACTGACCGTCATGAAAATCACTTATTGTTACCGGTGTTCTGAAGACAACACCAATTACTCTTATCATAGCTATGGACCAATTTACACGACATTCTTTCAGGATGAAAATCTGTTTGGGTGCATGTATTACGCTAAAATTGACAAAGCACCGACAAAAGAAAGAAAGTAAGACAAAGTTGAAACCTCCTTCCGGCTATTCGCCAAGGAGAATGGGCCCTTTCTACCAAATGCCATGGAGAGATGATATTACATGGTCGATTACAAGAGTTTAAAGAGTTTGGGGAGCCATAGGCTTTTTTTCCCCCCCACAAGGGTAAATAGCCCCAGAATTCCCCGGACGAGGTGACGTGTTAAGCTGTGATTGGTAGAGAGGGGACACATTGATCATGTTGCAACGGGGATCGGGAGGGGGTGTGGGGGTGGGGGGGGGGCTGGGGAGGAGAGAAGGAACGGTTGCCTGGGTAGTAGAGGTTGAACTCTGCATGCAACTAATGCCACTCCTACACTAAGTGTAATGCAGTTAAGGTTTGGGCAGAAGAAATGTTGAAGTCAGTTTCTTGTTTCATGCGTTAAAGTAACATGAAAAACGAGTTTATGCAGAAGATAACGATTTTTTGTTAATATAATACTTTTTATTCAAGTTATTAGTTTTCGTAATAAGCTCAATAATATGTCAATGGACTATCTAAAGATAGTCCGTTTTGACTCCAAGCCATCGAGATAAGGGGGGGGGGGAAACGGGGGGGCGGGAGTGAGAGAGAGAGAGAAGAGAGATGAGAGAGAGAGAGAGAGAGAGAGAGAGAGAGAGAGAGAGAGAGAGAGAGAGAGAGAGAGAGAGAGAGAGAGAGAGAGAGAGAGAGAGAGAGAGAGAGAGAGAGAGAGAGAGAGAGAGAGAGAGAGAGAGAGAGAGAGAGAGAGAGAGAGAGAGAGAGAGAGAGAGAGAGAGAGAGAGAGAGAGAGAGAGAGTGGGGGTATGGGGTAAGAAGGGAGTGGCACTAGGGAGGGAGAATGATGTGGGGTGCAAGAGACAACAACAAAACTGTCACAGACTGAGTAACATAACAACGAACAACTGTTTAATGACCAGGCCATCTGCCCATGTCAGGACTGAGTAGCATAAAGACAGAAAAACGAAAACAAAAACCGCCAGGGGCTTAGCATGCAGTGGCTGTTTACCAAGGAGACAAACTAACTATGTACAAAGGCAACATAATTATCCATCAAGATCATTCAAACCACATTGGCCCATGCCCAGTGTTCTTCAGCGCACAACAGAGAAGGACACAACACAGTCTGGGGCTCATTCAGCTCAAGCCTAAGGCCGGGTTTGTCGCATGAAAAAAGGTAGCTCGTAAAAATAAGTAGCTCGCTACTATGAGAGTCTGTGTTTGCGACAACCACCAATTTCACTTTTTCTGTACTTTAACCATTTAACTAACCCTAACCCTAACCATAACCCTAACCCTAGAAAAAAGTGAAATTTGTGGTTCATGCTCAATGTCGCAAATAGACACTGTCATAGGTAGCAAGCTACTTATTTTTACGAGCTACCTATTTTCATGCGACAGGGTTCACAATAGACGCGCAAGTTCCGTACGGAAAGCCCTAAATAAGTGGAAGAAAGAAGAATAAAAGTTTACGCATATAGGGGAAATTCGGACACGTGTGCAAATCTGTTCCCTTTTTTGTTTCACTTATTTATGGATTGCGCACGGGTTTCCGCATGGAGTCTCCGCTTATGTGTGTACACGGCCTAAGTCACAGAATGTGAGACATTTGTCATACAGAGGATCACTGCGGAGATGCAACGCTAAAATGCCTTTTATTCCATATCGTCAATGGACAAACATACACGTTACAAAGAAAAGCATTAGACAATCAACACAAATCGCAAATTCGTGCGCCCGAATGGCAGCGACGGTGTCTCGCCCATGAGAGTTACAGCCTCTCATCGTATACAGGCACATATGTGCACGCATACACATACGCACGCACACACATAACATATACATACACGCGCGCGCGCGCACACACACACACATACACACAGTGGAGAGAGCATGCACGGAGCATACAAAGAAAACAAATGGTGATCACGTTTTATATGTAACTGAGCATTTGTCCACATAGTACATTCTTTTGTGTCTAATTTAAAAATAAAACACAATTAAGGCAAAAATGAATACACGAATGAATAAATTTAAACGTGAGTCAACCAGTCTATGAAGGTACGATAAAGCATCCATACATACACTGAGACAGAGACAGAGACACAGGCATATAGAGAAACAGAGGGAGAGAGAGAGAGAGAGAGAGAGAGAGAGAGAGAGAGAGAGAGAGAGAGAGAGAGAGAGAGAGAGAGAGAGAGAGAGAGAGAGAGAGAGAGAGAGAGAGAGAGAGAGAGAGAGAGAGAGAGAAGAGAGAGAGATTGAGAGATAGAGATAGAGAGAGAGTGTTTGCCTGTGTGGGTGTGTGGGTGCGTGCGTGTGTGTGTTTCCGTATATTGCACACATACCCCGCGCTGATATGAGTCATTCTTGTCCACGAACTACGTTCCAATCGAAGCAGAGGGCCCCAACTGCAATCATGTTGGCTATTCAGAAATGATAAAGAGGAAATTGAGATATTCGTCTTAGATAACATGGCTTATACATCTCAGGAATATTGAGAAAGAGAGAGAGAGAGAGAGAGAGAGAGAGAGAGAGAGAGAGAGAGAGAGAGGGGAGAGGGAGGGAGGGAGGGGGGGGAGGGAGGGGGAGGGGGAGGGGGAGGGGGAGGGAGGGAGGGGGGGGGGGAGGGAGGGAGAGAGAGAGAGGGAGGGAGAGAGAGAGAGAGACAGAGAGAGAGAGAGAGAGGAGAGGAGAGAGAGAGAGAGAGAGAGAGAGAGAGAGAGAGAGAGAGAGAGAGAGAGAGAGAGAGAGAGAGAGAAGGGGCTGCATGCTATAGGCTTGTCCAAGTTTGCCAGACATTTTTTTCTATCGAACCTTTTCCTCTTCAGGGCGAATCATGCGCAACAAGTGTTGAGTTGATACTACCATCTCTTCTCTTAATTAGGAGGTAGCGAGGAGAGCTGCAACACAGATTCATCTTTGTAATCAATAGTTCTACTGTCCTGTGCTGACTTTGTTTAGCTGTGTTTTTTTTTTCTTCCTACGAGCTCTCGTGGCTAAATCATGTCAGATTGCCTTTATTTTATTCCCCTCCCCACCTCTCTTCCACCCTCCACTCTCCCCTCTCCTCTCCTCTCTCTCTCTCTCTCTCTCTCTCTCTCTCTCTCTCTCTCTCTCTCTCTCTCTCTCTCTCTCTGTGTCTCTCTCTCTCTCTCTCTCTCTCTCTCTCTCTCTCTCTCTCTCTCTCTCTCTCTCTCTCTCTCTCTCTCTCTTATCTGTCTCTCGCTCCGTCTCTCTTTGGCTCTCTCTCTCTCTCTCTCTCTCTCTCTCTCTCTCTCTCTCTCTCTCTCTCTCTCTCTCTCTCTCTCTCTCTCTCTCTCTCTCTCTCTCTCTCTACGTGTGTATTGTATTTTCCATTTATTTTCATATTTGCTGATGGCCCTACCCCGCTGTCCCGTTTGACATGGGCAGATGGCCCAGTTCAGTAAAATATTGTTCATTGTTGTTCATTGCTTTCTCTCTCTCTCTCTCTCTCTCTCTCTCTCTCTCTCTCTCTCTCTCTCTCTCTCTCTCTCTCTCTCTCCCCTCCTCTCTCTCTCTCTCTCTCTCTCTCTCTCTCTCTCTCCCTGTCTCCCACTCTCTCTCTTTTCGTTTCCGCGGATATTTTGGTCATTGTTTTCGTTATTCTGATTTTGTTTGTTTGAAGATATCAGTGCTTGTTTTTATTTTTGTTCTTTTGTTTTTCAGTTCATATCATTGTGCGTGTGTACGTATCCATATGTGGACAGGCTGGTGACCTTTTTGCATTAACATTTTCCCGAGTTTCTCTTTCTCTTTCCATACACAGGCGATTGGAGATACTAACAAACCAGATAGTTATCTATTATTAATCATTTCACCGCCAACGTCACATTTTTGCACCACAATGATTTAACACCCATGTCACTAAAAGCAAAGATATTCTAAAAGGGTAAGATGGATTACTTAAGTGCTCGGCGAACCGGGCTGATAGAGTTATCGTTAGTGTGGACAGTACACCATTCACAGTGACGGCTATCCAAAAAATCAGACTGGAACTTGAACGGAGAATTCAACTGGCCTATCGACGTGTAAATGTGTCCTGTTTAAAAGGGACATAACCAGTGTTTCTGTCCTCACTACTCATCTAGGGAAAAGAGACCGGATGCTATCTTCCCCTATACAGTCTTTGCTAAAAGGCATCACATCAGGGTCTGTTATCCAAAGACCCTATTCTCTTAATTTGGGGAGGTAAGGATAGGCCTTACTTTCAATATGTCAGAGAAATCCCCAATAGTACAGACAGATTGTTTTTCTCTACCCAGGTAAATTTAATGGGATTTTTTTTGCTGAAAATGGCTGGCGGTGAAAGGGTTAACCCCTTGAAGACTTCACTGCATTAGACGAACATCATGAATGGCCTGGGATTGCCTAGATAAAAACAAAACTATGACAAGTAAGAAGCGCAACAAAACTCAACACTGTCATTGATTCAGTTTGGACAACATTACTGGTTGAACCAAGTTTATTTTTCGCTTCGAAATCGTGGTTACTTGCATTATAATCAGAATCATTAGTCTCCTTATTACCATCACTGTTAGTGAAAACATATTGGAGTATTTCCTGAGGCTCGTGTATGGCCGACTTTTAAAAACAATTCAACATTACAATTTCCAACAGAAGTGCCAAACAGAAGTGAAACGAAAGTTGGAAGAGTGATGAAGAGACGTAATTTGAGAAACGTGGTTTGGATTGAAAAACAGTATGGATTTATACACGTTTTAGACCCATAAATTGCTGTTCTGAGAATACTCGGAATTAGGCCCTGACTGGCGTTCTCCTATTCCGAGTATGCTCGGAATTCGTCTGGAATGAGTTAAAACAAACAAACACACAAACATACAAACATAATCTGCACAACAAACCCCAAAATGCATGTATTTGCATTCGCTTCTGAAAACAAAACGGCAAGGATTGCTGTGGGTGAAATACAAACATGGCGATGGAGGCCCACTCCTTATATATTGATGCAGCAATTTCACAATGGCCTAAGGACGAGTTTCTGCAACTATCATCATCACAATATCATTATAAAAAAATATAACATGACATTCTCTGTGCAAACACTTCGTGCGAGTCGTCAATGCACAGGTTTTCTGTTAGTGGTAAAGTTTATGTTTTTGTCCGTCACCGAAGGGGAACGGACTTTGCGATGGGCTGGTTTGTATTTTTTTTTTCCTTTTCTTTTCTATCTGTCCCAAGGATATCTCCCGAACCGCTTGACCGAATCGCGACAAATTTTGTGTGAAGGTGTGCCGCCTTAATAGGAAGAGATCGGCGCAAACCATTTTGCCGTCGTGACCTTGACCTTGACGTACGACCTTGAAAACCGAAAATCTATTTTTAGCCATATCTCGGGCACCGATCAAGTGCGTGGCATTGCTGGTGACGGACATGTCTGCCGCTCGGCGACGCCCTTGTCTTTTGTTTTGTTTTACTGGATCCAGTTTGTTTCCCGTAGAAAGATTAAACAGATGAAAGAGAAGAAGGGAAATACAAAGCAGTGCAGCAGACGAAAGGCACCGCGATTGGCGTATAGCAATAACTGGAATTGCAACAACAAGAAGGAAAAACAACAACAACAACGCTGGAGAACATAAAGGAGATGATGGGCAATACTAGAAGAACAAATTAATCACTACGACATCAAGCATTTCAAACCGACATTAATAAACTCAGCAACAAATCAACACTACAGCAACAGGAAAGCAAAGGAGTAAAGGTCTAGACCCACGAAACACATACTATGGTGATGAAACGTTGACAAGACGTTTGGAAAAGCAAAACAAGGAGAACAACAAGAAACAAGAGGCAAAGCCTGCAAGGCTCACGTCTGATTTTTATTACTATGGCAGGCATGGGAATTCCCATGACAATTCCCATGCCTGTATAGAGAGAATACTGTTATGTAGACACTTGTGCATTTGAAAACAGAATTAATTTTTATTTTACTGTGTAAATTAAAATTATTTATATGCACCCCTACCCCTTTCTTTAAAATTTAATTATATGTATGCGCATGTGTAACATAGTGGAGCCCTATTTTTATTTTTGGCAAACAAGTAAAATTGAAAAGCATATTGACCAAGCTTTCAGAAAAAAACATAGTGACCAATCCCTCCCCCGCCGGGGTAAGGGGGGTCTACGGACACCTGTAGTAGGCCTAGTCTTTGCCTGTGGGTCTAAGCCTCTTATTCTTAGAAAATTAATAATTGAAGTTGCGTGATCTGTTACTGTTTTAAACTGATTTTGTTCGCGATGAAAACTTGTTCCACATCATCTACATTTCTGTAAGATATTTTATATTAGTCCTAATATTTTATTTTCGTTTCGTTAATTCCCCCCCCCCCCCTCTGCCACAAAGCAAAGGTCAAGGTCACAGCCAGCAAGCTCATCCATGTTTATCTTCCCCTGTACAGTCTTTGCTCATGGTGATCAATCGTCTAGGCCTAACTAAGGATTCGTACGTCGAAGGCAGTGAAATGGACGAACCCTGGATTTTCCCTATATATTTTTTCAAGACTGAAATGAATGTGGGCTAAATGTTAAGTACGTCGTCTTGATTATGAGGTAAGGCATGGACTCTAGGCCTAGGCCTTGTTGCCGGAAGTGCAGTAGGCTAAGTTATGCGCAGAGATGATGTGCAGATGAACACGAACAACCGTTACTCAAAGACGCAAATAAAGCTAAACAACCGGGCCGTCAACGCACACACTCGGTACATCCATTTGTTACAGAAAATATAAGTTGACGACGTTAAAATGTACCTATTTGTACACACCTGAAGTCTTGCGTTTCTTTTTAAAGAGCGTTTTTGTATATCTAATGGAGAGTCTTCTTTCCAGTATGTATCTCCTACTCGGTACAACACAACAGTTACAGTAATCTCTGCAACAAATGATTTTCTTTCTTTTGTTCCTTACCGATGTATCTGACTGCTTTGATCGCCATGACTTGAAGGCTCACGTCAAAATCAAGTATCCTGCTAACTTTAACCCTCTTACATCTTATGTTTTTTTGAGAAAATGACAACGTTAAAGTTTCAGTGGAGAGTGAGAGTCTTCTTTAGTTTGAAGAGTGTGAGTGAGTCAAGGTTAAAGGTTGCACAACAGTAATCTCTGCAACAAATGATTATCTTTATTTTGTTCTTTATCAATGTATCTGACTGCTTTGATCGTCGTGACTTGAAGGCTCACGTCAAAATCAAGTATCCTGCTAACTTTAACCCTCTAACGCCTTATATGTTTAGAGAAAATGACAACGTTAAGGTTTGAGTTAAGGTTAAAGGTCGGGGCCACGGACGCAACACACACACACACACACACACACACACACACACACACACACACACACACACACACACACACACACACACACACACACACACACACACACACACACACATACATACACACAGACACACAACCGAACATGTACGATACTATAGACTCACTTTGTTTTAAAAAACGACGTGAGCCAAAAAGTAAACAGAACAACAGCATTGCTGAGAGTAAAGGAGGGGAAGATTTCTCCTGAAAGACAAGACGAACTGATAATGTTTCCAACGTACCATCAGCTGAAAACCAGAAAGTACTACTACAAAAAGGAATACAAAGGCTGATATGACGTTCCGGCTTTCACCCAACAAATGCTGTTTTTGTGACTGTCTAGTGTCTTCAGCGTCTCTTTTTGCTCGTGTCTCATAAGTTGGCTTGGAGTCAACACGGACAATTGCTATCATACATCCTTGACATCTGCAGGGTCCCCCTTACCCAAAATGCTTCACGATAATGGATACCATTATAGTGCATCACATGCTTACGGACAGAAACTTACCACTTTCAGATTGCTATCACGCATGTTTTGGAAAGGCTTTCAGATTGCTATCATGCATTTTTTTGGAAAGGCTTTCAGATTGCAATCATGCATTTTTTGGAAAGGCATTCAGATTGCTATCATTTTTGGAAAGGGGTGACTGTACAAATGTCAAACATATACATGATAGCAACCCCCCCCCCCCCCCCCCCCCCCCCCCCACCCCCCCCCCCCCTCCCCCCCCCCCCCCCCCCCCCCCCCCCCCCCCGATGGTAATCATCCCTATTTTGGGGATCTACCTGATGGTAGAGTAACTTCCCATGTTTGGCCGATTGTATTAGGCAAGATCACTCCCACGCACCATAAGATTACTCTCCTTAATTATTTCCGAACAATTCCTATTGCCTCAGAATGAAAATGGAAGTTACCACTTTTATATCTTGACAATTTATTGCCCTGTGCACGTCTTTTTAGAGTTACATAGTCATGACGTTATTTATTTATTTATTAAGACAACTTTTATAGCGCCTAATCTTTAAGCTCTAAGCGCTTTAAAGAACATTCCAGAACAAACTGTATAACTTTTTTTTTTATTCCATCAAAACTTTAAAGGTTCTAGTAAAGACACTACATGATTGTAGTCTCAGACATGCGAAGTTCAAACACTGCTTTCCGTTAAAAGACCCAGACAACCCTCCAACGCCAGTCTCACTTTCTACATGACCAATGTGTGTCTCCTCTCCACCAATCACAGCCTAACACGTCACCCCATTCGGGGAATTCTGGGGCTATTTACACTTGCGGGAAAAAAAGCCATCGGCTCTCCAAACTGTTTAAACTGTTGTAATCGGCCAGGTAACATCATCAGTTCTCTCTGTGGCGTTTGGTGGGAAAGGGTCATCTTCCTTGTGGAATACCTGCAGGGAAGGTTTGAGCTTTTTGTAGTTTTTGTCCCTCTATTGTGATGATTTTTCTAGACTCCTCGGCCTGTATTCACGTTGAGATAGCATGAGACCTAGCATCATGCTAACTTAGAAGCTCTTCCAAAAGTCCTATTAAATCCTATAGGACATTGGAAGAGCTTCTAAGTTAGCATCATGCTAAGTCTCATGCTATTTCAACGTGAATACAGGCCCAGACTCCATTACATTGTCTTTCGGTAAATAGGATTGGGTTCATTAACCAGTATCATCTGTTTTTCTATTGACTCGCTTTGTCTCTACGCTGCTTCATTACCATAATACCACGTTTTAAAGTGCTTTTTAAAACCATGTTTTAGGAATCTTTGTCTGCATCATTAATTCAAGACAATGGACACTTGATACTTATGAGCAAGGCAAGCACACAAATTGCACTCTCCCTTACACATACGCATACAAACTAACATACACCCCATACACATAATCTACTGAATTATGCGTGTGCACTCACACACACACACACACACACACACACACACACACACACACACACACACACACACACATATATATATATATATATATACACAGTAAAATAAAAGTCATACACACATGCACAGGAGGGCGCGTGTGCGATTCATGAAAAAAGGTAAATTTCTGTAAATACTATTATAAAAGAAACACACTTCTGTCCTCCCCCTTACTGTCTGCATTCTCACATTCTCGCTCTTACCTGTGAGAATCTGTTGCGCATTTTACTTTCCAATACAGTGGAACGTCCCTTATTGGGGTCTGCAACGAACACCTTTTGCAAGAGTGAATGCCCTTGGTGGGTGGGGGAAGATGGTTCAGTACTGACCAAACAGCGGGATAACTCTCGCCAATAACCCTATTTGATGCCACTAAATGGCTGCCTTTCGCAAGAGTGAATGCCTTTGTCAGTACTGACCAGCAAGGGCATCACTCTCACTGTCAAGGGCGTTAATAACCCTAGTTGCAGAGGCATATAAGACCTTCAAAAATCATCCAAAATGAGATCTTATAAGGGAGGGGTCTTATAAGGGAGGTCATTTTAATACTTACAAAGAAGGGCACTGTCTCAGAGAAGTAGGTCTTATATGGGAGGGCGTCTTATAATGGGAGGTCTTATAAGGGAGGTTCCACTGTACTGTGATTTCGGTGTTTCGACTGACAAAAACTGACCGGAACATAGATAGTGCGGATTGCATTTTCTCAATTAAAAACGTGAGTTTCTCATCCAAAACAGATTGAAGAATTCTGGATGACAATTGTTCTATATTGTTAATACTCAGGTGAATATGAAATGGTAGTTGTACAACATCAGTAGGGGTTTGAAGCAATGACTATTAACGTGATTCACTAGAAAGGGGACACAATTACTAATAATAATGACAACTTATATAGCGCTTATTCTCCTTACGAGGCTCTAAGCGCTTCACAAAAAAGTAAAACATCTGAGCAGAAACAACAACAAAACAACGCACTTGTCATAAGGAACAACCCGAAACGAAATAACAATAACTACATTTACGTCCCCCCCCCCCTTCACACTCCCCTAGAATCCAAACCATTACAAATAGCGTTTTCCACGCAAAAGGCATTTCCTCACGCTACCCCCCCCCCCCCCCCCTCTCCCCTCCTCCTCCACCCACCCCCCTCCCACTCGGCCCCCTTCATAGACCTCAAGCTGACCTACGTTTTTGTAGATCTCCCAGCACGCACGCATGCATGCACACACACACACACACACACACACGCGCTCATTGCTTAACTCTGATGGAGTGGAGCTCCACTTCATGAAATACCCTGTGTGCGTCCACCAGACATCTTTGCACAGTATACTCATCTCTCTCTCTCTCTCTCTCTCTCTCTCTCTCTCTCTCTCTCTCTCTCTCTCTCTCTCTCTCTCTCTCTCTCTCTCTCTCTCTCTCTCTCTCTCTCTCTCTCTCTCTCGCTTAACCCCCCATCCCTTCAGACATGGGCAGAAGGCCTGGATCAGTAAACTTTGTGAATTGTGCATCTCTCTCATCCCTTCAGACATGGGCAGAAGGCCTGGATCAGTAAGCTTTGTGAATTGTGCATCTCTCTCTCTCTCTCTCTCTCTCTCTCTCTCTCTCTCTCTCTCTCTCTCTCTCTCTCTCTCTCTCTCTCTCTCTCTCTCTCTCTCTCTCTCTCTCTCTCTCTCTCTCTCTTACTAGCCTACTTCCTTTCCTTCCATAAGATTACAGCACACAACTCTGTCCTTCCTGTTACCAAACAAAGGGCGGTCATTTTTGTGCAAGGAATCCACCCACTACGATTGGTCCAGCTGTATGCCGTTAGCAACCAATCAAAGCCATTGTACCGTGCCGTTATCGACCAATCACAGCCTTTGTCACAGACCCTGATGAAGCCTCCACCCCCATTGCCAGTCGTCAAAGATCACGTTAGCTTAGCTGTGGGCGAGAAGAGTTTGAAGAAAGGAACACATAGATTGTCCCGATACTTCTCAATTTGTCCAATGTGCTGTCTGGCGTAAGGGGGGTGGGGTGGGGGACTAACTCAGAAAACTTTACAAGAAAGGACGAGGGAATTGCCTGTCTTTGAATAGATGGTGGGGGTTGGTTGGTAGTCGATGTCTTGGTGGTGGAACATATAATCAAACGTTTACCACGTTTTCAGCAAGTTGTTTGAAGGCCTCAGAACAGCCAGGAGTCTTTTCAAACTCAACAAAAACGCTTACATCGAATGTAATAAAGAGGGAAAGAGGGCTTTTGATCGGCCCAGCAGAGCAATCAACGTTGTATTGTGGTCCTCTTATAGTCTAGTTTCATTACATCTGTCACGGTGTGTTTTTTGCAAATAGATGAGCTTTTCTTGCTTTCAGTATAAGTAATCTGTACTGTACGTAAGAGGAGTGAGTGCGACCTAGAACCCTAGCGTTGGGTGAATAGTACATAATTATTATGCAGTAGACAATTTGTGTTTGTTGTTTTAGCTAAGCCCAGAAAATGCTAATAGCATGGGGATGCAAAGAAGCGTCGAACGTGTTTGGGATGGCGGTTAGAGAAGAACATAAATCATGGAGGTATAAAAACGAAGAAAGCGTATATATTGCAGATTTATCGTGTTGCATACCGACGCTTCTAACCTATGGTACTAGTGCGCGTGTGTTTGCGTGCGCGCGCCTCTCTATCTGTGTGTGTGTGTGTGTGTGTGTGTGTGTGTGTGTGTGTGTGTGTGTGTGTGTGTGTGTGTGTGAAAGTCAAAGTCAAAGTCATCGTTTATTGGGTTTTTTTGAGAGGTGGATATTGAATAAGCAAACAAGTAGACTATGCTATTATCATCAAAAACTGAAAACAAATCCATGCAAACGACCAATGTGTGTGTGTTTGTGTGCGAGCGTGCATACGTATGTGTGTGTGGGAGGGTATATATATATATATCGTGTTGCATACCGACGCTTCTAACCTATGGTACTAGTGCGCGTGTGTTTGCGTGCGCGCGCCTCTCTATCTGTGTGTGTGTGTGTGTGTGTGTGTGTGTGTGTGTGTGTGTGAGTGTATGTGAGTGTAGATTTGAATGTCGAATACTATGCTATTTGCTTGTATGAATAATGAATAATACGTTGTTGTGGGATTTGTTTGATACAAATAATAGTTTGTTTATGTGCCATCATCTATAGCCAGTTAATTTGATGTTTGTTAGTGGTTGTGATGATTTGTGGTTGCTGTTGTCATGTGATGTGTCTGTGTATGGGTGTAAGTTTTTGTGTGATAGAAGAGAAACACAGACAATGAAAATAATGTGTCCTCGTTTGCCCTTTTTATTCCATGAACACACTACAGCAGTTATGGTTAAAAACTGATAACATGTGATTGAAATAGATTTACATTTGCCTCTTAAATGATTGTGGACATACCCAGCTAATGTCAGGCTAGATGGAGGGAGAGAGAGAGATAGGAGAGAGAGAAGAGAGAGAGAGAGAGAGAGAGAGAGAGAGAGAGAGAGAGAGAGAGAGAGAGAGAGAGAGAGAGAGAGAGAGAGAGAGAGAGAGAGAGAGAGAGAGAGAGAGAGAGAGAGAGAGAGAGAGAGAGAGAGAGAGAGAGAGACTGGACACTGGAACACTTTATTTGACAAGGATAAAGATGTTAGGCGATGCCTATTCTTATAATCTATCCTTGGGAGAGAGAGAGAGAGAGAGAGAGAGGGAAGAGAGAGAAAGAGGGATAAGAGAGAGAGAGAGAGAGAGAGAGAGAGAGAGAGAGAGAGGAGAGAGAGAGAGAGAGAGAGAGAGAGAGAGAGAGAGAGAGAGAGAGAGAGAGAGAGAGAGAGAGAGAGAGAGAGAGAGAGAGAGAGAGAGAGAGAGAGAGAGAGAGAGAAGAGAGAGAGAGAGAGAGGAGAGAGAGAGAGAGAGAGAGAGAGAGAGAGAGAGGAGAGAGACGAGAGAGAGAGAGAGAGAGAGAGCGCACTGGTAGAGGGTAGGCGAGGGATGAAGAAAGACAAACAGAAAAGATTGTAGGGATGTGGAATGTTTGCTGCTTTGTAATGGTGTTTATTCACCGCTATTGCCACAATGACAGAGAAGACAACGACAATGACAAAGACGAGGACAAGTGTGATGGAAATGATGATGTGGATGATGATGTGGATGATGATTGATGATCATCATGGTCATGATGGTGGTGGTGGTGGTGAGGAGGATAAGAACGACAAGAACGATGGACAACTACTGCGATGAAAACGACGACAACAACGATGTTGATTTCAATGACGATGGTGATGATGATGAAGATAATGATGATCAAGAAGAAGAAGACTATGCAGCTGCTGCTGCTGATGATGATGGTGATGGTGATAATGATGATGATAATGTAATGATGATGGCGACGATGATGATGATGTTGTTGTTGTTGACGACTATGATGGTGCTGCTGATGGCGACGACGACGGCAGCGACGCCGACGACGACGACCATGACGATAATGATAACGATGATATTCACGCTGCGGATGATGACAACAACGTCGATGATAATCACGATGAGAACGAGGAAGATAACGAGTGCATGTTATTCTTCAGTTTCAGGCCTGAAGCCCAAGATGAGCGTGTTGAGGCGTAACGTAACGGTGGTGTCGGGCCAGACCGCTGTGTTGCCCTGCTCTGTCGATTTTCTGGGGACCTACAAGGTAAGGGGTTATACTAAAATGTTCTGGGTAAACTGCAATAACACGCACTATACAAATAGAGAAAGACATTGTCTTCTTATTGTTGTTTGTCTAGCGTCTCACCCACCGCGATTTAAATAATGCATAGACTGGTGTTTCCACGTGGTTTAACCCTTTCACCGTCATCCATATTTCAGCCCAAAATTTCCGTTAAATTTACCTGGGTAGAGAACAAAATCCATCTGCAGTATTGGGGATTCTTCTGTGACATATATTTGTTTTGTGTGAGGGTGTTTGTGTATGTGTGTTTGTGTATGTGGTCAGTCCATGCGGCTCGGTTGCTGTGGCTTACCGAATGGGGTATGAACGAGTTGGCGTCGATAAATATGTGTGTGTGTGTGTGCGCGCGCGCGCGCGCGTGCGTGTGTGTGTGTGTGAATCAGAATCAGAATCAGAATCAAAGTTTATTGTCCTTTAAAACCAATACAAGGTTTTATATGACACTGATAAAATAACAATAACGTAATAATAACAATTTATAAAGTTCAGTTACGGAACTTTTTTTTTGTTTTTTGTTTTTGCTAAATACTTCTGGGTTTTTCCCCCCTTCTTTCTTTGTGCTAGTTGCGTTACTGTTTCAGGTAATTGAGGCTATTGATTGAGACAACTGTGTATATATTTTGCAAGTTCACTTACAAGGGCGTCATTTGTAATTAATTTGCTAGGTGTAACATTATGTATAACGTATTTTTCTTCAACAAGTTTTATAAATTGTGTTCTTATTTCCGTATGCTTTGTACAATTGTCTAAAAAATTAGTTTCATCTTCTATTTCCTTGCATTGTAAACATAGCCTTTTCTCTCTAGGCATATTAGAATGTCTACCTTTTTCTATGTTAAGCTCATGGCATGAAGTTCTTAGTTGCATAACGTCTGTTTTTTGGTAAAGTGTATTAAAGGATTTGTCAAATATGGTTCAGTTCTGTATTCATTTGTAATCTTGTTATAAAAGTTTAGCTTTGATTTTGTCTCAGATTTTCTTTTTCTCCAAAATGAAATATATTCTTCTTTTAGTTTATTTTGTATTACATGACATAATTTATTTATGTTAAACGTGTGTTGGTTGTTCCATACATGTGTCAATCCAAGGGCGTTTAAAATAGATTTAACGAATTTAACCCATGGTGACTGACTAGTTTCATTCTTTAACATTTCGTTGTAAATGACATTAATGTAAGAGTCTTGTTTGGATTCTAAGATATGATGCCAGAATTTTATAATTTGACAAATTGATGCTAAACTAACAGGAAAACTACCTAGCTCTCCAATAACCGCTAAATTTATAGCTTTTTTATGAACCCCTAAAATTTGTTTGAAAAAATTGTGCTGGATATGTTCATGCTGTAATTTATTTGAAAGGCATTGGGTGAATGGAGTAAGCTTGATAGCTTTTTTTCATCCTGTCCTCAGAATGAAAAGTAATACGAAAGCAACTCGAAAAATAACTCAACATGCAAAACAAAACATTCCAAACTACTAAACATTAGCCTAATAATATAACGCATTGAAATAACTCTATTGAGAGAGAGAGAGAGAGAGAGAGAGAGAGAGAGAGAGAGAGAGAGAGAGAGAGAGAGAGAGAGAGAGAGAGAGAGAGAGAGAGAGAGAGAGAGAGAGAGAGAGAGAGAGAGAGAGATAGAGAGGAGAGAGGGAGAGAAGAGAAGAGAGTTGTCCCTTCCCCATTTCATTTCCTCCCCATCAGAGATAGAGACAAATGAGAGAGGAGACAATGGAACAAATTGAAGTGAATGTGGTTGTCCCTTCCCCATTTCATTTCCTCCCCATCACCCATATTAACAAATGTCCCGGACACAATGGAACAAAGCAAAGAACAATCAAAGTATAAAAATTGTAAAGTATCAATTAAAAGGACATATCCCGACGGAATAGGTGCTAAATTTCTAAAGTTAGAGACTAATTCATAGGGTTTCTAACATATGAAATTTAAGTGCTTTCATAAATGTCTGTCTTGATGTACACGATTTTAAATTAAAAGATAAATTGTTCCACGCCGTACAGCCGGAGTACAATAAACTAGATTTATAAAGATTATTACGGGGTCTGGGAAAAGAAAGTTTGTGTGTATGTCTGCTTTCGTTGCTAACAAAATGTTGGGTGATTTTCTTAGGGGCTATTCCATTCACAACGCTGTACATGCATACACATTTGTTATATAATAGTCTTTCCTTAAATGGCAGGATGTTTAAAGATTTGTAATCACATTTAGTGAGTGAACTGGACTTCAACTGTATTAATTTTATGGCTCGTTTGTGTAAACGATTTAATTGTTTCAGATTTGTTTCGCTGCTATTGTCCCAAAGAGTTGATGCATAATTTATAAGGGATAAGATATGTGCATGAAAAAAGCTTTTTCGTGCGTCACGATTCAAAAATCTTTTTATTCTTGCAAGTTGATATATTCTTTTTGAAATGCGTTTGCCAAGATTAGATATATGATTTGACCATGATAAATTATTGTCTATAACAACACCTAAGACTTTATGTGAAGATACTTCTTCTATCTTTTGATCTTGAATGAACAATGATGGGAACGAGGAGTTCATTTTCTGTCTTTTTTGTCTCGTGGTAACATACATGCATTTTGTTTTGGTAGCATTTAGAGACATATGATTTTCTTCAGTCCAGTTCACTAATTTTTCAACATTTTTCTGGAGGTCATTTACCAATTCGTTAGGGTTACTATTACAAGACTGTAAAGATGTGTCATCAGCAAACATTTCAGAGGAACATTGTAAACATAGCGGTAAGTCATTTACATAAAGAGAAAATAAAATGGGTCCTAATACTGAGCCCTGAGGAACTCCAAACTTAATTGGTAATAATGTTGATCTTTTTTAGCTGATTTCAACGAGCTGTTGACGGTCGCAAAGAAAAGAGGAAATAAATGTAATGGCGTGACTGGACAAATTGTAGTACTTAAGTTTTCTTGTCAAAAGGGCATGATTAATAACATCAAATGCCTTAGCAAAGTCAATAAAAAGAATTCCAGTAAACTCGTTATTATTAATATTTGAAAGACATCTGTCAGTAAGATGTGTCAGAGATGTGTGACACGAGTGGTTTTCACGAAAACCTGATTGATTTTCATGAAGTAGATCGTAATGGTTCAGATGCTTACATAAATTCAATTGAATATGTTTTTCCAGTGGCTTTGACAGGAGCGAAAGTACTGATATAGGGCGATAATTCGAGGGATTGGTACGATCACCTGATTTATAAAAGGGTATTACTTTTGCTTGTTTAAATTGGGTAGGAAATTGTCCTTTATCAATGCAAAGATTGTAAACATAAGTAAGCGTGTCTGCAATGGCAGGTGCAGCTAGTTTTAAAATCTTACTATCTAATCCATCTAAGTCCCTTGATCCTGACTGTTTTAAATGTAATAAGTAATTCAACGTTTCAGTCACAGAAATGGGCAGTATGGTAAAGGGTGTTGAAATATTTTTTGAACGACAGTAATCACCCAGTTCTTGTAAATCATTTTCATGTGTTTTGTCATTGGTGATTAACTTATCAGCAACATTAGCGAAATGAGAGTTTAAATCATCAGGTGATAATTCTGATATTGGACAATGCGCTTTATGGTCAGAATTTCTGTTAGTCAAAAGGTTAATAGCTTTCCAAATTGATTTCTGATTCTGGGAGGAAGTTACCAAATCTTGAAAGTATGTTTTCATTGCCCTTCTCTTCATTGAGTTCACTTTATTCCTCTGTTTATTGAATGCCTTTCTGTCTTTTGAAGTAAGTAAGCTATCTCTTTTATATCCCTCATTGTCTATATCTTTAGTTAACCAAGGGGGTTTGTTGGTGTGTTTAACTCTCTTTTTAATTAAGGGAGCATGTTGGTCATATATTTCCTGAAATGTATGTATCCAAAACTCTATCGCTAAGTCCGGGTCCCTAATTTGATAAACATAATCTAAATCCGAATTAATTAAGTCATTCAGAAATGAATTTTGATCGAAGTTCCTGAAGCACCTATAAAATATTTCTTTGTGACCGGACTTAGGAATTTTGACACCTTTTTTCTTCCAAGTTATGCAAACAGAGGAATGATCACTACAACAGGTCTGTACAGAGGACGCTTCTATTATATTAGCTTTGTTGTTGACATAGATGTGGTCAATTAGAGTTCTTGAATGATTTGTGATACGAGTCGGAACGTCAATTATTTGTTCCAAATCATAAAGTTCATACATTTGTTTCCATTTTGTCCCTGACAATGTTAAATCAATATTAAAGTCGCCAAATAGTATTATTTCTTTCGATTCAAGGATTGCAGCATCCATCATCGAATTAAATCTGTCATACCAGTCAACTTTTTCTGCAGGATTTCTGTAGATGAACCCCACCATGATTGGTTTATAATGCTTTAGACTTATTTCAACCCAAATGCTCTCTATGTTATGATTTTCTAAATGAGGTATTCTCTTGAGAGTTAATGAACGAGTACAATATAAAAGCAAACCAGTTGAACGGGGTGCCATGGGATCTAAGCGAATCATATCATAGTTTGGCATGGACATATGGGAGTCGGGGATCACATCAGTTAGCCAGGATTCAGCTATACAAAATAAATGAAAATGATTACCTTTGTTATGTAATATTGTTGCTATTTCATCTGTCTTATTTCTGGCGCTATTTATATTGAGGTATCCAATACGGAGTCCCTCCCGTGAAGGCCATTTATCCAAAGTAGTAGACATGATCAAAATATAAGATCAATACATGCACAGCACTAATTGAAAATGGTCAAATAAATACAGTGAATAAGAAAGTGGGAATGGGGTAATAGGGTAAATAGAAACAATGAAACTGTTTCAAGTCCTGGATAGAATTAGTATATAAACAAATAATAACTAAAAATAGCATGCGATTTAACAACAACTATAAACAATTCAACAAAGTCTAGTGACTTATCGAATGGAACTGTCACTTCAGTTAATTCAGTACTTTTTCGTAGAATGTTTGTTTTCAAGATTCATAAAAAGAACGTTTTACGTAGATGCGGTAGTCTTTCACTTGGTTTGATGCTGCTGCAGTATATTCCGGCAACTGATCACACATGCTATTTACAACACAATACATGCTCTCTGTCTCACATACACACACACTCTCTCTCTCTCTCTCTCTCTCTCTCTCTCTCTCCCTCTCTCTCTCTCTCCCCCTCTCTCCTGCAAATATACACATACAATGATACACACAAACACATAATGCAAATATACTCGACATATGCGCGCTCGTGTGTGCTTTATGCACACATGATATTATTAAGCGTTTTGTTGAGGCAACATTTGAGCAAGGTAGTTAATCATTTGCATTGCTGCTGGATGAAATGGCCCTTTCAGATAACTTTCAACCTGTGGTCTTGGTGCCTGGTAATGATAGGATGTGGGATAAGGAACGAAAGGTGGTGGATAGGGGATATGCTGTGGGGGACATTGTGTTGGGAGGCTTTGAGGATGGATAGGGAAGGGATTCGGGAGGTGAGGAACTTCGGGTTTGTAGTGTACACTATGGTCCACTGATTGGTTAGATTGTTGATCTGACCCGTGACGCATGGGTTGACCAATAAGGCCATTTTGCGTCGGGGGAGTTTGGTTGGTAGGTGGTACAATATGCGATTGGTTACTCAAGTATAGTTGGGGATGAGTATGCTTTGTGAGGGATGATGAAGGTGCATTGTTTTCAGCTCTGCTGAACAAAGGTGGAAAGTGATCCACGGATGAAGGGTGAGGACAGAATCCCTGAGTACATTTTTGCAATCCTGCATTGATGGTGCCTCTAGCGTGAAACTCTCCTCTGCTTTGGCTAGACCTTGGCATGTGTCTATCACCCGAAGAACGAATTTCATATACATGCTGACCCAAATTTTCTTGGATGCTATGGTTCTTGCTGAACCCAGTACTGCGAAAGAGAGTGCGTTTCATGTTTGCTGCCAGTCTGGCTGTGCCTTGTACACTAGGGTGGGTTAGATTATTGTACAAGGCCTTTCTTGGTTTTCCACTCTCAGTCGTAAATATGTGTTGATTGTTGATGAACAGCAAGCCAAGCTGCTGACACACCGTTCTCAGGTTACGGTTTGATGGGGAAATGGAGTTGTTCAGATTGTGTCTTCCTTGAGCTGGTAAAATGGAGCTGAACGCTATCAGTGCACTGGGAAACACATACTGACACAATCTGTACACTTCCATCCAGTTCTCGGGGGTGACTTGTCCTGATGGACAGTCGTTCACACCAACATGGACTACAACAGTCCTCACATTTGTTGACACAGGGGCGGACTGCAGCCATCTGCACAAATCAGTTGTTGTCACACCCAGCACACAAACCTTGCAACATGAGTCGCTGGGAGAAAACCGATGTGGGTTTATGTATCTGATTGTAGAATCTCCCAAGACAAGTAGTGTTGTGTTTGTTGGAATTGAATTACTTTTTAGTGTGTCAAACGGTGATGGATTGGATCTGATGTTGTGATCATTAATTGTTGATTTAAGTTCTTCTTTTGTATCACATGGGGTAAGTTTGTTAACGTTTTGGTACAGATCACATTTTTCACTCACACTATCTAGCGCTTCAAATCTGTTTGTAATATGAACAGCATATTGTACTTTAGATGGACCTTGGTTTTTGTTTTCAGAAGAGTTAATTTCCTGATCAGTTGTTCGTACTGAAGCATTATCGTTTTGACTGGAGGATGAGTTGTTAACAGTTAGTTTAGTAGAAGTGTCTGACTCTTCTTTTGGTTGACTGTCATTTGGGATCCCTTCAGTGTTTGTGTTTTTAGACATGCTGTTGGAACATGGGGGTTGTGGGGTCTTGCTACTGACAGGGGGAGACGCACTGCTGCTTTTAGGCAATGACTCTACGTCTGAGGTTTGAGTGTCTTTGGTGGCAACTACTGTTTGAGTTTTCAGATTTTTCATTTCAGAATGCATATTTCCAATTTTGGTTCTGAGTGAATGATTTTCTTTTGCTAGTTTCTCGTGCTTTTCTTCAAGACAAGCAACGTTTGTTTTTAAGTAGTCAATCTCACCTTGCATCTGGTTTATTTTTTCAGTGACATATATTTTTAATTCATTTTTCAACGAACATTTGGTGTCACTGATGATACCTGTGATATGTTCTTCAGATGATTTCTGTACATTAGCCAGAATGTCCAAATCATCTTCAATCTTGCTAAGTGTGTTCTGAAGTGTATGCATTCGATGCAGTTCAGAGAAAGAAGTTTGTCCCCTTGGTTTTGTTTTCGCAAACAGCACATTTCTCCTCAACCTTTTCTTCCGCTGCCGTGGTGTTTGAGTCTGTTGTGTTGTTTGAGTAGGCCTACCTGCGTTCAGAATGAATGTACTGGCAGCAGGTGCTGCGGGCAACTTAACATCGGTGCTACTGGACACCTCTACAGTACCAGAGGGCTGAGGCAAAGTAATGGGCGGGGAATCAAGGAGGGCCTCAGGGGTTTCCTGAAGAGGGATGGTTTGGTCTTGGACAGTGTCTGTGGCGATTCCATCACCACCGAGGGTAGGGGAACCCTGCTCTGCGGTTTCCATCATGTAAGGCCTGAAGTGAGGGGTGGCACATTTGGAAATGAAAGTGACTGGGGCTGATAGCAATTTGCTTTTAAGCTCTTCAATATCAGACTGGTCCTTGTGGCTTTCAATTATGCATTTTAGTGGTTCACATTCCCTTTTGTCCCAAGGGTTGCAGTCTTTACCCTGACACAGGAGAGTGCCACTTCTACTTTGGGTGAAGTAGAGAGAGAGAGTAACGCATTTTGATTTCTTGCTTATATATGCGTATGACTGTTTTGGCGAGCTATGATGGGCGAATTATGAGCCACTGAGTGTGGGGAATGGTGAGGGTATGTTCATGTTTGTCAAAATCATTGATGGAGATATCAATATACTCATCATCGATGGATAAATATCTATATATAAGACTGTTCCTCCATATTAAGATTTCACTCTCACCACACCAAAATCTTTTCTGTATAACGTCTAAAGTAGGTTTCAGTTTTTTGCTAAGAATTGGGTTGGAAGTCATTGTTATAGTATTGCTATCAGGAACATAGTTTTTCAACCTATTTCATACATGATTCTGTTACAAAGTACGTGAAAATCAGTGCCGGATTTTAGATGCTATTGTAATTAAAACATTGTACTTGACCTAACACATCTTAATGTTATGGAAAACCAGTACGGCGTAGTCGTAGGTTAAACACACCAGATTAGATGACACAAAAACACATTGTTTGGAAGCACAACGTTGTAGCCTAGCACAATTTGAACGTGTAAAAAGAAAAAGAATGCTAGTGAGGAAATATTGAATACACAAGTGTTAATAGTGTTTACTGTTCAACATACAAAGCGGTGTATGGAAAGTACAAGGATTCAGGATCTCTCTACCTCTCTTAATTGTTCATTGAACGTCTAAATAGGCGTTGTCTTTATAGACAATCTTCCTGTATTCCGGATCCTAACAATTTTCTTTAAAAAATCCAAGTATACCCTAAACGCACTACGTTCAGTCAGCACGCCTGTGTTACGTCATTGCAAGACACCAAATGATGTAAAGTTATCACAATGACGTCATTTTTTACTTTAAAAAGAAACTAGGTCTTGTCTTGACAGTGTTTTCAAGTAAATAAAAGAACAAGACAACATACTGCACACTGTGCCATCAGCTTGACATCAAAATAATCAAACTTGAATGTTTCCTTCAATGTGAAAGCGTGTAGTCACAGCAAATTAACGTTTACACTTGGGGCCTCACGACCACCATAACAACTGAAGACAACCAAGCGGCCCGCCGACTTCGGACTTGATACCTCGATCACAGTCAGTACGCGATCACCACTCACTAAATAAATGGAAAAAGACAAGTAGAACACTTTACAGAACCGTACACACTTACAACCCCTGAACTACTTTACAGAAAACAATGAATTCTATTATTTTTCAGGAGCCGCGTCAATCCCTCTTGGCCAGTTTCTGACCGGAAGTGTGTGTGTGTGTGTTAGAAAGAGAGAGAGAGTTGCTTTGTATATGCGCTGTTGCTGGTTGGTGTCACTCTTGAATGCTGTTTTTGTTGTCACTCTTGAATGCTGTTTTTGTTGTCTCTCTCTCTCTCTCTCTCTCTCTCTCTCTCTCTCTCTCTCTCTCTCTCTCTCTCTCTCTCTCTCTCTCTCTCTCTCTCTCTCTCTCTCTCTCTCTCTCTCTCTCTCTCTCTCTCTCTCTCTCTCTCTCTCTCTCTCTCTCTCTCTCTCTCTTGCTGCATCAGTATGGAGCCTTGGCCTTGATTTGACTAAATTTTCGTATTCGTAATATTCTCTCTCTCTCTCTCTCTCTCTCTCTCTCTCTCTCTCTCCCCCACTCTCTCTTTCTCTCTCTCTCTCTCTCTCTCTCTCTCTCTCTCTCTCTCTCTCTCTCTCTCTCTCTCTCTCTCTCTCTTATTTATGTCTTTGCTTCTGGCTTATTATCTATTTATTTATTTGTTTATGCTTGTTTATTTGATTGTTTGTGTTTACATTTTCAATGATGGAATATTATGATATAAATGTTTTTTTCTGGCTTATTGTAAGCCCCTCACTCCCCCATCCTCCCATATGATACGGGCAGAAAGGCCTATTCATTAAACTTCTCGACTTCGACTCTCTCTCTCTCTCTCTCTCTCTCTCTCTCTCTCTCTCTCTCTCTCTCTCTCTCTCTCTCTCTCTCTCTCTCTCCTCTCTCTCTCTCTCTCTCTCTCTCTCTCTCTCTCTCTCTCTCTCTCTCTCTCTCTCTCTCTCTCTCTCTATTCCCATGTTTTTATAATGTTTTTGTTGTTGTTTTTCTTCCTTAAAATTGGGTTTATTCTGAAAAATTGTCATTGTCTCAAAATGGTTTCCCTTTTTTCGTACTCAATTTAAACTACCAATTCAAGTTCACCATTGTTAAGTATTATCCATGTTTGCTTTAAATCCCATTTTTGATTCTTTTTCAATTATTTCATGTGCCACTTTTTGTTCCATTTTCTTGACTTGATTGTTTTATGTCAAATTTTCTTTGCTTGATGCATGGTATGAATGTGTGAGTGAGAGGGCAAGGTGTAAAGAAGCTATTGTAGCTTATCCTTTTTACCCTCAATAAAACATTCGTATCTCTCTCTCTCTCTCTCTCTCTCTCTCTCTCTCTCTCTCTCTCTCTCTCTCTCTCTCTCTCTCTCTCTCTCTCTCTCTCTCTCTCTCTCTCTCTCTCTCTCTCTCTCTCTCTCTCGTGTAAACACAGATACAAGTACACACTATAATGTTATTGTAATGACAGTACAAAACAATTTATTCAAAGTGCAAATGCATTCCAGAGTCGTCCAATCCTAAACTGCTCCGCAGACCACCACCCATTTCACCCCCCCCCCCCCCCCCCCCCCCCCCTACAAGAATAACCCAGATCTCTATACCATAATCACAAAGTTATAAACCCACACGTTCTGCCAATGTGTCTCTTCCTAACTGACTCCCCGTTTGATATTACGACTTAAGCGTTGTCCTAATGTCATCTTCCCCTACTGAATGGACTATTACGATGGCTTAGAGTCAAAACGGACTATCGTTACATAGTCCATTAACGTATTATTGGACCTTGTTACAAAAACTAATAACTTGTATCAAACAATGACTGCAGAAATATATAAAAAGGGGGTTTTGCTTTTTTATATTTCTGCAGTCATTTTTTTTTAATTCAAGTTATTAGTTTTCGTAATAAGTTCAATAATATGTCAATGGACTATCTAAAGATAGTCCGTTTTGACTCCAAGCCATTGATTTATTATTTAGGTCCTCGACTGAACACGCGTATGGTGTTAGCCCACAATCATCGGGGCTAGTAATCACGAGTGTGTCTTAGATAGTCAGCACGGGTAGTAGTATGTACATTATAGCTAAAACTCCCAAAATAGAGTGGCTGTTTAGCCTCATGTATATGCTACCACCCGTGTTTAAATGTCTATTCGTCTCTCTCTCTCTCTCTCTCTCTCTCTCTCTCTCTCTCTCTCTCTCTCTCTCTCTCTCTCTCTCTCTCTCTCTCTCTCTCTCTCTCAATCTCTCTCTCTCTCTCTCTCTCTCTCTCTCTCTCGTGTAAACACAGATACAAGTACACACTATAATGTTATTGTAATGACAGTACAAAACAATTTATTCAAAGTGCAAATGCATTCCAGAGTCGTCCAATCCTAAACTGCTCCGCAGACCACCCCCCATTTCACCCCACCCCCCCCCCCCCCCCCCTACAAGAATAACCCAGATCTCTATACCATAATCACAAAGTTATAAACCCACACGTTCTGCCAATGTGTCTCTTCCTAACTGACTCCCCGTTTGATATTACGACTTAAGCGTTGTCCTAATGTCATCTTCCCCTACTGAATGGACTATTACGATGGCTTAGAGTCAAAACGGACTATCGTTACATAGTCCATTAACGTATTATTGGACCTGTTACAAAAACTAATAACTTGTATCAAACAATGACTGCAGAAATATAAAAAGGGGGTTATGCTTTTTTTATATTTCTGCAGTCATTTTTTTTTTATTCAAGTTATTAGTTTTCGTAATAAGTTCAATAATATGTCAATGGACTATCTAAAGATAGTCCGTTTTGACTCCAAGCCATTGATTTATTATTTAGGTCCTCGACTGAACACGCGTATGGTGTTAGCCCACAATCATCGGGGCTAGTAATCACGAGTGTGTCTTAGATAGTCAGCACGGGTAGTAGTATGTACATTATAACTAAAACTCCCAAAACGAGTGGCCGCTTAGCCTCATGTATATGCTACCACCCGTGTTTAAATGTCTAAGACGCACTGATGATTACACGCCCAGATTGTCAAGCAAATAAAGGTAATACCAGTGAATCTGACGATTATTCTCTTCTTCGATCGCTCAGACTGTTTCCTGCCAATTTTGAGCGCAGATGCGCCATGCTGCCGTTATGCGCTTAAGTAAGAAATAATTAGGCCCAGCATGTCTGACTTTGGCTGGAGGAAAGTGTTTCTTGATAAATAAATAAAAAAAGGCAGGAGAATGGACCGGACAGGCAAAAATATAGTAGATGACAGCAAACAAAGGAAAAAGGCAGTCAAAGAGAGTTACAGATTAGAGGAAGTTCCAAGCACATAACTTCCAGAAGGTGGGGGAACTAGTTATAGAAAAGACCCCCCCGGCATCCCCACAGGATGATCTGACCATCATATAGTAAAAAGCCAACTGTCCGTCCGTGTGTGTGTCTGTCTGAAACACAAAACGGGCCTTATAACTCCGCCGTTTTTCGACCGAATCGCTTCAAATTTGCTGTGAGCCCTCACGGGGCGATGGCAACGGCAACCGAGGCGGCCGTATCATTTGCGCGGTTTCGCAAATGCGCGAAACGCGCATCCGCCGGCCTCTCGGCGCCCGTATCTCCAGTGTTTCTGGACCGATTGCCTTCGAATGTGGCAGGAAGATGACCGGGGACGGGGACTATCCGAGTACCAAACCGGAAGCGAATCGGTTCAGAAACGCGCGCGCTATACGACTCCGCCGTTTCTTAACCGAATCGCTTCAAATTTGCTGTACTCAGCGTTACCAGTACTTGGCGTTACCGTTACTAGGCGTTACCGTTACTAGGCGTTACCGTTACTAGGCGTTACTGGTACTCGGCGTTGCGCTAGTTTTGAATAAAAGCAAGTGTTAGCCTCAGTGGCATTAACGAGCAAAGCTTATTATCATTCTGAATTCACAGGGTGTGATCTACACTGAGGGTTAGCAATATACAAGCAACATAACACAACATGCGTAGAAAACCCCCCAAAAAACAACAACAACCCCACAACATGCGTAGCTTGCGTATCTGTGTTGTCGGCACAATCCACCTTTCTTCGCCTGTCCTTACCAAAGTGAAGAAACACAATGGATGGAGTTGCGCTACCGGCAACGCGCTCTTTATGTGGGAGCAGCCCGAGTTTTACAGAGAAAGTTTACTACTACTACTACTGCTGCTGTTGCTGCTGCTGCTACTACTACTACTACTACTACTACTACTACTACTACTACTACTACTACTACTACTACTACTACTACTACTACTACTACTACTGCTGCTGCTGCTGCTGCTACTACTACTACTACTACTACTACTACTACTACTACTACTACTACTACTACTACTACTACTACTACTACTACTACTGCTGCTGCTGCTATTACTACTACTACTACTACTACTACTACTACTACTACTACTACTACTACTACTACTACTACTACTACTACTACTACTTCTACTACTTAGTCTACTACAAAACAGTTGGACACAGATCTTTTCGTTTTCAAGGACCACACATCTGGAACAATCTCCCTTTATCTCTCCGCAGCTCTCCATCTCTGCCTTCTTTCAAAACTGTTCTGAAGACGCATCTTTTCATCAAATATCTGTTAATTTCTGTCTGTCCATCCACTGTCAGTCAACCCTGTAAACATTTTTTTTTAATAATTCGTGTTTTATGTAGACATTTTAAATGTGAATTGTGTGAGTGCGATATAGTGATTTTTTTTCTAAATACTTTTAAGTACATGTATTTTGAATATTGTTTGTGTGCGTGGGGCAAACTGACTTTTTTTTCATGTAAAGCGCGTTGAGGCCTGCTGTGTATTTATTATTATTATTATTACTAGCGCAACGCCGAGTACCAGTAACGCCTAGTAACGGTAATGCCAAGTACTGGTAACGCTGAGTACAGCAAATTTGAAGCGATTTGGTAAAGAAACGGTGGAGTTATAAGGCCCCGTTTCGCGTTGGCGCTGCTCTGAGAGTGATGCCCTCTCCCTAGTAACGGTAACGCCTAGTAACGGTAACGCCAATTACTGGTAACGCTGAGTACAGCAAATTTGAAGAGATTTCGTTAAGAAACGGCAGAGTTAAAAAGCCCTGTTTCCCGTTGGCGCTGCTCTGAGAGTGACGCGCTCTCCCGATTTTCTTCAAATTGTGCTGCCAGGCTTTGCCCCAGTGACAGCAAGCCTGACAGCAAATGTGACGCGATTCGGTTGAAAACCGGCGGAGTTATAAGGCCCGTTTTGCATCATGCTGCTGTTATGCGCCTAAGTAATCGATTCACTTCCGGTTTGGCACACCGATAGTCACCGTCCCCAGTCATCCATCTGCCAAATTCGAAGGCAATCGGCCCAGAAACGCCGGAGATACGGGCGCCGAGAGGCCGGCGGATGCGCGTTTCGCGCATTTGCGAAACCGCGCAAATGATACGGCCGCCTCGGTTGCCGTTGCCATCGCCCCGTGAGGGCTCACCGCAAATTTGAATCGATTCGGTCGAAAAACGGCGGAGTTATAAGGCCCGTTTCGTGTTTCAGACACACACACACAGACACACACACAGACACACACACAGACACACACACAGAAACACACACGGACAGTTGGCTTTTTACTATATGATTTACTACTACTACTACTACTACTCCTACTACTACTGCTGCTGCTGCTGCTGCTGCTGCTGCTGCTACTACTACTACTACTACTACTACTACTACTACTACTACTACTACTACTACTACTACTACTACTACTACTACTACTACTACTACCACCAGTAGGCCTACTACTGCTGCTGCTGCTGTTCCTGCTCCTACCTACTAACTCTACTTTAGCACATGCACTAGCAATTTGTTCTACTGCACAGTAAATAGTTTTACTGTATGTAAATGAC
>CM065693.1:14609677-14611463 GCA_017654935.2 Phymorhynchus buccinoides
CACTACCTGTGATAGAGTATACTCTCCTTCACTCTCCTCTGAGCAATCGTTTACGCTTCGTCCTCGTCTTGTAAATACATTTCAACTTTCTCCTCATTTCAACTTTTCCCCCGTTAAAGTTTAGCAATATTTACGTTGTGTGTGTGAATACAACGTTCTTCAGTTCAGGGCCCACGATCAGTGACATCTTCTCTCCTTCTTCTGCGTTCCCAGGCCATAATGGGTAAGGTACATAATAAATATTATGTGTCCGGTTTTCAGTTTTCACTGGTCTCCCCGCTTGCGTACAGCCGACACATTCCGATTTCGGAGGAGCTCAAAGGAGAAAATGTATTTGGAAGATTTTTGTTTTAAAAGGCAGTAGAATGGGCCAATAAGTCAGAGAGATAGTAGATGACAGATAGCGAAGAAAAAAGGCAGAGTCAAAGAGAGTGACAGATTAGAGGAAGTTACAAGCACAGAACTTCCATAAGGTGGGGGAACTAATTTTTACGAAAGACCCCCACGGGGAGGATATGACCATTCAGCCTTAGATTGCTGCGCCTAATTTTCTGAAGCTAATACTACCTATTTACAACAACCTCTTGAGTTTCTTGTTTTTTCGATTGTTAAAAGATTCTCTGTTACCCATTCCTTTTAGGCTAGATATTCAAAGCAAACTTTGAAGAAATAAAACCGCTTCCAAACCTGTATTCTACAAGTTTTGAGTCTCACTACCCAATTGTTGCTTATTGTAAGAAGAGGGTTACTGGGGTTTTATGTGTCCACGCGTGCATAAAGTGCCAGAACCACTGCCCAGAACTAAGACAATAGACACACAAGAGAAACAAACACACAACAAACTTTCTGTCATTGTAAATCCTGGTCACGAAATAAGACTTACAATACGATTACCTATACAGCCAAGCGAGACCCGTGTAAGATTTGTTTAAATTTGTCATCAGAAACTTGGGAATAGATTACGATGTTAGGACCTCTCTGTGCGTGTCTGTCTGTCTGTCTGTCTGTCTCTCTCTTCTCTCTCTCTCTGTCTCTCCCTGTCTCTCTTTCTTTCCATACTGATGCAGCAAGAGAGAGAGAGAGAGAGAGAGAGAGAGAGAGAGAAGAGAGAGAGAGAGAGAGAGAGAGAGAAACTTAAAAACTTTAACTTTATATTTCAAGGATAAAGATTGCCTAAGATCTCTCTCTCTCTCTCTCTCTCTCTCTCTCTCTCTCTCTCTCTCTCTCTCTCTCTCTCTCTCTCTCTCTCTCTCTCTCTCTCTCTCTCTCTCGCTCTTGCTGCATCAGTATGGAAAGATAGAGAGACAGAGAGAGAGAAGAGAGAGACAGACAGACAGACAGAGAGACACGCACAGAGAGGTCCTAACATCGTAATCTATTCCCAAGTTTCTGATGACAAATTTAAACAAATCTTACACGGGTCTCGCTTGGCTGTATAGGTAATCGTATTGTAAGTCTTATTTCGTGACCAGGATTTACAATGACAGAAAGTTTGTTGTGTGTTTGTTTCTCTTGTGTGTCTATTGTCTTAGTTCTGGGCAGTGGTTCTGGCACTTTATGCACGCGTGGACACAGAAAACCCCAGTAACCCTCTTCTTACAATAAGCAACAGTGTGGTAATGAGACTCAAAACTTGTAGAATACAGGTTTGGAAGCGGTTTTATTTCTTCAAAGTTTGCTTTGAATATCTAGCCTAAAAGGAATGGGTAACAGAGAATCTTTCAACAATCGAAAAACAAGAAACTCAAGAGGTAGAGAGAGAACTTAAAAACTTTAACTTTATATT
>CM065693.1:14611963-14626963 GCA_017654935.2 Phymorhynchus buccinoides
GTGTCTTTGATCAAGGCAAATGTGTAGCCTACACTTTGACACACAATGGGAAAACTACAAATGAGGGGGGTGATGCGGGAGCCGTAGGAGCCGTAGGAGTAGAACAGAAGAAAAAAATGTTATGGTTTGAATTGTCGAGAGAGAGAGAGAGAGAGAGAGAGAGAGAGAGAGAGAGAGAGAGAGAGAGAGAGAGAGAGAGAGAGAGAGAGAGAGAGAGAGAGAGAGAGACATTAAGTTTTGAATTAAGTACTCATCAAGAGAGTGAGAGAGAGCGAGAGAGAGATAGTAAGAATAGAAATGAGAGAGAGAAAGAGAGAGAGAGAGAGAGAGAGAGAGAGAGAGAGAGAGAGAGAGAGAGAGAGAGAGAGAGAGAGAGAGAGAGAGAGAGATATAAATGTTACGTTTTTAAATTGTGTGTTTATCGAGGAGAGAGAGAGAGAGAGAGAGAGAGAGAGAGAGAGAGAGAGGGAGAGAGAGGAGAGAGAGAGAGAGAGAGAGAGAGAGAGAGAGAGAGAGAGAGAGAGAGAGAGAGAGAGAGAGAGAGAGAGAGAGAGAGAGAGAGAGAGAGAGAGAGAGAGAGAGTTATGGTTTGAATTGTGTGCTTAGAGAGAGAGAGAGAGAGAGAGAGAGAGAGAGAGAGAGCGCGAGAGAGCGAGAGTAAAGAGTAGAAATGTCATGTTTTGAATTGTGTGTTGAGAGAGAGAGAAGAGAGAGAGAGAGAGTAAAGAACAGACATGTTTTAAAAAAATCAACTTTTACACACAAAAAACAATTACATAGCATACACTCGCTTATTTGTTAAGACACAATATCAATGAAAATTGACAACAAAAAGGAAAGATGGAAAGGGTAGCCATACATAGAATATAAGAAATTGCGTTATTTGAGAACAAAAACAGAATAAAGACAATGAAAAAAGCATGAAGCATGTTGTGCATTTAACCGTAATATCATAACTATCTTCTGTGTTAGCCATCTTAAAAGAAACACGCCCCCCTTTTTTCCCTTTTGATGTGGGCCCATACTCGTATGATGATTAACATTGTCCGTTTATTAATCAAAAAAATCATTGTTTTCCTTTATTGCAGGCCTACACCCGTAGATTAAAGTTACTTTAATAAAAATAAAAATCATAACCCTTTTATTAACCAACAAGAAAATGTCTGATCACCATTCAGGGTACAAAGGAAAATAAAAAATGTAAAATACAAATACATATAAAAAGATAAAATGTGTAATTACTAACCATGCTCCGGAGCCCTCTGATCTCTTTTTGAAGCTTTCTGTCTCGCCCCCACCCCTCACCCCTTCCTTGCATAACCTTTCTACAGGCATCTAGGTCTAGATCAGACCTTCTATGTAATAAAATGTCATCAAGACCCCACTCTCTGATCGATGCGAGCTTGGCTTTTTTTTCCCTCTCTTTTTCCTTCTTCTTCTTCATCTTCTTCTTCTTCAAACGTATACCATCCTCTGCATGTAAATAAGCAGTTCAGTGAATCAGATCTAATTCCCAGGAACTCATTTCTTCAAACACATCCCTTTCCCCAAGAAAGAAACTCCTCTTCTTTGTATCTAACACCCCCCCCCCCCCCCCTTCTCTGTTACAGTGGAGAATCTCTACATTTCTCCGTTGTACTGATCCTCATGTCCGTCTAGCATCAGGAATCTTTTGATCAAGACAGGACAAGTTGTTGACCAGTCAAACTCCCTGTAAACAGTATAACATACTACCAGTCTACCAGCATTGGCAGACAGAAAACGAAAACGAAAACGGAATTTTATTTAACCAAGGAACATGAGATAAGCAAGTTACGTGTTTTTTTCCACCCAGCCCTGGGGAAAAAGAAAGTAAATCAAACAAGAAAGCTAAATAATATATGTGCATGCAGACATGAGAAGAAAAGGGAGGGAGGAGGGGGAAGGGGCATAGAGGAGGATAAGGATGGGGGAATTTGGAAATTCTAAAACACAAAAAATGTCATCAGAGAGAGAGAGAGAAAGAGAGAGACAGACAGAGAGACAGAGAGGGAGGGAGAGGAATAGTGTGTGAGAGAGTAATACAAACAAACAGGCAGAGACAGACAGACAACGGACAGAGAAAAGACACACATGACGTAAGATAAACATGAGGGCGTTACATGCCGATCTCGAATTTATTTGAGACCCAAAAAAACCGCAAAGGGTAAAATCTTCCAACAAGTGATTACTGTCATCAATAATACCATGTAGAATTGTTTTTAATAATTAGACCGTGTTCAAGAAAGCCTAAAAATTACAAGGATAAGCTAAATAGCAAGGTGATTGACTGCAAGCATATATTACATGACTGTTTCTTTTCTTAATAGTTGGCGATTTTATTTTAAGGGACATGGAGAAAAAAAAACACCGTAGGCATACAATCCAACATAGAATGACTGTCCATATAAACGAAATCCCCGAAATTCTGTGAATCTCTCTTTTTCAGCATGCACTGATAAAGAAAGTTCACAAAGACATTCAAATTTATATAAAACAAGAAAATGCACACACAGTTGTAGTCTTTTAACATTTGAAAGTGTCTGTACCTTTCTCTCTTTGTTTTTCTTTATGTCTATCTCCCCACCCCCCCTTCTCTCTCCCTCTTTCACCCCAACCGGAACACTTACATGGGTGTGTTATTTAAATCGTGGTGGGTTGTTTTTTTGAGTTTCTAATACTAACAACACTTGTCTCCTTGGGTCTTGAGAAAACTTTTTCAAACTCAGCTCCTAACTACGCTAAATCAGTCAGCAGTTTGTTCTCCAAACTTTTAAACAGATTGTCAACCCGTGAAGCCCTCGCTGTCTCATCGCCCATGCCAAATTGCTAATCTGCGTTCTGATGGCCCGGGTCTGTCTGTTTGCTACTTTACCAAAGAGACCTGTTTCAAATTCTCCCTACACCCTATGCAGCATGCCGTGCCCTGGCGTCTGATCCAATTGTTACGGTGTACACTCACCGGTAACGGATCTCACCACCATCCTGAGGGTTTTAAAAACATGACAGAAGCTACTACTTTGTCAAAGTGTACAATGGATAAAACAAGAAATAGTATGGACAGGTTGTTTTCAAGACGTTCGAATACTAACGAACGAAAATGTTTCTTCTCTAACAGGATTGTTCAACATTGGAATAACTTGCCAACTAACATCAAACAGGCACCTAATATTAACAACTAAAAAAATTCGTCTAAACCAAAATCCTAATATGAGAAGAGCTTTCAATTTTTTGTATGATTAAAAATGAAAGTCCATTCCAAAAATAATAAATATTAATTACGAGTAGTTTAGCTTAGATCTGCGCAATCATTGTGAAACTTAATCAAATTAAGCATCCAAGAAAGGGCGTAAAAGGCCGAGAGGCCCACTTCTAGCCCTATTACACTACTACTACTACTACTACTACTACTACTACTACTACTACTACTACTACTACTACTACTACTAATAATAATAATAATAATAATATCACCCTCATCATGTAAAAGCCAGCTACTATCACTCTCATGTAAAAACCAGAAGCTACTATCACTCATGTAAACACCAGAAGGTACTATCACTCTCAGTATGTAAAAATCAGAAGGTACTATCACTCTCAGTATGTGAAAATCAGAAGGTACTATCACTCTCAGTATGTAAAAATCAGAAGGTACTATCACTCTCAGTATGTAAAAATCAGAAGGTACTATCACTCTCAGTATGTAAAAATCAGAAGGTACTATCACTCTCAGTATGTAAAAACCAGAAGGTACTATCACTCTCAGTATGTAAAAACCAGAAGGTACTATCACTCTCAGTATGTAAAAACCAGAAGGTACTATCACTTTCAGTATGTAAAAGCCAGAAGGTACTATCACTCTCAGTATGTAAAAGCCAGAAGGTACTATCACTCTCATCATGTAAAAGTCATAAGGAACTATCGTAAATGGAATATAGAAGGTTGATATTATGTTATGGCTTTCACCCCAGAATAATGATGGTGCCTTCTGGTATATGATCATCGATCTGTTCAAACGTGTCTTCGAAGACAGAAACATTTTTTTACTGTAAAGGTATATGTGCTTATTTCTCTTATATATTTCCTTATTTATCGTCTCGAACAAAATGTTGGAATCACTGGAAATATCCTCAAATGGTTCGTTCCTATCTTCATAAAAGAAAACAAATAGTTGTAGTAAATGAAAACAAATCTCCTGAGTCAGTTCTTGATTTTGGCGTCCCACAAGGCTCCGTGTTACGACCAATTTTGTTCATTCTTTATGCCACCCCATTGACCCCCCTCATAGCGAAACACTCTGTCCGTCATGAAATGTATGCCGATGATACTCAACTCAATCATCGTGCTTCACCGCTAGCTCACGACCAGCTTATTCACACTCTTCAAGACTGTGTCACTGAAGTGAAAACATGGATGTCCAACAATAAGCTTAAGCTAAACGATGACAAGACTGAAGCACTTGGAGTGCTTCCCCCATGTGTTGACTCTAGCTCTCTGCCCTCCACCATTGCCCTTGGAGATTCTAACATCCATTTTTCTGAACTTGTTCGCAACCTTGGCGTTTTCTTGGATGAAGACCTTTCCATGCAACAGCATATCACTAAGATATGCCAGGCTGCATACATCGAACTCAGGCCAATCAGCTCTATTCGCCCCTTTCTCACGACCGAGGCAACCACAACGCTAGTCAGCTAATACATTTTGTCTCCCTTCTACTTGATTACCCAGAGGCGCTTCTCAAACCCTTACAACAACTTCAAAACTCTGCTACTAGAATGGTCTTCAAAGCCAAACGTCTTCAACACACATCACCTCTACGTAAAGAGTTACATTGGCTACCCGTTCAACAAAGAATAAATTACAAAGCTGCCTGTCTCTGCTATTAGATCATATCGGGAACAGCACCGTAATACCTTCTTGAAATTTACGTTCCATCTCGATCTCTCCGCTCAGCAAATGACAATAGGATCTTTCGAATACAAACGTGTAAACGTGCTAGGCACGGTGGTAGAGCTTTTACATCAGTAGTAAAACTCTGGAATTCGTTGCCTACTGCTGTCAGACATAGTCAATCTTTAGCATAGTTCAAAACAAACCTGAAAACGCATATGTTCCGGCAGTCTTTCCAATAACACCCCCCATCTCCATGTGCACGTGTGCATGTATGTGTGTGTGTGTGCACGCAAGTGTGCGTGTTTTTGTGTGCATGCGTGCGTACGTGTGTGTGTGTGTGTGTGTGTGTGTGTGTGTGTGTGTGTGTGTGTGTGTGTGTGTGTGTGTGTGTGATTGTGATTGTGATTGTGCGATGTGTGTGTGTGTGTGATTGTGCGATGTACGTCCATATGTTTGTATGTATGTATGTAATTTGTATGCGTGTGTGTGAGTGTGCGTGCGCCCAAGGCCGCGCTTCCGAGCAGGTGTGTGTGTGTGTGAGTGTGTTGTGTGTGGGTATAAGTGATTGCATGTGTATGAGTGTATGTGTGCGCAGGAGATATTGTGTTCGGCTAGAGAGAGAGAGGGAGGGGGGGGGGGGGGTGAGTGTGTGCGAGTATGTGTCTGAGAGTGTGAGTACACGTGAGTGTTTCGTGTATGTGAGTGCGCGCGCGCGTGTGTGTAAGTACGTGTGTGTGTGTGTGTGTGCGTGCGCGCGTGTTTGCACAAGTGTATGTTTGAGTAAGTTTGTGTGCGTTTCAGTGAGCATGTGTTTTCTGTGTGTTTGATGAAATGTGGGTGGGTATGTGTGCAATAACGCGTTCACTCGCGTGCGTGCACGTACGTGCGTGTGTGTCTGTTGTGTGCGCGTGTGTGAGTGTTTCAATGCTGATTGTAAAGCGCTTTGTGCTCGATAAAAAGCGCTATATAAGTGTTCGTTTATTATTATTTATTATTATATGTACGCATTAACGTTATTCAGAAAATAGATCTATTTCCCCATGGCAACACAGTGTTAGGCCACTCATAAAGGTCTGTGTAAACGTTAACAATATTCACAAAATGTATCTATTTCTCCATGGCAACGCGGTGTTAGGTCACTCATAATATGATTTACAATTCACTGTGTTGCCATGGGGAAAGTGTGAAACATGTGCAATAACCATTACTGATCCCATATGTGTGTGAAGTCCATTCAATTCTAGGATGACATTTTTGTTTGTGAAGTGGATATAACACTATGAACAAAGAAATAAGTTATGTACAACTATGAAAAAATCGATAGATCGGGTTACATCTTATTCGAATGACTAATTTTTACCAACCGCGATCGTAGAGAGCGGATTGGTAATGTTTTCACTCGTGTCTGAGGCGGACTATGTTTGTATGTTTGAATGTATCCTCTCTAGCGTTTGAACGGATGGACTTGGGATGCTCAAAGTTTGCATGCGGGTAGGTAATGGAAAGATCTAGACCACGTTCGATAAGGAAGGTCATGGGTCAAAGGTCATGGTCACTGGCTCCGAAAACGCTGCCGCGCGGTTGGTGATTTAACGTCTTAACGCTCTAGTTGTTTCATGTTTTTATTCCATTTCAATTCTGTGTAAAGCGCCCTGTAGCCTACATAGTAGGATGGGCAATAAATCAATTGTCCACATTATTATTATTATTATTATTATTATTATTATTATTATTATATCTCCATAACCCAAGGGCTCTCGCCGGGTAAAATGAAGTTCATTTAGAAGACACCAATATCACCATCAACAACAATAACAACGACGACAGCAACGTGGAAACAATTGTAGAAGGCAAGCAAAAGGACAGGATGCAGCTACACTAACGAGTTATTATCATTCTGTGAAACTGATAGGCACGGCCCTCGATGCCATTCACACCATCTACCCATTACAACCATCATCATCATGATCATTGCTGTTCAAATCATGTGCATTGTCATAATTGTCATCAACAATGTTATCATCATAGCCAGTCACAGCGAGAGAGAGAGAGAGAGAGAGAGAGAGAGAGAGAGAGAGAGAGAGAGAGAGAGAGAGAGAGAGAGAGAGAGAGAGAGAGAGAGAGAGAGAGAGATAGAGACCCGTTAGAGAGAGAGAGAGAGAATTGACACAGTTTCAATTTGAAATAAGTTGAATATTGTATATAGGCCTGTAAACCCGTTACAATGTCATAGTAACAAAGCACAAATCAAACGCAAACAGCATCAATTATGAAATAAGTAAATGAATACATACACACATGCATACACACACGCAGAGAGAGAGAGAGAGAGAGAGAGAGAGAGAGAGAGAGAGAATCTGAAACATCGAAAATTTCTCTAGCAATTAACCCTTTCCCTGCAATCGTTCCAGCAGGACGTCAGACGAATCAAAACATTCTTCTGCAATTAACCCATCCTCTCCTAGCAGACAAAAAAGGGGGTCACAAAAGAAACCATGTATTTTCTATGCCGCTTTTCTTTACGTTCTACGGACAATAAGGGTCGCAGAGTCGTGGCGGATTATGATCACGACTTTGATTTCTGACGTGAAGGCTGTTGTTTTCATTGTGCAGCTTAAAGGGGCACCCTGATGGATGAGGTTTTTGTAAGAAACACGTCCAGATCACCAGGAAAACACCCTTTACAGAGATCGCAACACTCACTTTGCTCTGGTTTCCTAGAAATCAAACCGTCAAATCGGCGATTCCTCCTTGGCGGAGGTGCTGGAAGTCAAATTATTTCACCAAAGAGAAGGCGTGTGCCGTTTCTTTTCTAATGGCCGCCTGCGTTTAGACCAAATCGTTTGCACGAATTTTTCGCAAAACAAGCCTTTTCATTTTTTTTATATTTGTATAACTTTATACAGTTTATCTAAAGGAGTTTCGCTCACAACAAATGACATAGCGCCATTTTTTTATTTACTGCATTACAAAAAAATAAAATGCTTCAACCACAATGAGTGACCACCACCCACCCCATCCAAAATGGCTACTATCGACGCCAAGGAGAAATCACAGTTTTGACGGTTTAAAAGAAACCAAAGCAAAGTGAGTGTTCCGGTCCTTGAAAAGTCTGTCTTTCTGCTGATCTCGACGTGTTTCTTACAAAAACTCATCCGTCAGGGTCCACCTTTAACTCTAGCTCGTTCAGCGTGAAAACGGCAATTTCCTGTACAGTAAACGATCGTCATTATTATGGGATTGATCAGGGCACAAAGTGTTTGTCTGTGTGAAGTAGTCATTAAGCTCCAAACTATCATCAAAGAACACAGCTGACTAGAAAGAACAAAAACACGGACTGTGACGAGGTAATGGGTTAAAAGGCTAAGTCCCTAGGGAAGACTTTAGAAAAATTTGCCTTTAGCCCACTTCTCTAGGGTATGGGAGATGAGCAACTTTCCCGGCCCCTTTTCATCTAATAAATTTATATTTGTGCCCGGGTTCTGGCTCGTATGGTTGTAAGAAATACAAGTGGTTGAATTGCTCTAAATGGCAGACAGAGAGAAGTAGGGTTTTACATGAAATTACAAGACTCCCACTCTCATCAGTCTGACCAAAGGGTTCAGGATTATTTGACACTTGTATTTTATTTACTCCCAAAATCTGCATAAGATTATGCAACAATAATAATAAAGCAGCTCAATGGCGCCAAAACAAAATATGGATAAAAAAACAATGGAATCCGAAAGGATTTACAAGACTTTTGTTTTTCTATAAGGTTCGCCCCATGCCGGAAGGGTTACTAATTATCTTCAGTGTCCGTAGGAAAGTTCAAATGATTGGCGCAGTCCGGGGAACTTAGCTGTTGTCAGGTTCCTCCGTAGTGATCGGCGAATGCTGGTGTGGCTGGGCTTGCTCGTCAGATGAGAGTAGCTCCCAGTCGTTCCGGTTACGGCTTCGCGGGATGGCACGGTTCAAGCGTGGTCTCCTCGCAGATTCTGGGTGCGGGTCGTCTTGGCGGCGGTCCCGTCTTGGTGCTTGTGGAGTCAGGGATGATCGTCCGGCCCACGATGCCCTGCTGATAATCACAGGAGAAGGTGGATGTAGATCTCTATGGCTTAGAGACAAGGGGCTTCAGTCGGCAGGGAATTAGTGAATCCCAACCGGCTAGAAGGCTTCCCTTGTACAATAGCACTAGTTAATAAATAAACTGAATTTCAGTTAACAAACTGAGATCAGTAAAACATAAAAGGTGATCAATCCATCATCACTCTCCATCCAACACCTGGAAAGGAATGGTATCATAAAGTGCAAGATTGCGGCCCATAGGTTTCCTACTAAAAATAGACAAAAGGGTTAGTAGGCATAAACTCCGGTTCTGGTCCCAAAAGTGTTAAAGTCAAAAACACACACCCAAATAATCAGTGCACATAAATAGAATAGAATGTTTACCACTTCTTTTCTATAACATATCTATCTACTCCTTATTCATCATTGAACATAGGATCTAGATCAAAACTAGGGTCAAACAAACAACCAGTCTCAATCACCAGTCATCAATAAGACTTACTAGGTGGGCTATTCTGGCTGGGAGAGGTGTTGCTCTAGTCAGTTTCAGCGTCTTGTGTGAAAAACTTTTTCTCACTACGCCAATTATAGCCTTCACTTTCAAACAATGAAAGCCTGTCATTGGTTTATAGCAGTCGACACGTCACAAGATGATGCTATAATTTTATGCATACTAGTACCGAACAATCACGCGCCTATTACATCCTTATCACGTGCCGACATTCAAATCCTTCTCGTGCTCGGAAAGGAAGGTTTCAAAGGGGGATAACCGTGGTTGTCACTTTCTTGTGATGGGTAAGGACGCGGTGTCTTACAAAGGGAGCCGACTGTTGATATCACTATCTCGTGATGAGACGGTAGATAAAGGGGGGGGGGGGTGAAGGGAGATAACCTCGGTAGGTGGTTACATGCCGACCGGGAACAAAGAGACAACTCCCTTACTCGGCGTTCTCTTTGAAGCGGCCGGGCAATTAATGTGGCGGCTGGTTGAGACATGAAAAGAGAGGGGGGGGGGGGAGGGGAGAAGGGGGGGGGTAGATAAGAAATAAAGAAAGCGGGTCGCGCGGGACACTTACGTCACACGGACAAAATACAATCCTTCACCTAAAGATAGCTTTGTTTTGTATTGTTCAATCTTCAATGACTTAACGACGCAACACAAAACATAAAATTAAGCCATATTTTATACAGATTTTTTAGTTGTTTTTGTTTTTCCTGGGATTGCAAATATAACTTGAAATCATCAAACCGTACTTAGTTTTTAACCCTTTCACCGCCAATGTCGCATGTTAGCACCACAATGGTTTACCAAGGCTGGCTTGCTTGTCAAGTCACTAAAAGGCATCCAATCCACACCTGTTATCCAAAGACCCTATTTTCTTAATTGTGGTAGGTAAGGATAGACCTAATGGTATATATGTCACCGAGGAATTCGCAATATTGCAGAAATATGTTTTTCTCTACCCAGTTAAGTTTAATTATATTTTTTACTGAAAAATGGCTGGCGGCAAATAAGAGCCAATACTTCACCATGAAGAATACAGAAGGTTTTTTTTCTTCATCTTATTGACCATCCAGATTATTTGTTAAAGATAAATTAAAACTGTTAGATTGACACTCTTACACCCCAATGAATTATACGTTTAATGTGTTCCTGTTTATTTGTAATGTTGACAAACAAGCAAACAGACAAAATGAACACAAAAATGCTAAGATATAAAACAAGCAGGAAGCCAGGACAGAGAAAATAAATCCCGTCATTGCAAAAAAGACGTTATACAGTGGAAAATGAACGATAGCAGGAGAGTGAAACAAAGTAGTGTACGTGGTGACAGCTCGTAGGCTTTATTTCAAGTACTGTATTTAAAAAAATCCATCTTCATTATAGAATGAAATATCGAGATGTTGTTTTGTATATCATGGGATGTCAGATAGAACATTTTTTTAATTATAGATTCCTTCGATATTCTACTGCATATATATATATATATATATATATATATATATATATATATATATATATATATATATATATATATATATATATATATATATATATATAGAGAGAGAGAGAGAGAGAGAGAGAGAGAGAGAGAGAGAGAGAGAGAGAGAGAGAGAACGAACGAACGAACGAACGAAACATTTTTAATCAGGGAAAAGAATAAGCGCACAATAGGCTTGTTTATATTTTGCCCTCGAACAAGAGAAGAACAAAATATAAATAAATTCAAAATAATGAAAAAGAAAAGAAAACAAATTAAGAGAGAGAGAGAGAGAGAGAGAGAGAGAGAGAGAGAGAGAGAGAGAGAGAGAGAGAGAGAGAGAGAGAGAGAGAGAGAGAGAGAGAGAGAGAGGATGGTGGTGGTTGGGAGGCGTATTGAGAATATATTGTTATGTATTATGCATGTATGTTATTGAGTCACTTGCCATTTAACTATTTGGAAAAACGTGTGTGATTATACATGTTTGTTATTGAGTCATTTGCCGTTCAGTTGTATGGGCAAGCATGATTCAACAATTCAAAAGGCTTCCAACCTCATCCATATCATTGATGTTGTTTTCCTTTGATCGATTATGTTCATAGGGTTTCATTTCATGTGTTAGGGTTTTTTGTTACCTTCTTCCTTTCACCTTTGTTTCCACACGTTTCTTTACTGGTTCTGTTTATGGGTTTTTATAATTTAGTCATGTCTTAATGCCAATTAAGCTAACGGTTAATCAAAGCAGAAATAAAGATAAGAGAGAAACTTGCAAATATCCGAAATGACGTGTTAGGAGAACTTGTATCAGTCCTACACTTCAATACCCCCATTTTGCGAACATGTAAATCAGTCTAGATCAGGACAGCCAGAAATAACTAATGTCAGTGGGACTTGTTAACTTGTTTCATTTCGTGCACACCCACAAACTGCTTTGCATCTTTTACATGCATTGAAAATATGTTTTGTGAGTGGTTGATCTTTTTGCGCATTGGACTGTAGAGGGGAAGACGAAGAAAAGTTTAGTTTTACGTCCTCTCTGAATTAACCATGTGGGACATTTCTTTTAGATCAAGTTAAACTTTTATTTCAATATAGTTGAAGAAGAAAAGGAATTTTTTAAAAATTATTTAGTGCTTTAGATTTTAATAGTTTTAAAGTTTTAATTGAAAGCTATTAGTTAATTTCACCATGTCTGGCCTGGCCTGCGTAGAGGGGAAGTACAGTATTGGTTTTTTTTTAGTTTGATCTTGTTGGTGTTTTGCTCCGGTTGCTATATTTGCTGTTTGCTGTTTTCTGGTTGGCCTATATTCATAAAGGCGCATTCGCCGAAATATCCAGTAGTTTTGTTTTGTCTCTTGTGAATAAAATAACGTCACTTTACACTTGTCGGGTAGTTGTTTGTTTGTTGTATGTTCCAGTGACGTTGCAGTCTGTTTCAGTCATTTTTATTTTTTTATATTTCTTTTTAGTTAAAAGAAAACAACAACGTTGGGTATGCTATGTTGTTACTACACATTTCTTCGTTTAGAAGTCTGTCTGTCATACGTGTGTTCGGATGCTTGAGTGGTGTTTTAGTGATATATTGTATATAGGTACTTAGCTAATTTGACCAATGTCTATGCTGTTATTGTTGCTTATGTGTAGTTATTATGCGCATATTTCCATAATACCTTAAGGGCCAGCCACGCGTCCACAAAAAATCGCACGACTGTACGACACGATTCGATCACGTGGTCTCCAAGAACAAATGTGATTGGCGCATCGAGATCACGTGATCGAATCGTATCGTACAGTCGTGCGATTTTAGTGGACGTGTGGCTGGCCCTTTATTCTATACAGCAATCATAGTTTTACATCATCTTTGAAGAAGAAGAAGAATTTTTTTTTGTCGTCATCATCAACATCAAGTTCAAGTTCAAGTATACTTTAACATCTCCAAAAGAGAAATTCAGGTTAGTTGCAACAACATGACATAAATACAACATAACTAAAAGAACATTGATTAATCAAACGTGTGAAACGAAATTATACCAACCAAATAATTATCATTAAAATTCATTACATCAACTTAGAAATGTGCACATTTAAAACAGAGAGAGAGAGAGAGAGGGAGAGAGAGAGAGAGAGAGAGAGAGAGAGAGAGAGAGAGAGAGAGAGAGAGAGAGAGAGAGAGAGAGAGAGAGAGAGAGAGAGAGAGAGAGAGAGAGAGAGAGAGAGAGAGAGAGAGAGAGAGAGAGAGAGAGAGAGAGAGAGAGAAGGAGAGAGAGAGAGAGAGAGAGAGAGACAGAGAGAGAGACAGAGAGAGAGAGAGAGAGAGAGAGAGAGAGAGAGAGAGAGAGAGAGAGAGAGAGAGAGAGAGAGAGAGAGAGAGAGCACAAGAAACACAGAATTATCATAACACATGCTTCATCCTCATCACTAGTTATGGTCCTCCGTTGCACAGCTCAGCTCGACAAACTGGAACAAGTGAAAACGTTGAGAATAATGTCAATGGACACCCTTTCTTTTCAGGGCCATGAAATAAAGTATTACGTGCGTTATGTTACGACTCTGTTGACATCATTGACACAAAGCTTTTTTGCTTTTTTTCGTTGGCTAACGAGCCGAGCGTAATCCACTCCTGCAAATTCCCCGTAAACTTACCGTTATTCATGGAGAGATCATGGCGGGAAGCTATCTTTTGCCTTTGTCAGTTTGTCTGTCTGCCACTGAAGTCGGTTTTAAGTTGATATGATTTTTTTCAATGAGATAATATTAAACGTTGTTTTGAGTTATGTGTTACCAGTGATGTACATGCGCGCGCGTGTGTGTGTGTGTGTGTGTGTGTGTGTGAGAGAGAGAGAGAGAGAGAGAGAGAGAGAGAGAGAGAGAGAGAGAGAGAGAGTGTGCGTGTGCGTGTGTATGTTTGCGTGTGTGCGTGTGTGTTTATTTGCACGCACTTTCTTTGCCCTTCTCTCTCTCTCTCTCTCTCTCTCTCTCTCTCTCTCTCTCTCTCTCTCTCTCTCTCTCTCTCTCTCTCTCTCTCTCTCTCTCTCTCTCTCTCTCTCTCTCTCTCTCTCTCTCTCTCTCTCTCTCTCTCTCTCTCTCTCTCTTCTCTCTCTCTCTCTCTCTCTCTCTCTGTGCGCCCTCGCATGGTAGTTTACATACATTCCCATTTTGATTCATGTTTTGTCATACATACTGTACTTTTGTTTTCCCAATAACCATCACAAAACCATATTAGTCCATCTTCAGATCTCAGCAATCTCTCTTGGTTAAAGTTAACGTCCTTTCAGGGCTAAGTGTTGTTGTTGTTGTGTTTCGTAGCAGCAAGTGATGTAGACTTATCTATGATGCAAACATGGATGGAAATATAAAGCACGTGGCTCTTACATAATTACAGTCTTTTAACCCTTTCACCGCCAAAGTCGCATTTTAGCACCACAGTGATTTGACACCCATGTCACTAAAAGGCATCACATTGGGGTCTATTATCCACAGACCCTATTGTCTTAGTTTTAGGAAGTATGGATAGACCTTATTCTATATATGTCACAGTGGAATTGTTTCTCTACCCAGGGCTGGCTGAAATATGGCTGGCGGAGAAAGGGTCAATCAGGCCCAATACTGCAGATGGATTTTGTTCTCTACCCAGGTACATTTAATGGAAAGTTTTGGCTGAAATATGGCTGGCGGTGAAAGGGTCAATGCAGGCTAAAACCATCATTCATCTAACACACTATAGTATCAGTTACAAAGCAGATAATTAGCATGTAGGTAAGTTGATCTATGAAGACATAGCTACTCGAAACAATGAACCTTGATTAAAATCGTCTCTGTCTCATGTCACTGCAAACTCGTATATCCCTAAACAAACATGAACAACACACTTCATGACATTTCAATTGCAAGACAACGATATTGGATTTTCCGTTGCCTTATTTGTTCCACATCACACAACATGTACGGCGTTGAAGATACACTGACGCACCACGATTAAGTCCCTTGTTTTTTTTCTGGGTAGCTGTGACCCACATGCAAATATCCCCCAACTTCAAATTGAGGCTGCTCTTTAAAATAA
>CM065693.1:14631963-14654463 GCA_017654935.2 Phymorhynchus buccinoides
GAGTCAAAGAGAGTGACAGATTAGAGGAAGTCATAAGCACAGAACGTCCAGAAGGTGGGGGAACTATTTATACAAAAGACCCCCCGGTATCCCCACAGGGGGTACTCTCCAGTGAACTCTACAGAAAAAGAGAAGCTGATTATGGCACAGCAAATGGCCCTGTGATGGAACGGCTGATAGCTGGGGCCTTGTTGCTGGTGAGGGCTACACGCTAAAAGCATTCGCTGCCCCTCAGAGGTTGTCTGCCAATGTGCCGCGATTCTTTAAGATAAACTCACAACACAGAGAACTCAATAAAACATGTAGAAAACAAACTAAGAGACACACAAAGAAAACAAACAACACTTGTTTCGAGTGATAGGAGTGTAATTGAATAAATCAGTAGGACGATAAATGATAATGATCAGCGCCGATGTGACAGTGCATGGGAAAAACAGACATAATGGAATTTTGGCATAAATTGAGATTTTAACTTTTCATGGTGGAGTAAAGATTCCTTGTGAATACACAGAAAAACTGAATTGAGTTATCTTGTCTAGTTTTTATGTTATAATTATTTGAAATTTGGCATTCAGAATAGATCATTTCCAGAAATTGGGCATAGAAGATACAGTTTTGCCTCTTTGTTTCTATTGACTTAATTAAAAATAATAATCAAATAAACAAAGAAATCATTGAAAATTGTCTTTTATGTTGTGGATACTGGTAGAATACATACACACATATATAAATATGCCCTACATAGACAATTTATATTTTTGGGGTTGTTGACTACTTTTGGCTTTTGCTAAAAACATTCTGAGCGATTTATGTAGGTTTTTCCCATGCACCATCACATATGATTTTGATGCCGTCTTGGTAGTGCATCCCGTTCAAGCATGTTATGTCATTAAATGTTTATCAGACCACAGCGCTGTGTAAGACAGTGCTTATTCAATAAACTAAATGCTATCCAGCTTGATTGAATATATTTGATGGTCAGACTTCAGGAGAACTTTCATTCTTTTTTGTTCCTTAACCCCTTTACCGCCGCATAACGTGTCACGCACTGACTTGACAACATCACTGATGACGTCATCAGATGAAGAGGAATAACTCTCGTATGCTGGATTTTGCTCTAACACAGTCAAGAGTTATTTCTCCAGACTATTTTGCCAGATTGGCTCTATCAGTTGTCCTTTTCATGGCATGATTTGTACAATGATTTGTTTTCTGTAATTTTCTCTGGCAGTCAAGGGGTTAACGTTTCCCCTTTTCTCTCCAAAGGTTTATTTTCAATGTCGTCCGACTCGCTGTTCCTGTAGTTTATTTCTGATAGTAGTTTCATGTTCGATTGTGAATGTTTTCGTAAAGATGCAGACCCCCCCCTGTCACAGTCTTGGTTCATTGCGGGTTTTTTCCATCTTGCCTTTATCTTCTACTATTATTGAATGCATATTTTTAATTGTGTAAATGGATGAAAATCAACGTTATAAATATGGAAAACGATAGACGTTTAAGGCGGAAGAGCTACCAAGAATTTTCGAAAATATCATTTGTTTTGGTTCATGGATGTAACACTGCTTTTTTGTTTGAAAAATGACTGAAGTTTCCAGAACTGTTTATTATTTTTATTAATTTTTTGTATTTAGTGAGATATTTGACCCCAAAGAGGGGGGTTCTGATGCAGAAACGCCCACATTTTTTACTTGCAAAACGAAAAAAAGCGCTATCAACTAAGGAGCCAATTTTCGGGTTCCAAGTCCATTTCCATGTCCACCTTTGCCATGTTTTTCGACGCTACGCTCGTGCATTCTTCCGGTTGCTGATTGAGAATATTTTCTTGCGTTTTGGAGTGAAAAAGTGCTTTTATATGTTGTTTTGTGATATATTAGAGTTAGATCATGCCTTCTGACAAGAAAAGGAAAGGTAAACGTGCCAGTAAACGCAAATTTCGAGGAAATCAATTTAGTGAAGGGCCCACAAACGCTAAAAAGCGAAAGTGCGATGATTCAGGTGACAGTTCAAGGAACAATAGTGAAAATGTGTCGTCTTCATGTGCCATTTCTGGGCAATTTAGTGAAAGTGCCACGCCCACTAGGAGTGAACTAAAATTGCAATATGCAGAATACTATGAGGGCCAAAATTCAAACAATCAGATTCCTTCCAAGGAGAGTGATAGTGAATATGATGAAGTTCTTGATGACTGTAACAGAGGTGAAAGCAATATTCAGAGACCTTGCGCATCCAGACCTTCTTTCTAAGTGCCTGTCAGGTTACACGCAGAATGCGAATGAGTCGGTGAACGGCGTCATTTGGAAATTGTGTCCCAAAAAGAAAAATCATGGACTTACAACAGTTAAAATTGGTGTGGCCCTTGCTGTTAGTGTGTTCAATGATGGCAGTGTGACATTTATTAGGGTTATGGACAAACTGGGACTTGAGATAGGGCATTTTGCTCGCCAGTGCTTCTGCGACAAAGACAAACGGCGTGTTCTGAACTCTCAGCGTCAAGCAAAAGAGTCATCCCATGAGGCCAGGATAGCCAGAAAACAGAAGAGAGTGGCAGATGATGAGGAGCAAGCTGCGAGGGAAGGACACCCCTATCTAACAGGTGCACACTAAGCTTCATAAGCTCAGGTAAAGGACTTCATTTGCATATGAACTAATATATACACATAAATAGAAAGCCAAATTTGTGGGTCAAAAAGTTACGCAAAAATCGCACGTACGGTTTAGTTTTTACATAATATTTTTAAAACTAAATGAGATATTGAGCTCAAATTTGGTACATAGCTTTAGAATGTGATCAGCTGGGTCCCCTACCATTTTGGTAACACAAGCATGAAAATGAACTTTAAAAGTATTTTTTTATCAATGTGTATATTATATCGCACTTTAGTAACATTATGACAGTACCTGAATAGCAAAAAATACAAGCGCTACACAGTTCTCTTTGGTAGGGGATCCAGCTTTTGGGCTAAACTAACCACACACAAAATATCACAACTGTCTGGTTTATAGTATTCTTGTCATGATGTTCAAAGCCTCATGGTAATTTGGCGACAGAATTATAAAAAAATAATTAAATTATTATTCATTGTTGGCACTAAATGGTAGATACTATGACAAACAGTGGTTTCACTATAATTTACAATCCTTTTGACACATTATGGCCAAATTGGACAGCTATATATGTAGCAGAAGATTTTTAACAATTTTTTAAAGTTTAAAACCCCTTTTTTAGGTAGCTCTTCTCCTCCTTAAGTGCTCAATCTGAAGTAAGAAAGGCAAGACTGGCAAAACGGAAAGAACCGATAAATGAAGGAGGGGGTGGTGGTGTTGATCTGCATCTTTGCCATGTTTTGTAATATCATCGTTTTGTGTGTATTCTGTTGATATGCCTAAGGCCGTGTACACACATAAGCGGATATTTCATGCGGAAACCCGTGCGCAATCCATAGATAAGTGAAACAAAGAAGGGAACAGATTTGTGCACTTGTCCGAATTGTCCGAAACTTTTATCCGTCTTTCTTCCACTTTTGTAGGGCTTTCCGTACAGAACTTAACGCGTCTAAAATGAACCCGGACTAGAATATGACGCAAAAAAGGAAAGGACAATATCCAGGCTCCATTGTCATTATTTTAAAGACCCACTAGGTCATGTGTCAAATCACGTGTTTTACGTGTTTTCCCTCTTATAGCTGGTACGAAATCTTGTTTTGATCCGGTTTGGCTCCCATACAAATGTCCCCAAATTGAAAACGAAACATAATTTTAAAGAGCAGCCTCAATTTGAAGTTGGGGACATTTGTATGTGGGTCATAGCTACCTAGAAAAAAACCAAGGGACTTAATCGTAATGCGTCAGTGTGTCTTTAAATAGAGACTATTATTACACGAGTCTATGAATGTGAGTGAATCACGCCTCTGTCGTATTACAGCCAGCCATCAGCATGACTGCATCCCATAGCACTTGATCCCTTTTCTGTAGCAAACCCTACAAGTGGAAACGCACGTGCCAAACCCAAAACATACCGTGCATGCATTGATCACATTCCTCGCTATCTTCATAGCTATGCACACTTCATTGCCGGGAAAGACCCCACGGCATATTCTTGCTCTCCGTGAACCAAGTTTGGAGAAAAAAGGGAACGTGATTATTTGCCGGAAAATTGGCAGTAAATAGAATGATCGATAGTTTTGGTGATAGTGGTATCGCTGTTTAGGCATTCGTCCACTAACATCCTCAACACTCCCCTTCCCCTCCTTCCATCCCCCTTTTCCCTTGGTGTGTGTGTGTGGGGGGGGGGGGGGGTATTTAGATGAAGACCTCTGTTGTCAGCCAATAGAATGTTGGATACACTCGTCACAAAAAAGTTAAGCATCTGACAATGTCCAACTTGCAGACCCTTTTTGTCCACTTGCATCTATATGTTTGAAGCATTTCGTGTCAACTATAGGGGAAGACGGGGTAAAAAGCGCATGGGCGGGTAAGAAGCCCACCCCAATTATCTCATGAAATAAAGAAAATGTCAGTCAAATTTGCCCATGAGACGAATGCTAGACATTAACGCTCGTCTCATGGGCAAAATGAGACTGAAATTTGCTTCATTTCATGAGATAATTGGGGTGGGCTTCTTACCCGCCCATGCGCTTTTTACCCCGTCTTCCCCTAACACAAAACCTCCGGTGGTAAGTATGTAAAGGGATAGTATGGTTATTGTATGCTTATCATCAAAGATACTGTAGGGGCTTACCCTTTTAGAATATCTTTGTTATCATGTCGTTTCTCCCCCAAAAATGTTTGCCATATTGTGAAGAATTAACTCAATCTGCAAAATTAAAGAAAACTGTTTTTCGTCTAGTTCATCAATGACCATTTTAATCGAGTAGGTCTACAAGACCGATAAAACTATTATCGAAGAGCAGAGGAGCGTTTTCAACATAAATTCGTATTTACGAGTTTAGGTTCTTTGGGGTCTTTTCTTCAAAGCGCAGACAAATCACATTGAAAGTTCTCACAAAATGATTTACAAAACTACTTTCTCGACCAGCCCTTGTCAGTGTCTTGGGATGAAATAAGATACATGAACATGTCCGCATCATCTGTTATTATCGATGCGTGGAAATGGTGTATAGATGTGACAGTTATGGAACCAGACTAGATACTCTTAGCAGGTCTGGGAAAGGTTTTGACTCTAAGGTTTCTTTCCTCTTAACTTAGAAGTCGGGATCTGGGGAGAAAGGAACGAATGGGTGAAGTACATTGACTATCAAAAGGTACGTACGTGGAGAATACTACAACTAATGAGTAAGGGAAGAACATATTGTTCTGTTCAAGAGAGAGAGAATGTGTTTGTAAAAAATAAAAATAAAAAATAGGGGAGGGAGACAGAAGGAGGGGGAGACAGACAAAGAGACAGACATGAAGAAAGGCAGACAGAGAGAGGTTAAGAGAGACAGAGGCAGAGAGAGAGAGAGAGAGTTAAACGCAAAATGTCAAAAAGAAAACCACACTTTGTTTCTTAGATTGTGTTTGACACCTTCGAAAAGTTGGAATCACACGCACACGCACACACGCACACGCGCACGCACACACACACACACACACACACACACACACACACACACACACACACACACACACCCCCCCCTCTCTCTCTCTCTCTCTCTCTCTCATCTCTCTTCCCTCTCTCTCTCTCTCTCTCTCTCTCTCTCTCTCTCTCTCTCTCTCTCTCTCTCTCTCTCTCTCTCTCTCTCTCTCTCTCTCTCTCTCTCTCTCTCTCTCTCTCTCTCTCTCTCTCTCTCCCCCCTCTCTCTGTAAAACATATGAAAGCGTGACAGTTAGTGTGTTTCTTTGCGTGCACACGTTCGTACGCGCGTATATATCTGTGTGTGTGTGTGTGTGTGTGTGCCTGCGTGTGTGTGCGTTGGCTACTTTTCCTTTGAGATTGATCCAAAGTCAAATACAAGAAATCGGTTGTGAAATTGATAACGGGTACAAGAAAAACCGCACAGCTTTGTGTCGGTAGAAACTGGGTTGTAAGCGAGGACAAAAGTTACAAGAAAAAGTGCGTTGAGTTGGTACAAAGCACGCGAATTAGTTACTTTGTGTCCACGACTGTCTTAGGTACTGTCAGCTGAATAACTTTCAACTCTCCCTTTTGTTAGAAGTTTCACTAGTGCCTCTTGCTTTGTTTTGTTACGATTTAATCTTTAGCAACATTCTCTGTGTATGTGGGGGGGGGGGGGGGGGGGGGGGGGGGTATGCGTGCGTGTGTGTCTGGATCTGTGTGTAAGTGTTTGTGTGTGTGTGTATTAAAGACCCACCACGTCACGTGTCAAAATCACGATTTCCACGTGTTTTCCCTCTTATAGCTGGTAAGAAATCTTAAAAAATCTTCCTAGCATAAGAGGGAATGTGACACGTGACGTGTGGGGTCTAGGCTTTCTGTTGTGTCAGGTTCGGCTTGGCAAGTAGGCCTACATAATATATTTTCCAAGGTTTCTTCGATAATTGTCCGTCACCGAAGGTGAACGGACTTTGCGATGGGCTGGTTTGTATTTTTGTTTGTTTGTTTGTTTTTGTGGGTTTTTTTTTGTCTGTCCCAAGGATTTCTCCCGAACCGCTTGTTTCAACTGTAATCAACACTTTCATTCTTCATTATCTTACCCTGTACAAAGATATTCTAAAAGGTTAAGATGGATTACTTAAAAGCTCGGCGAACCGGGCTGATAGAGTTATCGTTAGTGCGGACGTGTACACTATTCACAGTGGAGGCTATCCAAAAACTCGGACTGGAACTTGAACGGAGAATTCAACTGGCCTATCGATGTGTAAAGTGTGTCACGTTTCAAAGGGACATAACTAGTGTTTCTGTCCTCACTACTCATATAGGGAAAAGAGACCGGATGTTTGTCTTCCCCTGTACAGTCTTTGCCCTATATCACTGCCCAATTTACTAACTCACGATTCCAATGAAATCAAAACCTTCACTAACAGTAACAAGGAATAATACACGCATGTATTTGGGTTAATAAAAGCGCATAGACCAAAAAAACTCAAAAAGTGTACATACTTTCAATGCTTTCAATCAGGCACTAGTGTGATTAACTTCTTTAACCCTTTCACCACCAACGTCGCATTTAAGCACCACAGCGGTTTAACAACGATGTCACTAAAAGGTATCAAATCAGGACCTGTTATCCAAAGACCCTATTTTCTTAATTTGGGGAGGTAAGGATATGTCTAATGCTATATATGTCACAGAGGAATTTGCAATATTGCAGATATTTTATTTTCTCTACCCAGTTAAGTCTAATGGTATTTTTTGGCTGAAAAATGGTTGGCGGCGAAAGGGTTAAGTCATTCGCATCGCAACGATTTTGAATTATTAAAAAAAACTCACGAATCACTCCAGCCATACACACAAACAAAACATACATAAACAAAAGGAGAAATGAAAGAAGATTACAGGTTTTTACTTCAGGTTTAGACATAGGGAAGTGGTAGATCAGATTGTTTTATATATAGACTTTATATAGATAAACTCTCCACACCAATTGGCTTTACCACAACAAAAGCAAAGTCAGAGGCAAAATTGTGGTCTAAGGGAGCGAAGCGAGTTTAGAAGTGACCAAAGTATGGTGTGCACACATATTTACTTCCCTTGAATCAAATGCATCAAACTGACAGCTATCTATTAATTCCGGACATATATGGCTGGAACGACTTGAATGAGTTCATGCCAGCGAAACGCTCGGTTTTACCGCAGGACTGGAAGGTTTCAAAAACACCCTTCAGCCAGCTATTCATGGGAAAAAAGTGTTCCTCTGTTGTAACCAACTTGCTCAGGCCTTCTTTTTTCTTTCTTATTTGCCCTGGTTAAAACTTGTGACACTTTAATGTAAAGAGGGCAGCAGGCTGACCCTCAGGGATAAGAGAGATGGGGGGGGGGTATGTAATGAAGAGAGTATGACGGGCTATGGGATAAGTGCGGGCGCAAGGAATAACAAGAGGCAAAGCCTTCAAGGCTCACTCGAACAGGCACATGTGGGAGAACAACTAAGATTGAGGGGGATGTCTAAAGCACAAGATTTTCTAATAAATGTTACGGTACAAATGAAACTTTCGTTAATGGATACAACTAAAAAAATAAAAAAAGTGCCCGTGCCGAGAATCGAACCCGGAACCATTGGCATAACAGATAGACACTCTACCAATGAGCTATCGATGCTTTCAGTATTGATGAGTTTCTTAACTCATGTTGCCTTTTGAATACTCTCTAACCCACTAATCTAAAATGTTATCTGTTTGTTATCTGTTTACAGCCTTGTTTTAAGTATTTAAGTATCCAAATCATTATTGTTTGAAGGCTGGCATAAACATCGATGTGCATGCAAAGTTTGAACAATGTACGCCTTCTATTTCCCGAGAAAATGCCAACGTTAAAGTTTGGAGATTAGACCACGGACGCAACACACACATACACTCTCTCTCTCTCTCACACACACACACACACACACACACACACACACACACACACACACACACACACACACACACACACACACACACACACACAACACACACACACACACACACACACACACACACACACACACACACACACACACACACACACACACACACACACACAACCGAACAACTATCATACTATAGACTCACTTCGTGTTAACTTCGTTAACACGAGTGAGCCAAAAATGAACACAATGAAGAGTTAAAAGGGAAGGGTGCAGTTGATAACAATTACTGATGTTGTAATGTTCTTTGTTATGGCCCTGTTCAATTCTCAACTTTCTTGCGGAATACTATGTAAAAACAAAATGGAGGCCAAGATCTGTCTGTTATGTTCAGTGCCAATGCATCCACGAATTCGAGTCTATTTTGGGGGATCCGTCTAAAAAGCTTATTTTTTCACTATTGAGTGAATGGGTGCCAAAATAACGTTTTGCCATTTTCTTCTGCTGGAATGAATGGGTCAGCGAGCGACAGGGAAAGAGTGAGTGAATGAACGAGTTATGTTTTGAATGGACAGAGAGAGAGAGATAAAGAGAGAGAGGGGAGAGAGAGAGAGAGAGAGAGAGAGAGAGAGAGAGAGAGAGAGAGAACTTGAAAACGTGAAAACTTTAACTTTATTTTTCAAGGATAAAGATTTTAGGCAACGCCTAGTCTTCCAATCTGTCCTTGGTACATAAATGTTTTTATACGAACATAGAATAGAAACATTGCAAAACATACTATTACAAATACAGATTTGAACATAAAGGTCAGCAAAGCAGGTAATATTATGATAAATGTTGAAATATGGATTTATAAAACTTGCATAATTACGCACATGAATAATTGTTAATACTCTTGTTAATACTCGTGTGGGCATACACGAGAGAGAGAGAGAGAGAGAGAGAGAGAGAGAGAGAGAGAGAGACACAGAGAGAGAGAGAGACACAGAGACAGAGAGACAGAGATACACACAGAGACACACAGAGAGAGTCAAACAAATAAGCAGAAAGCGAAAGATATGGAAAGAAACAAATAAAAGAGATAAGCTAGGACCTTCAGCCTCGCGCACACATACGTGCATAAACAGAGACACTTGACAATGTTTTAATTGCCATTGACAATACAATCTTCATGGCAAGGGGACACGTGATTTGCAATTAACTAATAATCAAAGCAAGCGAAAAAAAGTATAATTATAAAAATATAACAAACAAAAGGGATCATCATATTGACTGCACCCGCCAGTCAGTCAATTATAATAAACAAGTCAAAGAAACTATTTATGCAAACAAGACAACAATGCAAATGCATCCACTCGTGCAGGCTCATCTCTGCGTGCGCATACGCCCGATCGCACACACACGCACGCACGCGCGCGCGCGCGCACACACACACATACACACACGCGCGCACGCTCACACACACGCACACACACACTTACGCGTATTCAATAACATTCTCGACATAGTAATCATATGGCGACCATTCAATTAAGTGTTGGTAAATGATGCATACACAGAGAGAGAGACATGGAGAGATAGACAGCGTTGGACAGAGACAGAGAATGAGCATGTTATTGTTTCACGGTTTTGTTGTTGTTGTTTTTTCACAGCTCTTTGGTTCCACGTCCCTATATTTTCTGCTAATCAATGACCCGATAATTCTTTGATACCCCAATGCCACTTAAAGGTAGGCTACACCCGGGTGGATACGTTTTTGAAAGAAACATGTCGAGATCACCAGGAAAACCCCCTTTACAGAAATCGCAACACTCACTTTGCTCTCGTTTCCTAGAAATCAAACCGTCAAATCGGCGATTCCTCATTGGCGGAGGTGCTGGAAGTCAGAATTTTTCAGTGAAAGACAAGCCACGTGCATTCTCTTTTCTAACGGCCGCCTGAGTCGCTTTAACTAGCCCAAATCATTTGCACGAAATTTCCACAATACAAGCATTTTTTATACTGTTTCAGTTTGCCAAAAGGAGTTTCGCTCACAACAAAGGAAATAGCTCCCTCCCCACCCCTTCAAAAATGACGGGTCTTCTGTCATTCAGGTGTATTATCACGTAAAAAAAGGGGGCGCAGAATTGTTTTTTTCCAAAAGAGTAAGTAAGAAAATATTTATTCAGCGAAAGAAGTGTTTTGACCAAGTTTTGTGATTAGCTCGGGTGCACCTTTAAGCCCACAGCTCATCGGTTCCGTGTGTGTGGAATAGGAATTGTTCAGAAATAACTAAGGGGAGTAATTTCATGGCGTGTGGGAGTGATCTCGCCTAATTCAATCGGTCAAACAGGGGAAGTTACTCTACCATCAGGTAAATCCCCAGCCCTCGCTTCGTGTGTTTGAGGAGACACACAACATTTAGAGCGCAGTGCGTCATTCTAAAATTGATGTAATTTATATTTTTACGTCACAGTTTGCAAATTATATCACTTTGTAGCAACTGGCCATCCCTTATTTTTCTATTTAAAAAAATGTTTGCTAGTCGCTGACTGGCATCCTGCGGTTTCAAGCTTCGACGCCATGCTGCCATAGTTGCTATAGTTTTGACCGAGTAAGTCGAGGTAATCAACTATAATTTTCACGAAGTGCTCTCCTCTAGGGTTTGCTCCCGAAAATCGTCTATTGAGGGTCAAGTGAAAATGAAATTGAATGGACCACACATTCAGACTCATTGGTCACTGTTGATTCAAGTGCATTTACAATTGATTGATCCTGCAAAATAATGTGAAATAAGATTATAGTCTAGATAACATTATTTCCCCGTAAGATTATTATTTTAGCCAGCACATAGATTGTGCATTCCACGTCAACTAACTCTAAAGGGGCAGATACACTGCATACGATTCGATCACAATGCGATCCGATTGTGACGATGTATGTGAGTCACGTAGGCCTAAAATACTTCTGTCCTAAAATAGTTCTAGTATTTTCGCTCACTATGCTCAGGCAGAAATAAAATGTCTGAAACAAAAATATATATATTTTATCAGATTCGTGTACGAGGGATTACAAATATAGCGAATATATTACAAATAATACTATGGCGAAGATAACTTGTAGGATTTCATCAGATTCATTTAGACAGTAGAATTTCACGAGAATCATGCCTCACAAATGTCACAATCGGATCGCATTGGAATGAAACTGTATGCAGTGTGTTTACCCCTTAACCCTTTTCACCGCCAGCCATTTGTCAGTCAAAACATACCATTAAACGTAACTGGGTAGATAATCTTTTTATCTGCAATATTGTGAATTCCTCAGAGGCACGTATAACATTAGACCCTATCCTTACCTCCCCAAATTAAGACAATAGGGTCTCCGGATAACAGGCCCTGATTTGATGCCTTTTAGTGACATGGGTGTTGAACCATTGTTTGTGCATAAATGTGACATTGGTGGCGAAGGGGTTAAATAAGAAGAAAGGGAATCTGTACTTAAATGTTATGTTATCTTTTGGAGAAAACAAAAAGGTCACTATTCTAATGCACACACAAAATCCGAAAAAAATAGACTGCCTAGGCTGGCCTAAACACATTCAAAAGGAGAGTACTTCAACTGATTTGAACAAAGACAGAGAGAAAGAAACAAAAGAAAAAGCAACATTTAGCAATGAAATGCGCATTTTCTCAAGTCAAACATTTTAAAGGGACATTAAACTCAAAACCTTTTATGCATCCTTGAGAGCACTTAACCCGTACAGAGAAACACAATGACCGGTCTTAAAACTAAAGCATCAGCATGCTTGCCTTCCCAGCGCCACTCCGCAATTCAGACAATGGCTGGCACAGGTGCATGTAGAATCTTCTTTGGGCTGTGGAATCTTGAAGAATCTTCTTGTATTTGTTCTTTTTTGTGCTCTTTTGTATGTGTTTTTGTTGGTTGTTTATTTCCACAAAGTAGCAGCTGTTTTTTGTTGGTTTTTTGTTTTGTTTTTTTAAGTAGCGGCTGTTGATTTTTCCTTTCAACGTTATGGTTGTTTTGTTTGTTTTTATTTTAGTAAAAATAAATGGGCAAGCTAGATACAAAACCCGAACGCACGCACATATACACCCATATGCGCGCACGCACACGCACACGCACACACGCACACACACACACGCACGCACAAGAAACGCATATTAACACACAATCAACCACCAAACACACGCATGTACAAGCGCATCCTCTCACGCACTCACACACATTGGCAAGTAAACACATACACACACGCATGCGCGCACGCAAACGGGCAGGCAAGTATGCACACAACACACACACACGAGCGCACACACACACACACACACAAGCGCGCGGGTGCACGTAAACACACACACACACACACACACACACACACACACACACACACACACACACACACACACACACACACACACAGGATGAACAAAACTTTGTAGCTTACTGCTTTATCGTCAATACAGATAATTTTGACTTGACTTGACACACACACACACACACACAGACATAAACACACACACACACACACACACACACACACACACACACACACACACACACACACACACACACACACACACACACACACACACACGCACACACACATACAGGGGGGGGGGGGGCACATAGACAACAATACAAACAGAGAGATAGAGTGCTCGTCCATAAGAAGAAAGTAGAAATTCAAAATAAGGGAGAAAACTATTCTCCAGAGACACCTCCCCTTCCAAGTCCTACCCCTCTCCCTTCCTCCTCCCACTCCCCTACTTCAGTACCCGTCACTCCTTATATGGAGATACAAAACGACGCAGGGTAGTGGACTCCCCACAAGGGGGCTAGAACCAATTACAGGCCAAATGTATGCAGCGTGAAGGAACACGCACCGTGGTCAGTCCCCATCTTCTACACACCTTTTCGTCTGCATAATATTATGGCCAAGGCTCACCATACCGGCTACTAAGGAAGGCTTGCTGTTGGATAAATCGGTGGCTGAAGAACAGACGTTTTGGGCTTGTATGTAGTCGTTGAAAGTTTGCGAAATAAATACATATTATGTTCTTTAAGCTTGAGGAATAGAAGGGTGTGGGGGTTGACTGTGTGTCTGTATATCTCTCTCTCCCTTTCTCACTCCTTCTCAGACTTGCTTAATTCCGGTATATCCAACGTATATCAATACAGTCAGCCTGAGGAAGCCTTAGATTATTGGATAACAACATTTTGTGATGTTTATAATAAGAATGCCCCATTTAAAATAAAACGTGTACTAAATAAACATAAACCAACATGAATAAAATCAGGCGTCATATCTTAGATATCTGTACAAGGCAACCAAAGATCCGAGGGCTAGTGCTAGTTAACACGGTGCTGCTAAACATAAATATTTTGGATATATATTATTAGACAAAAACCCTAAACAAGTGTGAAAGCTATTAATACCTTAACAAACAAAAATTACGTTAAGAAATCAAGTAAGTCAAACATCCCCTCTCCTAACTTATTAAATCAGCACTTTGTATCAACTGCGGAAAACCTAATACAAAATGATGCTTGGAAAAAAAAATGACCTAAAACCTTTGAAAAAATTATGTTCATCCAAAAACATTTAGTCTACACTTTCTAAATAATTCTTCTATGCAGATATTAATTCCCTTATCAACTATGTATCTACTTTGTTGGATTCAGCGAGCGCAAATCTTTTAAAACCTCTCGGTAGACTGCATAAACGAGCTGTTAAATTGGTACTTCTCAAATCAACTTAACTTACGACCAGTGACTACAGAGCGGTTGACATATTACCTGTTAAATCTCAGCTGGAACACAATAAGGCAGTGATGATGCACACAATTATGACCGGAAATGCTCCTCTGTTTTTGATAGACCGCTTTTCGATCAACAGTTACAGCCATTTACAAAACACTGATAATTCGAACTCCACGACAAGACCTATTTAAAGCCAGTCTAACGTATAGCGGTGCAACCTACTGGAATAACCTGACAGCTTACTTAAAGACCGTCAAAATACCATCAACTTTCAACAAACTAATGAAGACCTACTTAATGAATAAACTACATTGATACTGATGTTCTCTCTCTGTCTCTCGCTCTCTCTCTCTCTCTCTCTCTCTCTCTCTCTCTCTCTCTCTCTCTCTCTCTCTCTCTCTCTCTCTCTCTCTCTCTCTCTCTCTCTCTCTCTCTCTCTCTCTCTCTCTCTCTCTCTCTCTCTCTCTCTCTCTTCTCTCTCTCACGCTCTCTCTCTCTCTCTCTCTCTCTCTCTCTCTCTCTCTCTCTCTCTCTCTCTCTCTCTCTCTCTCTCTCTCTCTATATATATATATATATATATATATATATATATATATAGAATATAATATAAAAACTAGCCTTGCTGGCACCGCACCATTAATCTAGGTGCACGTGAATAACAGACAAAGTCTTAATACAAAAAGAATAAAAACACGGCACTCTCTGTCCACTCGTATCGATAAAAGTACCTATCCCACCCCTTCTCCCCCCTCTGTTACTGTACATGACGTACACACTACTTGAAAATGTTGAAATTACTTAATCACCACTAAAGCTAACTTGTATCAGACTAAATACAATCCAATGCTGCTAACTCCATCATTACAGTATAAATCATACATGTATGCACTAGTATGAATACATGGGGAATGCTTGTGTGTATGACGTTTACTATTATTATGTTTGTTAACTGTATCATCTTCATTTACAAAATGTTTGTCTGCTTCAACATGCGTGTGCATATAACATGATGTTTATTTGTATTATCTTATTATGTATGACTGTGCTTTCCATGGTCTTTATATTATTTTGTTTGTCCCTTTTTATTCTTTTTTAAGAGGGCTGTGTGTAAAAAAAGCATGTACTATTAGCTTATTCTATTACCCTCCATAAATAAAATCCATTCAATTCTCTCTCTCTCTCTCTCTCTCTCTCTCTCTCTCTCTCTCTCTCTCTCTCTCTCTCTCTCTCTCTCTCTCTCTCTCTCTCTCTCTCTCTCTCTCTCTCTCTCTCTCTCTCTCTCTCTCTCTCTGTGTAGATATCTCTCCTCTATCTCTCTCTCTCTTTATCTTTATCTATATCTATCTATCTATCTTGATACTGTTTGTTATGTTTATCTGTTTGAATTGTGAAGCTTTCCCATTGTGACCCCTTCCCTCATGATATGGGCAGATGCCTGATCATTAAACAGTTGTTCATTGTTCATTGTTCATTGTCTCTCTCTCTCTCTTCTCTCTCTCTCTCTCTCTCTCTCTCTCTCTCTCTCTCTCTCTCTCTCTCTCTCTCTCTCTCTCTCTCTCTCTCTCTCTCTCTCTCTCTCTCTCTCTCTCTCTCTCTCTCTCTCTCTCTGTGTCCCCCCCTGTGTATTATGTGTTTCTGAGTGCGCAGTAGTTTGAATGAACGTTGTGAAATTAAAGTTAACATGAACAAAATAGTTTGAAAAGCGCAAGTACTTTGAAAAGCAAAACATGAGCAAACAACTAAAAATAATATGTCCACAGAATAAGCATACATTTTAAACTTTTCAAAACAAAACTAAACAAAACAAGTAAAGCTTGCAGCATAAATGTTGAAAATAAATGAAACAACGCAATACAACAGTGGTAAAAGTTAGCAGAAATACAATGACAGTTCAGAACCCGAAGAGGCCATTGTTAACTGTTAAAATAAATGTCTTTATTACTGGAGGATTAGTGTCCCTTGTGCACGAAAACGGAGTGCGGAGTATGCTTTTGATTGATTGTGTGTGTGTCTGTGTCTGTCTGTGTGTGAGTGAGAGTGTATGGTTGTGCATGGTTGTGTGTGTGTGTGTGTGTGTGTGTGTGTGTGTGTGTGTGTGTGTGTGTGTGTGTGTGTGTGTGTGTGTGTGTGTGTATGTCTGTGTCCGTCTCTCAGTGTGTGTTACATGATTAATGGAAAAACCACAGGATTAATTATTTATCAAACTTTCCAAGGTCCCTTCTAAATTTCATAATGTTGTGGACCTTGACTTTGACATTTAACCTTGAAAGCCTGCATTTCTTTTAGTGTACATTTATATTACGTGTTTGGAATTAGTCTCCAAACTTGGTAATTGCTCATCTTAGCACACGATAATTCGCAACAAAGAGAAGCTATTGCCTTGTTGACTGTGACTTTGACATTTGATCTTGGACATGCCAAAGTGTCGTCTTGGCCACGTTTTTCACGTTTTTGCTGTTATGTTCCTACTAAGGTAAGTCAGTAGATAAGCTCAAGGTCATACGGGATGCACAATGTTGATGGCCTTGACCTTTTACTCGTTTCCTTGCCTGGCATAATATCTTGTGAAGCACTGCTAAAGGTCTCTGTGCGCGTGAACATTTGTTTCATTATTTCCCTATGGGAACTCAGTGGTAGGCCAGTTATAAAATTTAAAAAACCTTCAGTGATATAGGCAGTAGTATGTAAATTAGGCTAAGCAGCCAATCGTTTTGGGAGGTTTTCTTCCTTCTAATTTGCATACTACTACCCGTGTTGACTCTCTATTAGACGCATTCATGGTTACACGACCAGGACATTACATAAAACTGACGTGTCCCGTGTTTTGCTTTGATCTTGAGTGTATCCTATTATGCAGGCAATATCATGGAGTGGGTGTTCTGAATTAACTGAAGAACGGTTGAAGGGGAAGCATGGGGGGAAAAGACATGCCTACCGCTCGGTAACGCTTTGTAGATGTTTTGCAAAACATGTTTGTTTGCTTTGTTGTTGTGGTGGGCTTTTTTTCCACTTACAAGCACACACAAAATCAAAGAAACTACAGAGACAATTTTTGTATTTTCTCTTTCATTTCCAATCACAAAACAACTTACACAAAATCAAAGCAACTACAGTAGTGTTCTGTAAAAGGAAAAAAAAGAACAGTTTTGTTACTGTGTTCTTGTATTTTTGCTTTCGACCAAATGTTTTCCTGTCCAATATTTCCCACTATTTCGACTTCACTTTGCCTCATTTTATTTTATTTTATATTATTGCAACCAGGCTGTTGTATCAATAATTTGATTCACTTTGAAAGTGAAAGGATGCTAACAAAGCTTTAGCCAGTGACATCTCTCTCTCTCTCTCTCTCTCTCTCTCTCTCTCTCTCTCTCTCTCTCTCTCTCTCTCTCTCTCTCTCTCTCTCTCTCTCTCTCTCTCTCTCTCTCTCTCTCTCTCTCTCTCCCTCTCTCTCTCTCTCTTGCGTCTGTATGTCTGCGTGTCTTGCGTGTGTATGTGTGCGTGAGTGAGCGCTTGTGTATATGTGTGTGTGTGTTGCATATATATGTGTGTGTGTGTGTGTGTGTGTGTGTGTGTGTGTGTGTGTGAGTGTGAGTATATGTGCGTGCTGTGTAGATGTACGTACGCGTGTGTGTTGTATGTGTGTGTGCGTGCGCGTGCGTGTGCGTGCGCGCGCGCGTGTGCGTGTTGTTCAAAACTTTGCGACAGTGTCAAATGAAAGAAAAAACGGGTGTTCTGTTTGACATTTCACGTATTCTTTCTCTCTCTCTCTCTCTCTCTCTCTCTCTCTCTCTCTCTCTCTCTCTCTCTCTCTCTCTCTCTCTCTCTCTCTCTCTCTCTCTCTCTCTCTCTCTCTCTCTCTCTCTCTCTCTCTCTCTCTCTCTCTCTCTCTCTCTCTCTCTCTCTCTCTCTCTCTCTCTCTCTCTCTCTCTCTCTCTCTCTCTCTCTCTCTCTCTCTCTCTCTCTCTCTCTCTCTCTCTCTCTCTCTCTCTCTCTCTCTCTCTCTCTCTCTCTCTCTCTCTCTCTCTCTCTCTCTCTCTCTCTCTCTCTCTCTCTCTCTCTCTCTCTCTCTCTCTCTCTCTCTCTCTCTCTCTCTCTCTCTCTCTCTCTCTCTCTCTCTCTCTCTCTCTCTCTCTCTCTCTCTCTCTCTCTCTCTCTCTCTCTCTCTCTCTCTCTCTCTCTCTCTCTCTCTCTCTCTCTCCCTCTCTCCCCCCCCCCCCCTGTCACTGAATGTGTGTTTGTGTTTGTTTGTGTTTATATAAAAAGAAGAAGAATATCAACAGTTGACGAAGGCTTCTATTATTAAAAGCCGAACATCCCCAAAGTTTAACCGAAAGCTAGTTGTTTTGCGTTCTCTTTTTCCATTGTTATATTATAAGCTATCCACAAAAAGTTAAGGATCACTTGCAAACTAATTCATAACTTTCCAAATAAGAAAGCCAATGCGTTGAATTTTGGCCAACATTTAATTCAATGCTTTAGTGATAACGATACACAATTGCCTTCAATTTCGAGCAATCGTTTGGTCTGTACATTTGATCAAAGTGGGTACGTATCAAAATTTGATTTCCCAAAGTCATTGAAATCACAAGACAGGGCATTCTGATGCTCCCAAAAGTTCAGTAATGCGTGTATCCGCCATGGCTGTTCTGGCACTCGACGCAGCGAGTCCTCATGGAGTTGACCAGGGTGGTGAAGATCCTCTGTGGAAGCGCCTGCCACTCAGCCTGCAGCATCTGGTAGAGGTGCTGGGCATCCCTGGGAGGGGGGTGGTTGCTCCTCACTTTGCGATCCAGCTCATCCCAGAGGTTCTCAATCGGGTTGAGGTCGGGACTGCATGCTGGCCACTCCATTCTGTTGACTCCAGACTGCTGCAGGAAGTCGTTGACCACCCTTGCCCTGTGGGGGCGAGCGTTGTCATCCTGGTAGACAGCCGGCGGTCCCATCTGCTGCAGTGTAGGCACAGCCAGCGGTCGAAGGATCTCATCCCGGTATCGGAGGCCAGTCAGGTTACCCTGTACATGATACAAGGGTGTTCTGTGGTGAAGGCTGAAGGCCCCCCAGACCATTACAGAACCTCCACCAAAGGCCACCTTTTCTTGGACAGTGGCGTCAATAAAGCGTTCCCCTGGGCGCCTCCAGACCCTCAGTCGGCCGTCGTTGTGGTTCAGGGTGAAGCGTGATTCATCACTGAACAGGACCTGGGACCATTGCTGACGTGTCCACCTCACGTGACGTCTGCAGAAGGCGCGGCGTGCTGCCCTATGGGCTGGAGTTAAGCGTGGCCGTACAGCTGGGCGACGAGAACGGAGGTTAAACCCATGAAGGCGGTTCCGTATGGTCTGCTGGCTGATGTTGATGTTAGTAGCCACCCTCAGCTGCCTTCGAATGATGCTGGAAGAGGCTGTTCTTGTCTGCAGGGCTTGTCGTTCAATGAGACGATCTTCACGTGGAGTTGTCTTCTTCGGTCGACCAGATCTGCGTCTTTCATGGACCCTCCCAGTGGCTGTGAAGCGTTGAATCAGTCTGACAATGACCGAGATGGACACCTGAAGTCGCCTGGCCACTTCTCGCTTGGGAACACCATCTTGGAACCATGCAACAGCTCGTCCCCTATCCAACTCGCTCAATTTTCGTCGTGGAGGCATTGTCAAATCAGGTCTAATACTGGTGGTATGTCTTCTTATAAAGCCAAGCAAGAGACAGCATCTCACACATAAACAGCAGTGCTTGCACGTGCATAATGGTTTTTCCATCTGGCTTGTGCAATGTGTTCATGCAGAACGATCCAAAACAAGGTCCTTTTTCGCAAGTTTCCGCTTTTTCTTTTGCTGCCAAGCTCAGTAATAGAGAATCACGTGCAATGTTTCCACTAACACAACATCGCCCACTTACAGCTGAACAAGAATTCATAACAATTTGGCTTGACTGAGAAAAAAATAACAGGAGCGAACGGAGTTTATTGCGCACCTGTTTTCTCATAGTGATCCTTAACTTTTTGTGAGTAGTGTATATATAATTCGCTTGTCGCTTTGAATCATTTATTTGGTCATTCGTATGTATCTGTATTCAGACAAGCTGTTTGATAAGTAATGAATGCACACACAAAAAGAAGAAGAAAAAGTAATGAATGTACAAACAGGCAAAACAAATGTGAAAAAATAAGTTTTTGTTTGTGCAATAATTATCTCTACCACTGTTGTTGTGTACAGTATAAGCGATGGCCATACAGGCTGACCTGGGTCATCCTTTTGTGAGGATGAACCTTGGTCTGTCTCACAGTGGCTGTTGCCTATGCCTTGCTAGGCGACTTGGTGCCAAAAATAACTTTGGTGAAGGGAGTTAATTACAGAGAGAGTTGCCTTTCTTTTCTTTACTCTAGTTTATATACCTCCTCTCAGATGCACAGATTCCGTGCGAGCAACTCTTCAGAAATACAAAGAATGGCAGTGCCTGACCAGTTAAGCAATGTTCTGATATAGTGCAATATTTCATCTTGTTTCACATTCACCTGTAGAGTAGTGTTAGTAAACAGTTGTATCACCAGCACAATTAATGAGAGGTCCTACAATCGATGTTTTCTTTTTTCCCGGGTTTGTTTGTTCTAAGTCAATTAACCCCTTGTTGGCCTTATAACGTATCACATACTGACATGATGACATCACTGATGACGTCTTCAGATGAAGAGGAATAACTCTGATATGCTGGGTTTTGCTCTAACACAGTCAAGAGAGTTATATTCCCAGACCACTTTTGCCAGAATGGCTCTATCAGTTGTCTTTTGTTCCTGGCACGATTTGTACAATGACTTTTTCTTTACTTTTTTCTCTGGCAGTCAACGTCAACAAAAAAGCACGAGTGAGTCCAACAGAATTAAACATAAAATGTCCTGGTACACACTTCCTCCTTGCTGAGTCCAAAATGTGATAATCACACTACTATCATTATTATTATCAGTATGTGATAATCACACTACTATCATTATTATTATCAGTATGTGATAATCACACTACTATCATTATTATTATCAGTATGTGATAATCACACTACTATCATTATTATTATCAGTATGTGATAATCACACTACTATCATTATTATTATCAGTATGCTCTGATTTTATCTTCCCTGTTTCGTTATGACACAATTCTCTTTAGGTATGATTCAGTTCTATTTGATAATGATTATTACGTTATCCATAGAACTTGATTTGATGTGCAAATGTGGTTTCCTTTGTTTTGCAGGATATAACAAGATCTGACATAAGTTGGTTTCTCAACATGTTACCATTTCCCCCAAAAAACCCAGATGTTCATAATTATGATTCAAAGTGATTGCACCTATACACATACGATCACACGCAAACCCACAAGCTCACATGCACACGCAGATTTTCACACATGCACGCAGAAGAACATGCAGGAACAGAAACGTACACACAAGCACATGCACACTAACACATAAATAGCGCGGTTCATGCACGTGAGAGATAGATAGATAGAGAGAGAGAGAGAGAGAGAGAGAGAGAGAGAGAGAGAGAGAGAGAGAGAGAGAGAGAGAGAGAGAGAGAGAGAGAGAGAGAGACAGAGAGAGAGAGAGAGAGAGAGAGAGAGAGAGAGAGAGAGAGAGAGACAGAGATGGAGACAGTGTCATAAAGACAGATTCAGAAAATAATAAATTAATTCACCAAGGCTACGTCAATATGTTGTTACATTGTACATAGTTATGCAGGTTTTGTCTTTAGTCATGACAAGCTCCTAGCATAACATCATGTCTCCAAAATCCCCCGAAGACGGAGTGTGGCTGCTCACGTGGCGGGGTAGTCAAAAACGGTCGCACACGTAACGTTTTCATCCATATCTGATGCATTTGTTCCATAGTGTTCAAGTGCTTCGGCTGTTAGGATGATCCCTGGAGTCTTTTAGCCAGGGTACGTCAACAACAACAACAACAACATTCAGTTCAATTTGATAATCATGTAAACCACTCTTGGGGGAATGGAGGAGGATGAACAAGAGTACAGACACGTACAAAGACAGTCATGCAAACAGAGAGATAGCGACAGACAAAGACGCAGGCATGCAGAGACAGACATTGAGAGAGAGACAGCGGCGTCAGAAGCACACAGACAGACGGAGACACAGAGCTAAGTAATTACGTGCTGGGAATAATACATAAATGGCAATGTATGAGTCATCGCGAATTCCCACTGAGATTATTAGCTTGTCCCCCGAACCAGAATATATGATAATAAGATACAATTAAGAGCAAAGCATTGCT
>CM065693.1:14659463-14669463 GCA_017654935.2 Phymorhynchus buccinoides
GGGGAGAGAGAGAGAGAGAGAGAGAGAGAGAGAGAGAGAGAGAGAGAGAGAGAGAGAGAGAGAGACAGACAGAGAGAGAGAGAGATAGAGACAGACAAACAGAGACAGAATACGAATACGAATGTTTTATTGAGGGTACAAAGGATAAGCTACAATAGCTTCTTTGCACCCTCTTACTCACACATTCACACCATGCATCAGAGACAACGAGAGAGAGAGAGAGAGAGAGTAGCAGAGAGAGAGACAGAGACACACAAAGAGAGAGAGAGACCTTCACATTATGATTACTTGATAGGAACTTTGGAACCCAAGAGGTTCTTACTTTTCACTGATTACAATCAACCCATTTTATAGTTAGGTTGTTTTTTATCATTCGGTTCGTTCTATAAAAAAGCAACATACAGCCAAATCCCCTCCGGTGCTGAAACAATACTAATTCGGCACGGAGATGTGTAATGATGATCACCAATTAGCTGACTTTGTGTTGACTGTTGGTGAGTCGGATTGCTGTGCTGTTCATTGTTCAACTACGAAAACAGTAGATAGTTATGTTATATTGGGAACAGTGGCGTAACAGGGAGAAAGGCTAAAGTTACAAGAAAACAATTAGACTACGCGCACGCACGCACACACACATACGCGGACACACTCACACACCCATACGCGCACGCACACACATACGCGCGCGCACACACACAGACAAACACGCACACATTGACTCATAAACACACCATTCACACTTTTCCGCAACACCTCAATATACTATTGTCTGAATCATTTTTAGTGGAAGGACATAACATCGAAACACACACACACAGACACACACACGCGAACACAGACGCACATACACGCACGCGCGCGCGCACACACACACATATTGCACTCATAAACACACCATTCACACTGTCCCTCAACAACCTAACACCACCATATACAGTAATATTGTCTGAATCACGCTTAGTGGAAGGACATGACATCGAAGAACACACACACACACACACACACACACACACACACACACACACACACACACACACACACACACACACACACACACACACACACACACACACACACACACACACACACACACACACATACATACACACACACACACACACACTCACTCACACACACACACACACACACACACACACACACACACACACACACACACACACACACACACACACACACACACACACACACACACACACACACACACACACACACACACACACACACACACACACACACACACACACACACACACACACACACAAAATTCACATTTTCCTGCAACAAACTAACACCTCAATATGTAATATTGTCTGAATCACTTTTAGTGGAAGGACATAACATCGAAACACACACAGACACACACACACACAGACACACACACACACACACACACACACACACACACACACACACACACACACACACACACACACACACACACACACACACACACAGACAGACAGACAGACAGACAGACACACACACACACACACACACACACACACACACACACACACACACACACACACACACACACACACACACACACACACACACACACACACACACACACACACACACACACACACACACACACACACACACACACACACACACACACACACACACACACACACACACACACACACACACACACACACACACACACACACACACACACACACACACACACACACACACACACACACACACACACACACACACACACCAAAAACAAAGAACGAAATAAAAACAATACAAACTCCATACTGGCATGACTCACATGCATCAATATCAATAAACTAACAATAATCCCGGAATCCTGACTGTTATAGTAAAACAAATGAGGTTGAGGGGAGAAAGAAAACCTGTAAAATACAGAAAGAAACAAAAACGCTGAAGAAGAAACTGTTTCCATTATGTCACTCCAATAACTCAAAGGTTCACGAGGCGCCAAAGACTGATCCAAACAAACTGATCTATATCCAATGAAATGTATGAAAACGAAAGCGAATCACTGAATTTTTTTTACAACCCCCCCAAAAAAAAAAAAAACGAAAACGAAAAAGTAAAAAAAGAAACAGAAGAAGAAAATAAATATTACTACTGGTTTTATTTAGTTTTAATGGCGATGAGATTAGCGTCCAATCGGTCAGGGACCCTTATGGACGGAAAGAATGTTTGTCATTGCCTTTGCTTTTAATGTTTTGTTTTTTTACTTCTTGTCTGTCTACTTAATTGCTCTCTCTCTCTCTCTCTCTCTCTCTCTCTCTCTCTCTCTCTCTCTCTCTCTCTCTCTCTCTCTCTCTCTCTCTCTCTCTCTCTCTCTCTCTCTCTCTCTCTCTCTCTCTCTCTCTCTCTCTCTCTCTCTCTCTTTTATTTGATCGTTGTTGATCTCTCTTATTTGATATCGCCCATTCCCCACTGTTCCGTTCCGTTAGATGGCCAAGTTCATTAAATCGTTGTTCATTGTTCTCTCTCTCTCTCTCTCTCTCTCTCTCTCTCTCTCTCTCTCTCTCTCTCTCTCTCTCTCTCTCTCACACACACACACACACACACACACACACACACACACACACACACATCTCAGCCTCCTCATTCTTTTGTTTAATTTCTTCACTCTCTCCCTCTTTTTCTTCCCTTCTTATAATATAGCTGTCATCAGCAAGGGGGTTATATTGCCTTAGCTTACTGTCAATTATTAGATTTGTTATGTCTCTGGCCTCGTTGTTAAGCTCATAGTTTGATAGAGTTTTTTCCCTCTATCTTGCAAAGTTGTAAGAACTAGCATCCTTAATAATCAAGATTTCAGCCCCCACACACATGCACATATCTGAGTGGCATTAAATCATCAAAGTATCTTAATACCACTATGTCACTACACTTTTATAACTTTCGTGTTATGCATACTTTTGTTTGTTTGTTGCGTGTGTATGTGTGTGTATGTTTGTTTGTGTGTGTGTGTGTGTGTGTGTGTGTGTGTGTGTGTGTGTGTGTGTGTGTGTGTGTGTGTCTGTGTGTGTGTGTGTGTGTGTGCTCGTAAATAGTTTTCAAAAATAATTGTGACTGCAATTATAGGCCTTTTATTCCCGTAATTTAACAAACTGCCTCGATCGTATTAAATCCCATCAGAATAACGTTTGGATAGCAACACAAAAAGAACAGTCTTTGGTGTAATGTCAATGACCCCCGTTACCCCAACTCCCCCCTTTCACCCTTTCTGACCCAACCACCACCACCACCATCCACCACAGACTTCTATAACCAACCCTTCCCTTACCAGCACCTTTCTCCCACTCTTTCCTTGATTTCTTCTGTCTGTCTGTGTCTGTCTGTCTGTCTCTCGCTCGCTCTCTCTCTCTCTCTCTCTCTCTCTCTCTCTCTCTCTCTCTCTCTCTCTCTCTCTCTCTCTCTCTCTCTCTCTCTCTCTCTCTCTATATATATATATATCTATATATATATATAATATATATATATATATATATATATATTGGACACAAAACAAGTTTTATTCAAGTAAACTATATATATGAAGACTGAAAAGTTTAATGGTGTGCATTTGAAATGCAGATTCTTTACGTTTTTGATAATATATTTTCTGTGTATATATATAATGTCTATATTATATATATATATATAGCATGAAAGAAAAATCTCAGTGAATAGCCAGCTCCGTACCCCTACTCTGAAGGACTGAAAAGTTAGTGCATTTGAAATGCAGAAAGTTTGCTTTGATAAAGCTTTTCTGTGTCCAATGTCTTTATTTGTGAACCTCAGAAACAAAACCAGTTAACGTTAACTTTGAGTAATGTTCTGTGTTTAAAAAACAAAAAACAAAACAATTTATATAAATTGTGCTGATTTACTTTTTCTCCCAATGGGGGAGGGACAGTGCCTTATGCAAATATATATTTATATATGAAATATGTATGTACTGTATGCATATGTGTTCGCGTGAATGATAATGGGATTCTGTGAGTATGTGCTGTGTCTATGAGTTTGCGTGCGTATGTCTGTGCATGTTTGGACTGATGCGTGTGTGATTGTGTGCAACCCTTTCTTTATGTTTTTTATATATTACAATTTATATTTTGGATCACTTGCATGGGTATGTCTGTACATTTATATGTTTGCTTTTCTTCATTCAATCATATACTGTCTATATTATGTTATGCGTGTGTTTTGCTTGCGCGTGCGCGCGCGCGTGTTTGTGTGTGTGTGTGCGTGTGTGATATACGCCTTTTATTCGTTTTAAATTTTCTAGTGATTTTGTAAAGCGCATAGAGCTTAAAGGTATGCTCTATAGAAATCTTCTTAATAATAAATAAATAAATAAGTAAACTACATGGGATAAAGGAGCCCTGATTACATGCATTTGAGTAAGGGCAAAGTTGTGATGGTGGCGGAGGGCACACGACTGTGCGACTGATATGTAGTCATGTTTGTAATACTTCTTGCTGAGTGTATTCCGATTTTTCATTTGTTATTGTTGTTGTTTTTGTTGCCTTGCATCATCATGCATGCCTAATTGTTTTGTATTAGAGTTATATTAGTTTTCGTCCCAAGGACAGATTGGAAGAACAGGCTTGGCCTAAAATCTTAATCCTTGTCTAATAAAGTTTTTCAGTCTTTTCTCAAATTATTTTTCGCAATTTATGGATTATATTATGTATGTGCATGATTTTATTGTTTTAGTTTACATGTATGTATTAACAAAAAATATTGATACGGGCAGAGAGGCCTAATCAATAAAAACTTCAAACTTCTTATTTCTCTCTTTCTCTCTCTCTCTCTCTCTCTCTCTCTCTCTCTCTCTCTCTCTCTCTCTCTCTCTCTCTCTCTCTCTCTCTCTCTCTCTCTCTCTCTCTCTCTCTCTCTCTCTCTCTCTCTCTCTCTCTCTCTCTCTCTCTCTCTCTCTCTCTCTCTCTCTCTCTCTCTCCCATTTTGCGCTTTGATTGTTTTACATATCAACAACATCAGTTCGCATACTAATTTCACATGGTTAAACAATGTTATCCTTCGTATCTCTCTCCTGCACTACTCAATCAGCATTGTGTTTAGTGAAATGAATAAGGGGAAGGAACTTCTCGTAATTAACTCCCTTCACCAAAGTTGTCTACGGCACCTATAGTCGCCTAGGTGACTTCATTTGAGGCATACCAGTTTGTTCTTTGTTGTGCGCTGTTTACGTGTAACATTATTCAAGACTAGAAGTTAATACGTGGTCAGATTTAACTTGTGAAAGCCCTGACATGGCCTTACTTGTGGAAGGGGCTATAATTGTAATCTTAATCTTAATCTTAAAGACTAGAAGGCTAAGCCATTATTGAATGAATGTTGATTTGTTTGTGCACAGCTCTCTACCACTGTTGTTGTGTACTGTGTGGGTGGTTGTCATAATAAACAGATCTGGTGTAGAGTGGCACAGTGGTAAAGCGTTCGCTTCGTGTCAAATACACCCGAGTTCGAACCTGGGTACAGGGGATTTTTCCTCTCACTTTGCACTAGGCCTTACGGTCTGAATGAGACGATAAACCGAGGTCCCGTGTGCCCATGCACTTAGCACACGTTAAACCCAGTGGCAACGAAAACGTCATTTGGTCTAAATTTACCCCCCCCCCCCCCCCCCCCCACACACACACACACCCTTTCCTTCCTCATGAATCACACAAAAAAATCGCATGCAAAAAAAAAAAGGGTAGCGCGCCTCTGGCTGCGACGCGCTCTCCAGGTGGGAGCAACCCGAATTTCACAGAGATGCCTCTGTGACTATAAAGTACCTAATACCTAAAAAAAAACCACCATAATACCTAATAATCTGGGTCATCCTTTTTTGATGGTGGACTTGGTTCTGTATTATTGTGGCTGCTACTTTCACTTTGCTAGGCGACTAGGTGCCGTAAACAACTTTGGTGAAGGGAGTTAATTACGAAAAGTTCCTTCCCCTTATTAATTTCACTATTATCCTCTCTCTCTTAGCCTCACCGTGTCATCGTTGTATTTAGTGCTGCTTTGGAATGGCCGAAGAAATGTACATTAAGAAAGAGAACTTGCGATACATCTACTTTCTAGCACCATTCTGAATCGACACCCCACCCCACCCCCCTCCCGCCACCATCTCCTAGCCCTCTCATTAAAAGGGAAAACTTGAAAACTGTAACTTTATTTTTCAAGGATAAAGATTTTAGGCAACTCCTAGTCTTCCAATCTGTCCTTGGTACATATACGAACATAGAAAACAAGCATGGCAAGGCATGATATTACACATACATATTTGAACATAATGGTAGCAAAGCAGGTGATCTTATGATAAAGATAGGTTGAAATATGGATTTATAAAACTTGCATACTCACATGCAAACTTGTTAATACTCGTGCGGGCATACATGCGTGTAACCATACACGCACACCCCCAAACGTGCGCGCACACGCAAGCATGCATGCACATACACACAGATATATGTTGAAGCACGCATAAATGATATATACATTATTTGACTATACATTATAGAAAAGGGCAAACAAATGCAGCCTAGGGTATGAAACAGGTAACAATTAGCAATACAATACGGACACATTTAAACGTAGTAAACAAATAAAATTAACTGAATACTTGACATCATCATTAGCAATATAGTGTATCAGGATATATGACCAAAGGAAAAAAAATCTTTTTATGGAGGTTCGAATGTTAGCGTCTCTCGGAGACTCGTTTGTGAAGGTTGAGATAGAGGAGCATAATTTAATGTCTGACTGAAGGGAATTCCATATGGAGGAACCCGAGAAAGTAAAACTTGACTTGAATTTAGGAGATGGAACCAGAATATCTAAGGCCACACAGAGACCAGCAAGGAAGTCAGGCAGATCGTGTTTCCTCTATCTAAAGGCCCAGCCACACTGCATACGATTTGACCTCAATGCGATACGAGAGTGACGATGTCTGTGAGTCATGATTCACGTGAAATACTTCCGTCGTCCGTGGGCCTTTACTCTCTTCCCCCCCTCCCCCCCTCTCCCTCCTCCCCTTTCCCATCCCCACTGGGACTATCACGTGACTTTCATGGTCCTGTCACGTGGTAAACTCAGGGGGGATACTCCTCAGCAATGGTCGACTTATGGCGATTATTTTCCCGCCAGGGGGCAGTCAATGCACTAGGGGCTTATCACGCGATTTTATTAGTTGGGCGTAGTGAGAGAGAGAGAGAGAGAGAGAGAGAGAGAGAGAGAGAGAGAGAGAGAGAGAGAGAGAGAGAGAGAGAGAGAGAGAGAGAGAGGACTCCTCCCTCTCTCTCTCTCTCTCTCTCTCTCTCTCTCTCTCTCTCTCTCTCTCTCTCTCTCGCTCGCTCGCTCGCTCGCTCTCTCTCTCTCTCTCTCTCTCTCTCTCTCTCTCTCTCTCTCTCTCTCTCTCTCTCTCTCTCTCTCTCTCTCTCTCTCTCTCTCTCTCTCTCTCTCTTTATCCCCAACTAAGAATATAGAGAGGATTAGCCCCACTCGAGCGTTATGCCAACTGGTGATCAAAAGAGCCCGCTAAGTAGCTCATTAGCAACGTTTAATGTTTCACCGATTCTTTCTACATTATGTATTATTTGCTAAAGAGATTATAACGCGTTCCGTACAGCTAAAGAAAAACGATGGCAACTTTGAAGTTGGTAAAGGTGATGATGATGAGTGCTAAAAGACAACAATTAGCCGTGCAGTGAGCGATTCTGGTGTCATGACGGAAGATCGCTGTACTGGCTTAGCTTACTTCTCTTGATCAAAATGAAAGGCATAATTTATGTTTTGCAGCGCGTGTGCGAAAGAGAGAGAGAGAGAGAGAGAGAGAGAGAGAGAGAGAGAGAGAGAGAGAGAGAGAGAGAGAACAATGAACAACGATTTAATGAACTGGGACATCTGCCCATGTCAAACGGAACAGTGGGGTAGGGGCGATATCAAATAAGAAAAAAATTAGAGAGAGTGTGTGTGTGTGTGAAGAGAGACAGTGAGAGAGGGTGTGTGTGTGTGTGTGTGAGAGAGAGAGAGAGAGAGAGAGAGAGAGAGAGAGAGAGAGAGAGAGAGAGAGAGAATGTGTGTGTGTCAGAGAGAGAGAGAGAGAGAGAGAGAGAGAGAGAGAGAGAGAGAGAGAGAGAGAGAGAGAGAGAGAGAGAGAGAGAGAGAGAGAGAGAGAGAGAGAGAGAGAGAGAGAGAGAGAGAGAGAGAGAGAGAGAGAGAGAGAGAGAGAGAGAGAGAGAGAGAAAACGAAAACGAACTTTTATTTAGCCAGGGAACATGAGATAAGCAAGTTACATGCTTTTTTTTCCACCCAGCCCTGGGGAAAAATAAAGTAAATCAAACAAGAAATCTAAATAATATATGTACATGCAGAAATGAGAAGAAAAGGGAGGGAGGATGGGGGGGGGGGAAGAGGCACAGAGGGGGATAAGGATGGGGACATTTTGGAATTTAAAGTACAGGCCCCCCAAATAAAGAGTCACATCATGCAAACATAAAATCAGCAAAGGATAACACTCCTCATCATTATCAGTAATAGTAAGATAGTAATAAACAAATCAAGTTATATCATACAATAGTATCAAACACATATATGTTATCACATATTATAACAAAATCGGCAATCATAAATATCATCATTCACATGTTCTCGTTTAATCTCTGGAATAGAATATTTTGATACGCGTTTTTGAAAGAAGTAATGCTGCTTTTCTGCTTAAGATTAGTTGTTAAGGAATTCCAAAGAGTACCACCTGAGTATGTTATGGTTGATTGGAAACTTTTAAATTAATGTTGGAGGTGCAAAACCAGAGGGGGGAGGGAGAGAGAGAGAGAGAGACAGAGAGAGAGACAGAGAGAGAGACAGAGAGGATAAGTTTGCTGTGAGTTGCCGGTGCTAAGGGACTGCCATCAAATGAGTAATCTGTAAATTAGTATAAACAGCCACTACAAAATGTGTTTTTAATGTCTTTTGTAAGTTATTTCTTCTTTTTATTTACTCAAAGTAGATACATTAATGAGTGTTTTGTAATAAATGGTCGACATTTACGCGGTGACAGTCCTGAGATGACCATAGCTGTTGACAGGACTATAATGGAAAAATAAATAAATAAATAATTTACTAAAAGTAGAAACAAGATACTGGGCAAATGAACCCTTTTGATTTATTCTCTCTGTGTCTTTGATTTAGTTTGTTGTTGTTGTAACTTTCCCTTAATTATACTAATCTCTCCCCGTGGGGATACCGGGGGATGTTTCGTAAACATAGTTCCCCCACCTTCTGGAAGTTCTGTGCTTGTAACTTCCTCTATTTTGCCACTCTCTTTGACTCTGCCTTTTCCCTCTGCTTTCAATAACCTACTATATATCTGACTTATTGGCCCATTCTCCTGCCTTTTAAAAAACCCAAAAATCTTCCAAATGTTTTTTCTTTTTTTTTTTTTTTTTTTTTTTTTTTTTTTTTTTTTTTTTTTTTTTTTTTTTTTTTTTTTTTCTCCTTTTAGCTCCTCCGAAATCGAAATCGGTACGCAGCGGGGAGACCAGTGAAAACTGAAAACCGGACACATACGTTCCTTCCCCATTATGGCCATATGGCCTGGGAACGCAGAAGAAGAAGAAGAATACTAATCTAAGTAAATTCTAATGTATGGGTGACATTTTCGGGTTAAGTGTGGACCTCATGATAGAAGATGAAATGCACATTTTTGCTTGGGAATACTAGACTGGTTTGGAAACAAAGTATTAGTGGATAATTATGATGTTGAAGCTGAGATAGTAAGACTACAAGGTGCCTCGAAATAATGTTAAAAATGTTTGCTAGTCTGCATTACGGACGTACAATTATATTCAAATGACAAATACAATTAACACACACACTTACACAGCTTACATGAGCGCAAATCAGCCAAAACGGTCTAAGAAACACCCTTCGCTGCCGATAGTTCGCGTGGCGTTTTGTTCTTGCCAAGCTCCGAGCAAGCGGCGAACT
>CM065693.1:14674463-14679463 GCA_017654935.2 Phymorhynchus buccinoides
TTTGTTCAAAATATATAGCAAAAGAAGCAAAAAGAAAGAAAAAGCATGCATAAGCATACAACACAATTGCACAAGTTTACACACACACGCAAACACGGAGAGAGAGAGAGAGAGAGAGAGAGAGAGAGAGAGAGAGAGAGAGAGAGAGAGAGAGAGAGAGAGAGAGAGAGAGAGAGAGAGAGAGAGAGAGAGAGAGAGAGAGAGAGAGAGAGAGAGAGAGAGAGAGAGAGAGAGAGAGAGAGAGAGAGAGAGAGAGAGAGAGAGAGAGAGAGAGAGAGAGAGAGAGAGAGAGAGAGAGAGCGAGAGAGAGATGCACACATTCACCCTATCTTATTTCAATATCTGTTAACATTGTGGAGGGGAAATATTGTGGTGAGTTGGGTTGGGGCGCGTTCACAATTGGGTGAGTTGACTGAGAGATATGTACATAAAATATAAGGAAATAAGCACATCGTCAGCACCAGTAACAATAGCTCTCAGCTTTATGCGAAGGACGATCTGACATTTACTGGATTATAATGGTATGAACCAAACATAAATAAATCCGTATTGTACATATCCGGTTATAAACGCGTTACTGTGTGTACATTACTATCCATTTTATAAGAAAACAAAACATTGTAACATATCAAATAATCCAGATTAACTAAAAATAATTTCGGTGATTGTTTTTTAACATGGATAGATTTGTTTCTTTAAATCTATGTCCTAAAATAATTATTTATGAAATGCAATTCCACATTTGAACACTTAAATAAAAGACTGAAAAAGAGACAGCTATCAAGATTAAAAACGTAACCTCTTTGACGGAGGTAATGAAAAGGGGGAACATATATCATCACTGATAAAAAAAAATGTTTTGCAACTGTATAATGTAAAAGGAGAAAGGGCACGGGATATCTATCACTGTTAGAAAATGGACTTGACTTCATTTGCGCGGGGGTAATGACAAATGTTTGTTGCTTGGAATAGACTGTTAACCCTTTTGCTCTCATCTGAAATAGGGGGCGTCATGGCGATAATATCTGCCTTGCTGTTTGCCTGTTTTCTAACTGTCTGTCTCTCTGTCTGTCTGTCTCTCTGTCTGTCTGTCTGTCTGCCTGATGCCTGTCTGTTTGATTGACCGTGTTTCCGTTTCTCCGTCTTTCCGTCTCTTAGTCTCTCTGACTCTCCGTCTGTTTCTGTCTCTCTATCTCTCGGTGTCGGTCTGTCTTCTCTTTATGTATATATATAAAATAAGTCATTAAAACACACTTTGTAGTTTCATTCTTTTCACTGTGAGGATGCAATCTGGAGTGTAGCTGAGTCACACACTAAAAATAATAAAATCAGGAAAGAATGCATCTGTTAAAACTACTAGGAATCTTTTATTTCCAAACGTTTCGGTCTCCAGTGACCTTCATCAGAGAAACAACCTTAAATTCGAACTTAAAACATTACCGTATTAAAATGAACAGTTCATTTTGAAGATGTACAAGACAATGTCATTTTAATACGGTAATGTTTTAAGTTCGAATTTAAGGTTGTTTCTCTGATGAAGGTCACTGGAGACCGAAACGTTTGGAAATAAAAGATTCCTAGTAGTTTTAACAGATGCATTCTTTCCTGATTTTATTATATATATATATATATATATATATATATATATATATATATATATATATATATATATATATATATATATATATCCCTCTATATATATCTATGTATCTCTCTATATATATATCTCTCCTCTCTCTCTCCTCTCTCTCTCTGTCCTCTCTCTCTCTCTCTCTCTCTCTCTCTCTCTCTCTCTCTCTCTCTCTCTCTCTCTCTCTCGATGTGTCCCTCTTTAATAAGGTCCATGTTTATCTGAATCTCTCTCTCTCTCTCTCCCTCTCTCTCTCTCTCTCTCTCTCTCTCTCTCTCTCTCTCTCTCTCTCTCTCTCTCTCTCTCTCTCTCTCTCTCTCTCTCTCTCTCTCTCTCTCTCTCTCTCTCTCTCTCTCTCTCTCTCTCTCTCTCTCTCTCTCTCTCTCTCGATGTGTCCCTCTTTAATAAGGCCCATGTCTATCTGAATCTGAGTCTCTCTCTCTCTCTCTCTCTCTCTCTCTCTCTCTCTCTCTCTCTCTCTCTCTCTCTCTCTCTCTCTCCTCCCTCTCTCTCTCTCTCTCTCTCTCTCTCTCTCTCTCTCTCTCTCTCTCTCTCTCTCTCTCTCTCTCTGAATCGATGTGTCTCTCTCTCTCTCTCTCCCATGTCTCTCTGAATCTCTCTCTCTCTCTCTCTCTCTCTCTCTCTCTCTCTCTCTCTCTCTCTCTCTCTCTCTCTCTCTCTCTCTCGATGTGTCCCTCTTTAATAAGGCCCATGTCTATCTGAATCTGAGTCTCTCTCTCTCTCTCTCTCTCTCTCTCTCTCTCTCTCTCTCTCTCTCTCTCTCTCTCTCTCTCTCTCTCTCTCTCTCTCCCTCCCCCCCTCCCCCACGGACAGATTGGAAGAATAGCCTTGGCCTAAAATAATAATCTCTTTCCCTCTTCCTACCTATGAATATAAATTAATATCGGGAACTTTTGAAAAAGAAACCACTTGTGAATGTCAGTTTCATACAAAACTAAAAACACACACACATTTAGTGTGCTTGCGAGCTGCTGGTTACCATCTAAACTTTGCTTATATGAGGGATATTCGGCATATGTTCCAATTATTCTTTGATGAGTATAATAAATAGATTATAAATTGAGGCTGCTCTTTAAAATGATGTTTCGTTTTCAATTTGGAGGCATTTGTATGGGAATAAAAACAAGATTTATTACTAGCTATAAGAGGTAAAACACGTGAAATCCGTGATTTTGACACGTGATCTGGTGGATCTTTAATAATAAACCGTGTGATGGCAAGGATGACATGTTATATCTTAACAAAGCGATAACAATAGTAGGCCTATAATGATTATGATATCTTGATAACATCTCAATCCAAAATAGAGCAGCATGAAATATACACGTGTTTAATCTAAACTATCAACGATTCGTAATAAAATGCATTGACAATCAAATTAAGTGCATGTGTTTGTATGATTGGCCAGCGAAAAATAAACAAATAATCTCAAAGAGATGAGTGTTATTGAATTAACCTTGTGTCAGTCCTGTTATCTCTCTCTCTCTCTCTCTCTCTCTCTCTCTCTCTCTCTCTCTCTCTCTCTCTCTCTCTCTCTCTCTCTCTCTCTCTCTCTCTCTCTCTCTCTCTCTCTCTCTCTCTCTCTCTCTCTCTCTCTCTCTCTCTCTCTCTCTCTCTCTCTCTCTCTCTCTCTCTCTCTCTCTCTCTCTCTCTCTCTCTCTCTCTCTCTCTCTCTCTCTCTCTCTCTCTCTCTCTCTCTCTCTCTCTCTCTCTCTCTCTCTCTCTCTCTCTCTCTCTCTCTCTCTCTCTCTCTCTCTCTCTCTCTCTCTCTCTCTCTCTCTCTCTCTCTCTCTCTCTCTCTCTCTCTCTCTCTCTCTCTCTCTCTCTCTCTCTCTCTCTCTCTCTCTCTCTCTCTCTCTCTCTCTCTCTCTCTCTCTCTCTCTCTCTCTCTCTCTCTCTCTCTCTCTCTCTCTCTCTCTCTCTCCTCTCTCTCTCTCTCTCTCTCTCTCTCTCTCTCTCTCTCTCTCTCTCTCTCTCTCTCTCTCTCTCTCTCTCTCTCTCTCTCTCTCTCTCTCTCTCTCTCTCTCTCTCTCTCTCTCTCTCTCTCTCTCTCTCTCTCTCTCTCTCTCTCTCTCTCTCTCTCTCTCTCTCTCTCTCTCTCTCTCTCTCTCTCTCTCTCTCTTATCCGTTTAGCATTTTATCTCGAAAAAGCATTTAGAATCCGGGGGATGCACTTACATGGGTAAAGATGATTGTGTTTTACCTGATGTTCTATGTATAATGTATGTATGAAGTTTTGAACTACGTATATGCTAAGTTTGTTATGTGTGTTTATGATACAATGTTGTTAATACTGCTACTTTGTTATACTTTTGTAGCCACTCAAAATGACATGGGCCAATGAATCATTAAACCATTTCAGCGTTCTCTGTGACTCCCTTGTAACTTGCTTCCATTCCAAGTTTTCAACATTACCGTCTTCTGTCGGAATGAAGTCTAGGAAGTGACGTCATACTGCACCTAGCTCGGGAAAAGAACAGCAGCAAGGAAACATTCAGTGCGGTAATAGATAGAGTCACGCAGAGATGTTACTATTGCATTGAACATTTAGACAAACAAAGCACCAACTAATGCAGCGGAGATATTTCAGAGAATGTAGACATCCTTTGTTGATCCGCGGACTGATTCTAGGTATTAACCAAGACATTGAAAGGGGCCTTTTCAGTGTCTTTGGTATCAATATTTCACGGAGGCTACTGTTTGCTGAACATTATGCCAACTGGTTAAAAAGTCAGCTAAAAAGAATTACAAAAACTAATAAAAAGGGACATAGCCTTCTTATTTACATGATACTGGCACGTCGCGGGTCACAGACTGCCTGTTATATAATTTGCAAATATGTCGATATAAATGGCTAAGCCAAATAAAAGTGCTTGCTCCCATCGAGTTTTATCACGTTTTGGCCCTGCCCTGTTGTGGTCGAAGGCAGATATGTAACGCACGAGATGTGGAGCAGTTATGGAATTAAAGCCAAACAATTAACTAATTGGAGTAGCACAAATAAAATGTTGTCACGTAGCAGTAAGAGACGGACAGTCTGATAGAGAGTCAGAGAGTGTCAGACAGATTAACTCACTGACTGAAACACATTCACACTATTTGTGACGTAGCACCAAGAAAGGGACATTAAGTGTCAAAATGACCATTGTGAGATAATGGTACAGCTAGAATCTTCACACAATTCTCTTTCAAATGATATAAGAACCATTCTTGTAACATTTTCCGTTTTAGAGGTATAATTATTTAAATTTGGTAGGGTGACTGTCGGCCTTTTTGAGAAATTACAGTCTACAGTTTAGTCTAACTGAAGAAAATGCACCAACCTACTCATTTGAAAGCACGTTGTGGA
>CM065693.1:14684463-14696963 GCA_017654935.2 Phymorhynchus buccinoides
CCAGCTAAGCCGCTCATTCTGCAGAGATTGAAAACTTCGGCTAATACAAAATGTTGATGTCAGGTCTTTCGACGCAAAAAAAAGTATCCCAAAGTATCCAACTCTAATTACCTCTGGGTAAACACACAGTTTGGGGTCTCTGCACGATTGTGTTGCACAAAGAAAGGGAGAGGTCGTGAAACTGGAGAACGGGGGAGAGCAGGAAAGGGAGAGAGGGCGACCGGGATGAAGATCCCGGTGTCACCGTGAAATTTCACCCGCATGAAATCCGTCCCGTTTCGTCTTTCGAACTGTTTGCTGTTTGGGAATGATTCGCCTCTAAATTACATTCAGATGCGTCTTGCGGCATGCAGGAAGAGCAGGGGATTCATCACTAAATATTGAGAAGACGGTGATATTTTTTTCTGAAATTTATTATTCATTATTATTATTCTCCGCATGCGTGTTTGTTTGCATCGTCCGCCATTTTGGAAAATGCTAAATTAACCCTTTCACCGCCAGCCATCTTTGAGCCAAAAATGACCATTAAACTTACTTGCTACAGGAAAGATTTCGTCTGCAATATTGCGGGATTTCTCTGTGACACATTTAGAATAGGGTCAATCCTTACTGCCCAAATTTAGGAACACAATATTCAATAATGGATCCTGATTTCAAGAGTTTTAATGACATGGGTGTTAAATCATTATGGTGCAAAAATGTGACATTGGCGGTGAAAGGGTTAGGTGGCATAGGTCTGTACTTCGATTTATCGGTAAAGATGTAGATTAACACCCTCCCGCTCTATTCCTTGGTTCTTTCCGTGTAGATTGTGCAATTGTAGCGCACGTACACACATATGCGGAAGTTCCGCGCGGAAACCCCATAGGTGAAGACGGGGTAAAAAGCCCATGGGCGGGTAAGAAGCCCATGCCAATTATCTCATGAAATGAAGCAAATTTCAGTCACATTTTGCCCATGAGACAAGTGTGTTTAGCATTCGTCTCATGAGCACATTGGACTGAAATTTGCTTTATTTCATGAGATAATTGGCATGGGCTTCTTACCCGCCTATTGGCTTTTTACCCCGTCTTCCCCTACATAAGTAACATAAAGAAGGAACAAATAAGCACCGAAACTCGTCCGCTTATTTTTCTTCTTATTTATTTTTACTTATTTACGGATACGCGCATGGGGTGTTCGCGTCTAATGTGTACGCAGTCTTAAAGGTGGACCCTGACGGATGAGTGTTTGCAACAAACACGTCGAGATCACCAGAAAGACAGCCTTTTCAAGGATCGGAACACTTGCTTTGCTCTGGTTTCCTAGAAATTAAACCGTCAACACGGCGATTCCTCCTTGGCGGAGATGCCGGGGAGAGTAGTCATTTTGGATGGGGTGGATGGAGGACACTCATTGTGGTTGAAGCGGTTTTTTCTTTTGTAGTGCAGCAAAAATTAAATTGGAGCTGTTTCCTTTGTTGTGAGCGAAACTCCTTTAGATAATCTATATAAAATTTATTATAAAAAAGAGAGAGAAAAACAGGCGTGTATTGCGAAAAGGTCGTGCAAACGATTTGGTCTAAACGCAGGCGGCCATTAGAAAAGACACGGCACACGCCTTCTCTTTGGGTAAAATAATTTGACTTCCAGCACCTCCGCCAAGGAAGAATCGCCGATTTGACGGTTTGATTTCTAGGAAACCAGAGCAAAGTGGCTGTTGCAATATCTGTAAAGAGTGTTTTCCTGGTGATCTGGACGTGCTTCTTATAAAAACGCATCCGTCAGGGTGGCCCTTTAATCTCTACACTTCATAATACGGTTATCGATACGGTTGCGGCGCACACGCATATTACGGTGACCGGGATATATTTCACGCCATGACATATTTCTCGTGACACCAGGCAGGCTGTGTGAATTCCCAGAGTGTGTTTGCTGAAGGATTTAAGATGGCCGGCTCATCTTTCGATCGTTATGATCCCGTTGAAATTGTCTCTCTTCCACTCTGTTGTCTGACTGACTCTCACAATCGGTGCTGGGATTGTTTAAAAGGAAGGACAGATAAAGAGAGTGAGTGAGTGTGGAAGAGAGAGAGAGAGAGAGAGAGAGAGAGAGAGAGAGAGAGAGAAAGAGAGAGAGAAAGTGTCTGTGTGTTTGTGTGTGCCACTGTGGGTGTGTGCGTGCGTGTGCATATGTGTGGGATGAGTGTATGTGCGTGCGTGCGCGTTTGAGCGTGTATTTGCATGTATGTGAGTGTGTGTTTTGAATTGTGATTGCGTATGCATGTCTGCCTCTGCGTGTTAGTGTGCGTGTGTGTTTGTGTGTGTGTGTGTGTTTGTGTGCGTGCGTGTGTTTGTCTGTCTGCCTATTTGTCTGTCTGTCTCTTTGTCTCTGATTTGCTGGTTGGGAAAACGAGAGTGAGATAGGGAGTGCAGCCTATGCCTTATGAGAGAGAGAAAGAAAGATAGAGAGAGAGTATGTGTTTGTGTGTGTGTCTGCGTGTGAGCTGGGGTACCCTGGTAAATTCGTATTAGGTTTGAGTCTGTGCGTGTGCGTATTCGTGTACAAGAGAGTATGTGTCTATGCGTTTGTGGATCCATAAAAAGTGCATATACATTTTTGTATAAGTCTGTTTCGGGGCCTGCTATGTGTGAATGCGTGTGCCTATGCGTATGACATCACACAAACATTCTTTTGTCCATTAAGACTTCCTCTCTCTATATCATTCTTGAATCTTGTCCTATAAATCAATGCTTCGTTTAATCAAAGGTGAAGTTTGAACAGAATCAAAAACAAATCTTGGCAGATTAACGTTATGCAAATTTTGAATATTGACAGACATATTATTTTATCAAACAACGAAAAAAACAGGTCGGAGCCATGTCCAAGACTGTTTGACGTAGGATTTGAGTCAGCTGCTGGACATAACATTGGAAATTCAGAGTTTTGTGTTGTGGACATGGTATTGAATCAAGATTTAGCGTCGAGTAAATATTATTGTGTGTGTTTGTGCTTTGTTTTGTTTTTTGTTGTTGTTTTGCTTTCTCTATGTTTCAACAGAAGTGTGTCTTAGGGCATTTGCCACGAGTGTTCGTTCTCTATACTGGACCACTGATTTTCCCTCGCTCGTTCTGCCCGAGTTACGTGACCTTTATAATTCAACTCAATGACATTCAAGGGCGCCGGCACGCGGCAACTGCCCTCAATAATTCCATCTCTCTCTCTCTCTCTCTCTCTCTCTAGTTCGTGCCACTTGTAACTGCTGGGCTACAATATTAATTCTGTGCACCTACAAAGTGTGCTAACATAAAGTGTTGCTCTTTTTTTCTCTCTCACAGAGTGATACGAAGCAGTAAAACAGAGGAGGCTGCTGCTGCTCTATAAAGCTTGATGGCAACTCGTTTGACCCTTTCGACGCCAGCCAATTTTTCAGCAAAAAATATTACAATGGAACTTACCTGGGAGGAGAAACCAAAATCTGCAATATTGCAAATTCCTCTAAGACATGTATAGCATTACGCCTGTCTTTGCCTCCCAAAATTACGAAAATAAGATTTTCAGATAGCAGGCCCTGAGTTGATACTTTTTAGTGACATGGGTGTCAAACCATTGAGGTGCAAAAACGCGACATTGGCGGTGAAATTGTTAATAAGAAGAAGCCTTCTTATACATATACACAAAGAAGAAAGTTAAGCACCCCACCACGTTTTTACTGTAGATGAGATGAAATCGAGATTTATTGCAAATAATCAATAAAGAATGAAACAACATTGATTGGTAAATGAACGTTTGACTATCTGACTAAAAGAAAACGCATTATTTAATGTATGGCTTTACAAATGCATTCTGATATTCTGAAACAAAAAGGGTTGTCATTTTCAATTTTTAAAATATCATATTTAAGTATCAATGTAATAATTTCATATGGCTATATCAAAAGTTAATTATTGTGGGAAAACGTCATGAGGAGTGTCCAAAACTCATTTGCCAAATCAAAGTTCAGTAGCGTGTGTTTCCTCCCTGTGCCTGGATGACTGCTTCAACCCTGCTTATAACAGAATAATAGTAGCCTTGTAATAGCTAAGGGGTGCTTAACTTTTTTCTTTGTGTATATATACATATCCACATTATCCAGGATATATCCATATCCTCTTTCCCATGGATAATTTAGGGTGGTTAGCATTTGGTCAGGTCCCCAAAGGCAAACTAGTCTTCAATGCGTCGGCACTAATAGCGAAAGCAGAGGTCCCTCTCGTTTGAGTAATAGAAATTCACAAAAATACAAGGCTTTTCATAGAGTTTATTCTTCTTCTTCGCTGTGCGTGGCCACAATCAACTCTGATTATTTTGCCACGGGACCGGGAGGTTCTACCATTTATGCCCGAAGAAAAGGCTGTGAGTGTGAGTTTCCTTGTACTGTAAGATAATTTCGTAACTGAGTGAAATAAGTTCTTGGTTTGGGTTGGTTTGGTATTATACTAGTCACAGATAAATTCGTGCTACACTCACCTAGCGAGCGCGTCTCCCGGAGTGCAGCGACACCCATATTTTGCATGCGATACTATAGCTCTCGTTCTCACTTTGCTATTGCCCAAACATGTTGCCCAAAGTCACAGGCATACGCAGTAGTTACTTAACTTTCTTGTTCTATTGATCGTCATCTTGGTCTCCATTTTTATATTGCCCGATTCACTCCCCTGCTGTTTGGCTTTGGGTTACCCCCCTTTCTGCCGCCATGATGGCCGAGATAGATTTCACTTTATGATCCCTTCCGTGACCTGAAAGGCTGGACCAGTGTGTGTGTGTGTGTGTGTGTGTGTGTGTGTGTGTGTGTGTGTGTGTGTGTGTGTGTGTGTGTGTATGTTGCGCGCGCGCGCGCGCGTGTGTGTGTGTGTGTGTGTGTGTGTGTGTGTATGTTTATGTGTGTGTCTGTGTGTGTGTGTATGTATGTGAGAGAGAGAGAGAGAGACGGGGGGAGAGAGAGAGAGAGACAAAGAGAGACAGAGAGAGACAGAGAGAGAGAGTAGTTGTTTGATTTTACGTCTGTCAACATCTAATCTTTAGACGAAATATTACATAATAAGCGAAACCAGGATGATAATTATAAAATAAGCATAATTCTAGAACATTCTGTAATTACTTCAAACGTCAAACGTGTGATTATCACTAAGAAGGCTCCAGAAAAATGTAATATTGAAATGCATCCTTAAGATAATGAGTGATCGCTCAGAGTAATACAAACTGTAAATAATGAGCCCTAAAACAAAAGTACATCATGTGTACATGTTCACATTTTATGACAATCCACTCACGAGGGGTATTTTTCAGAAGGTGCTATCTGCCTTCTTGATTCTTTCTGTGATAGCACATTCAACCATAGATTAATTCAATTCAATTCAATTCAATACAACTTTATTCATCCTTGTGTGGAAATTAAATTGTGCGATCACAGGCTCGATAAACAATACTAAAAACATTCAGATTACATAAATCGAGACACCACAGTTAAGACAATGAAATGCATATAACATCATCAAGGAATTAAATAAAAGAGGGAGAGAATTTGATTAGAATTATGTGAAAAACATGAAGAACGTACACTCATAAAAACTACTAATATTTACCTAAAATAGATGAACCAATTAAGATTAATATTAAGATTACAAGGCCATGCCAGGGCTGTCACCACGTTAAACTTCACCACAAATTAATAAACAATATAAATCAATTAATATAACATATACATAAGTATCACAAATTAAAAACAACAGCAGCAACAAAGCATAGCACCGAAGTCGGTTTATACCCCCCACCCCCCCACCCCACCCCCCACCCCACACACACACCCAATGACACGTTAAGACAGCTGGCCTACATTCGAATTATACAGACGGATGGCAGAGGGAATGAAAGAGTTTAGGTGCCTTGATGTTCTTGCACGTGGGGCTCGCAGTCTGTCGCTTCTGTCCGATCGTCTGCTGTCAATGTCGTCATGTAAGGGGTGTGTCTCGTCAGTCATGATCGTCCTCAGTTTGTCAGTCAGTTTTCTGTTGTACATGTCGTCAAAGGGTTTTTGTTTTTTTGCCCACCACCCCACCCGCTTTCTTTATAACTTTATCTAGTCGACCTTTGTCTCGTTTTGAAATGTTCCCTCCCCAACACACAGCACCAAAGGATAAAACACTACAGATCACAGAATAATAAAACATTTGAAGGATTTCAGTACGAACGTTAAAAGATCTCATTTTACGAAGACACTAGTTGTTCTTTCTTTACTATCCCCCATTTATTGAGTGCCCATCCTTTCCTCTCAAACGTTAATACTGATGTTAGGCTTAACCAGTGTTTAGTAGAAACAAAGTAGAAGTAGATACCGTTTCCCGCTCTACCACAGCTGTCACATGAAATATATTTCTTGTTTTCTTTTCATAGCTTTGTTAAAACTTGGTCAAAAACAATGAAAACGTAAACAGTGGGGATAATTGTTTCCAGAAAAACGACCTGATCCATTCCCAGTTGATCCCTTTAGCCGACGACAGACTATGTGATCGATCATGCATACCATGCTGCTCGATCAGTCTGCAGTCGCATAGTCTGTCTCCAGCTTTGCTCGTCTTAAACGTCACGTTTTCTCTTTTTCCACTTGTCAAAAGCTCCACAGCCGCTACAAGTCAAGTCAAGTCAAGTCAGGACCAGTCAAGAAAACTTTACTATTTCAATTCGGAGAAATTAATAGCAGGCGCAGACATAGAACATTGCAGTTAAATGCACTAAGCATAATTACGCCAAGGGGGAAATCATCACATAGTACATCAACATTGCTAAACGTAAGCCTAAGTGAACCGTATTGCACAAGGATGGCAATTTTTTTTAAAATGTATGATACAACAATTGTTAACCAGTCATATATCCAAAAAGTATTGACATGTGACAGAACACCAATTAAAACATTTAATCTAATCCTACTAATAATATAATCCTACTTTCATAAGAAAAAAAACAATAATGTAAAAACACAGGAGAATGGATTACATTATGCATCTGTATTGTTAAAAAGTCTGGATTTTGCTGGTGTTGCACTGCCTCCGGGCATTGCCTCCAGGACCGTTCCCACCATCTTTATATTTACTAATGTCCCATATGTGTCTGTTCCAGACCGGAGGATGTTAAGCAGATGTTCTTCCATCTGTGGATGATTACATTTTCAGTATAATTATAGAAGCCTTACCCTTTAACCCCCCTACCTTATACTTTTAATACTAATAATACTAACCTCTATAACGAAAGCAGCAGAAAAAAACCCAATACTTTCAACTAGAACTATGTATCTGTCTGTCTGTTTTGTTTTTATTAAAAAGTGCTTCAATCCGTTCTTCATAAGTTATTGGGCCAATTGCTCTGACGAATAGCTAGTTAATAATAATAATATCACACAGATCATAATATAATCCTACTTTCATAAGAAAAAACAACATTGTAACAAGCACAGGAGAGTAGTCTTAGAGCTCGTTCCCACCGATTTGAATGATGGCCCTTTGAAAGGAATCGTATTTCAACGACCGCGGGGAGGCGCCACCATAGTCGTTTATTATATCAGCCGACCTCGCTTAACACGAACAACATGGCGCTCGTGTGACAGAGCGATGAGAGAAAGACGACATCATTATTGTAGTTTTAAAACGTACAAGAAAATCTGGTTAGAAAACCGGTCTCTTTGCAATTGCAAGATGATAATCGAACTCGTTATTGTCTGTAGAATAACTGCAAAATGGCGCCTGGGTGAAAGTTGATCTGATTGGTCGATGTATTTACTGCCAATAGTGATCGTCATTGCCTGCTCAAACAATATCCTGTTTACAATACAGAAACCAGCGCAGGAGCATCATCAGCATCATCAACAAAATAGACAAGAACACAATCCAGAATAATTTAAAAAAAAGAACTGTGGAGAACAAAAGATCTGTTTCTTCTTTGTTTTTGTTCTTGATTGAATTTTTGTTTGTTTGTTTGTTTTAGATTTTGTTATTGTTTTTGATAATATTGTTTTGTATTTTGCCTACGTCGTTTTTATTCTTGTTGATGAGGATGATGTTGAAGTTGCTGCTGCTAACACCGTTGCTTTTCTTTTTTCTTCGTCCTTTCTTCTTCTTCTTCTTCTTCTTCTTCTTTTTCTTCTTCTTCTTCTTCTTCTTCTTCTTCTTCTTCTTCTTCTTCTTCTTCTTCTTCTTCTTCTTCTTCTTCTTCTTCTTCTTCTTCTTCTTCTTCTTCTTCTTCTTCTTCTTCTTCTAAATAACTTCCCTTCTTCTAATGTCGATAACATAGATTTGTGAAAACAATGCTTGACTTCAAAACTCGTAATCGTAAAAAAAGTACTAATGAAAAATATGTAATGCAATTGATAAATTGCAGAATCCGTATTAAAATAAACAATTAATTCTTACAATGACAAGTCTTGGGTATATTCATTTGCAACAAACCACAGAGTCATAATAAGACTGGATTAAATAAATAACATATGTTGTGTTTGTCTGTTTGTGTGTTTTCTTCTGTCTTTTTCTACTCCTTTTGTCTTTCTCTGTTGCTTCATGCGTTGATGCATTTAGGCATTTGTTAATGCATTTCTACACTCACGTAGGCCTATGTATCTAGTTGTGCATTTATGCTTTTTGTGGTTGAAATCTTATGCGTCTATCTGTGGTTTTAGTTACCTTTGTACTTTTATTCTGGGGGGTTTCTGTACTTGCCTGTTAAAGGTCTGTGCACACGTTAACAGTATTCACAAGATGTCATTATTTCCCCGTGGCAACACAGTGTTAGGCCACTCATAAAGGCATCTGTACACGTTAACAGTATTCACAAAATATCACTATTTCCCCATGGCAACACAGTGAGTTGCAAGTCATAAAAACATTTCGGTACACGCTAAAGGTCTGTGTACACGTTAACATTATTCACGAGATATTTATATTTCCCCATGGCAACACAGTGATAGCCCACTCTTAATTTGACTTACAGCTCAATGTGTTGTCATAGGGAAATAGAAATATCTTGTGAATAGTGTTAACGTGTACACAGACCTTAATATTATTCACAGGATATTTATATTTCCCCATGGCAACACAGTGTTAGGCCACTCAAGATGTCGGTACACGTTAACACTATCCACGTGCTATTTATATTTCCCCATGGCGACACAGTGAGCTGCAAGTCATATTATGGGTGGGCTAACACTGTGTTGCCATGGGGAAATAGAAATATCTCGTGAATAATGTTAACGTGTACTTAATAATATTTTGACTTACACCTCACTGTGTTGCCATGGGGAAATGGAAATATCCCGTGAATATGTTAACGTGTAGCGAGACCTTAAGCAGTTCACAAACATATTTGAATATTTGGTGACACGTAGTGCTTACATGAAGACATATTATGTAGTTCATTAACAAAAACAATTTGAAGAAAAACATATTTTTTTGTGTTACGCGAATCGCCTGAAACTGAATATATATTTTGGCAATATGTTTTCTTAAAACGCGTTACCATAGCATGAAGGCATCGGATTCTTCGAGTCCTAATCACATTATGTCTAGTAAGGGCCAGCCACACGTCCACTAAAATCGCACGACTGTATCATACGATTAGATCACGTTGTCTCCAAGAACAAAATGTGATTCGCGCTTCGAGATCACGTACGGTTTTAGCTGACGTGTGGCTGGCCCTTTAAAGCGGATCCTAGCCGCGAATCTATTAAAAATGGAAAGTATATAAACGAACAATGTTAAAAATCGTTTGAAACATAACTTGTTTTCAAGCAAATCGTGACACCTGAAGTTGAACCTTTGTATCAAATCCAACTTTGTAAGGCGCCATGAATAGAATTTCCTAGATATGTGCGCTATATAAGTGCCAATTATTATTATTATTATTATTATTAACTCTACGGCGTATTGTGATAATGCTTCTTTTTCTCAAGAAACAGTTCCTCTTACACATACCGTATCATCATATCATAAAATTGTGTAAGCAAGATTAAACCCAAATACACACATGTGTTTATTATTGTTTTGTTTTCTTACTTAGGGAAGTTAACAAGAAACGTATCGTCTATCAAAAGTACGATAAGACTTGGATGAACCTGGGGGGATGAACTTGGGTTTGTATTGTTGTGGCAACTACTTTCATTTCGCTAGGCGAATAGGTGCTATAAATAACTTTGTTAAAAGGGAGTTAATTACGAGAAGTTCCTCCCCCTGATTCATTTCACTACGAGAAGACTACTCCTCCTACTTCTCTTCTTTTTCTTCAAAATGCGACTGGAAAGAATAAAATAAGGAAAGAAAGAAACCCAGCCCTCTCTGATAACACAACATATGAAGGATAAGACGGCAATTTCCTGGACACTTCAATCATAAGAGAAGAAGGAAAAAGAAGTTGTTTCTAATAACCTGCCCCGAATCAAACTTATCTTGGCTACAAGCAATCGCTTTCAAATGGATGAGATGCTTATGGTTTTCTTTCTCTTTTGGTTGTGGTGAGAGAGAAAGAGAGACAGGGGGGGGGGGGGCAGAGAGAGAGAGAGAGTGAGAGGGAGCAGGGGTGAGAGAGAGAGAGAGAGAGTTCAGACACTTTATTTTGCAAGGATAAGAATTTAGGCTGGGCCTAGTCTTCCATTCTGTCCTTGGTTCTAAGCATGCAATACATAACTAATACGAGAGAGAGAGAGAGAGAGAGAGAGAGAGAGAGAGAGAGAGAGAGAGAGAGAGAGAGAGAGAGAGAGAGAGAGAGGAGAGAGAGAGAGAGAGAGAGAGAGAGAGAGAGAGAGAGAGAGAGAGAGAGAGAGAGAGAGAGAGAGAGAGAGAGAGAGAGAGAGAGAGAGAGAGAGAGAGAGAGAGAGAGAGAGAGAGAGAGAGAGAGAGAGAGAGAGAGAGAGAGAGAGAGAGAGAGAGTGTGACTGACTGTATTTTGCTGTGTATTTTGTTATTGTGTCCTCTTTTTCTGTTGATTTGTCTGAGTCATGGAGTGATGGCTACGAAAAGACGAGTGTAGTTGATGATTTAACATCCATTTCTTAACGCATCACATTCGCAGAAGTGGGTTGTATGGCTGCGAAAGGACAGAACCGTTTCATATTAGTTTTAGGTACAGGGAACAATCTCAGTTTTTTTCATACATTTCAATAAAATCAATATTTTGCTTCTCTTTATCCTTCGTTCTGTCTATCCTTCTTCCTTTTCTTTCTTTCGTTCTTTCTTTCTTTCGTTCTTTCTTTCTTTCTTTCTTTGTTTTTGGTATGTTTCCTTGTTCTTTTTATTCTTCTTTCTTGTATTTTTCTTTTCGGGGAGGGGGGGGGGGAGGTTACATTACACAAAAATACACACAGAGAGAATAATATCAAAGACACCAGCAAATGCATGCGTGCACAAGCACTCTCTCTCTCTCACACACACACACACACACACACACACACACACACACACACACACGCACACACACACGCACGCACGCAAACCCACACGAACGCACACACGCACGCACGCACGCACACACGCACACACACGCACACATCACACACACACACGCGCGCGCGCGCGCTTGCGCGCGCACAAATCATTAGATCATCAAGTAGATGTAACGCAGAAACTCGATGACAATTTGTGTTTGTTAAGTCCCTGTTCGTTTTTTCTCTGACTTTATCTAAACAGGGTGAACTATTTCCTTGGAATAAAAGCTTAATCTAAGAAAGAAAATTTACAAGATCTGTCTGTCTACTTGTTCATTTATGTGTCTACTCTCTCTCTCTCTCTCTCTCTCTCTTCTCTCTCTCTCTCACTCCCCCTCTCTCTCTCTCTCTCTCTCTCTCTCTCTCGCTCGGCAATATAAAGCATGGCGTATTTACTAAGGCGATGAACGAGCAATGTGCGTATGACTATATACATGGTTTATTATGATTTCTCATCCACTGTATAATGATTGTTTTCTAGTGATGTATATGTGATGCTTACAGGCTTTGTTTTCTGTTCGGTTCTTTTTGTTTCTGCATATTTATCTTTTGTTTTGTTTGTTTGATAGTTTTATCTCCACTTTCACCCCACCTTCCCATTGTACTGTGGCCCAAGGCCGATGTACATTACATATTTCTGAGTTCTCTCTCTCTCTCTCTCTCCGTCTCCTCGAGTTCCCCTCTCTCCCTCTCTCTCTCTCTCACCTCTCGGTCTCTCTCTCTCATCTCTCTCATCTCTCTCATCTCTCCTCATCCTCTCTCTCATCTCTCTCTTCTATCTCTCTCTCTCTCTCATCTCTCTATCTCCTTTCTCACTTCTCTCTCTCATCCTCTATCGTATCTCTCTCTCTCTCTCTCTCTATCTCTCTCATCTCTCTCATCTCTCTCTCTCTCTCTCTCTCTCGTCTCTCTCTCTCTCTCTCTCTCTCTCTCTCTCTCATAATCTCCTCCCTCCACATCCTCTCTCTCTCTCTCTCTCTCTTATATGCATCGAGTGCAGTTACTTGATCCCTAAAAAATAT
>CM065693.1:14719463-14731963 GCA_017654935.2 Phymorhynchus buccinoides
ATGTTGTGTTGTTCGGTTTACTTGTTTGCTTGTTTCTTAACAAACTTGTATTATTTGATTACGTTTGTTTTTTGGGGGGTTAGGTGGAGGCTAAGTTATTATGCAACATTAATGTTGTGTTGTTCGGTTTACTTGTTTGCTTGTTTCTTAACAAACTTTCTATTTGATTACGTTTGTTTTTTGGGGGGTTAGGTAACATTAAACTTGTTTGCTTGTATTATTTGATTACGTTTGTTTTTTGGGGGGTTAGGTGGAGGCTAAGTTATTATGCAACATTAATGTTGTGTTGTTCGGTTTACTTGTTTGCTTGTTTCTTAACAAACTTGTATTATTTGATTACGTTTGTTTTTGTACATTTTTCATATGCAGCTGTGGAAGTGAAGGTTGTGAGAAGAGAATACTGTTATGCAACAAAGGAAGGAACACCATTCCTGACCTTAATCTTTATGAAGCAGACTGAAAGATATACGCAAGCTTGGAAAGTATATTAAGGGGAAAATAGCGTTACCAACTCTTCATTTGAGCAGATGTTATATCCACATATCCCAGCAATATGATCAGCCAGCTGTCCAGCATGCAAGACCGTCGTTGTTCAGGGGGAGGGGGGCATAATCTGTACCCGATTCTCTTCCTCTCTCTCCCGTCTGTCCATATTTCGTTCACAAGGTCACATTACGCCTGTGACGTCAAGTCGTTTGGAGAAGTAATTATATTTGTTTTTCTTTGTTACTTGTTGCTTGGCTCCTTCTCTTCTTCTTCTTCTTGGATCGCTCAGACGGTTTCCTGTCAATTATGAGCGCAGATGCACCATGCTGCCGTTATGCGCATAAGTAATAAATAATTAGGCCCAGCGTGTCCGACTTCGGCTGGAGGAAATGTTTTTTGAAAGTGTTTTGTGAAAAAAAGGAGGAGAATGGACCGGTAAGGAAGAAAGATAGCAGATGACAGTAAGCAAAGGGAAAAGGCAGAGTCAAAGAGAGTGACAGATTAGAGGAAGTGACAAGCACCAACTTCCAGAAGGTGGGGGGACTATTTATGCAAAAGACTCCCCGGTATGCGCACGGGGGAGGCTCCTTATCGACATTGAATGCAATTTTTGGAAACAAGAAATCACAAAACAGTTTTTGTGACCCGATTGCTTATTAATGAAAACAATAAACTCAATTGTTTGGGGAAGCATTAATCATTTTATAATGTTTGGTGTATGTGCGTTTGCTTGGTGTTTTTAAAACTGGTGTGCTTTTAAACATAAATGCATTTTAAGCATAAGTGGTTGTTAAATATTTTTGTCTTAGTGGAGTACCTGGCAATATTTACTTTGCATTTTTGGTTCGAAGCATACATTTAACTGACATTTTGATAGCCGCTGATTACGAATTTTAATACAGTTTAGCTCGCAATACGCATTCAAAGACAATAATTACATAACTTTGTTATATAATCGCTCAAAGAAACAAATAAATGAATGTCTACTGACTCGAACAGCGTGCCATAGAATGTGTGTGTATGTGTCTAATTGATCCTCACAGAGGTGGGGGTTTCCGGGGAGGTGCTGTTGATCCACAACGTGTCCCGGTACTGTGACGACGAGTACGAGTGTGTGGCCTACATACAGTGGAACCTCCCTTATAAGACCTCATTTTGGATGGTTTTTGAAGGTCTTATAAGGGAGGTTCCACTGTACTGTGACGACGAGTACGAATGCGTGGCCTACATACATGCATGTGTCTAATTGATCCTCACAGAGGTGGGGGTTTCCTGGGAGGTGCTGCTGATCCCTACATGTGTATGTGTCTAACTAATCCTCATAGAGGTGGGTGTTTCCGGGTATATGCTGCTGATCCCTACATGTGTATTATGTCTAATTGATTCTGACAGAGGTGGGGGTTTCCGGGGAGGTGCTGTTGATCCACAACGTGTCCCGGTACTGTGACGACGAGTACGAGTGTGTGGCCTACAACAACGTGCCCCCAGCCGCCAGCAGGAAGATCAGGGTCTACGTGGAGTGTGAGTAATCGTGTCTGTCGTTTCCGACAATGACTGCCAGACGGCGGAGGGAGCGGCTGCTATTCAAGCGCGGTGCTGGGCTAAAATGTGTTTATCGCGGAGACGCCTTACCTAGGGTGCATCCCCACTCTCTCAGCCAAAGGGATTTGATTACGAGAGTTAGCATAGGGGGGAGGGGCCAAAAGCCAACTAATCCCGTCGGCTGCAGCACTAGAGCCAACGCAAATGCCCCACCTAGGTAGAGAGTCATAGTCTTCTGCGTAGAACAAAATAATCTATAGTAGCCTACAGCTCTCATTTACAGGCTATGGCTTGTACCCACGTGTCGTCATATCCGGCCACAAGGAGCGTGCCATATTATGGGAGACCGCCATCTTAGTCAGTAACTTTGTTTGAAAAATGCCAGATCGATGCTGTTTACACACAAATCTGACTAAGATGGCGACACTTCCGTTGGAAGGGTCGAGATGCGCACGCAGGTGGGGGGGGGGGGGGGGGGGGGGGGGGGGGGGGGGGGGGGAGAGCCATATAATATCAACCAGCGATAAAAGCCACTTGAGTAAAGGGCCTAGACTAGTGTTCATCTGTAACCCTTTCATCCCCAGCCATTCTTCAGCTAAACATTCCCAGTCAAATTTTAAGTGGCCGACCCACACGTCCAATTTCAGTCGTACCACTGTCCGACTGTGACGACGTCTGTGATGCGTGATTCTGATGAAATACCACTGTCTAAATGAATCTGATGAAACCCTACTAGTTTTGTCCACTTCATTTTTCCCCCCCATTTTAATGTAATTCTGTTCTTACAGAACTGGCTATACAAAAAAGAGAGGGAAAAAAAGGTTAAGCAAAAAGAAAAAATATGAAAAAAAGAAAGAAAATAAACAATTTATTGATCTAGACCCCCAATGCTCGAACTACATTGTATAGAAATACAGATGTTTCATCAAAATCGTGTATCTGGGACTACAAATACACTTTTTTTTATTAAACTTTTTTTTCGCCATAAATACAAACCACAAAAAGGAAAAAGAAGAAGAAATGAAATCCATAGAAAAGAAAAAAACACACCCATAAAACCAGAAATGACGATACTATTACAAAATAATTAAAACAAAATGCTTTTTTTTAAATTATTATAGAGAACTAAACTAGTAGGATTTCATCAGATTCGTTTCACTAGAACCATGCCTCACAAACGTCACAGTTGGATAACCGTACGATTGCAGTTGTGCGTGTGAGTTGTCCCCCTTTACCTGGCGATAGAAAAGATGGAGTATGCAATTATGCAAATTCGTTTACAGCGTGTATGATAATTATTAGGCCTATCCTTGTCTCCCAAAATTAAGAACATGAGGCCTTTGGATAAGAGACCCTGATTAAATGTCTTTCAGTGACATGGGTCTTAGATCAGAGTGGTGCCAAGCGACTACTCTGGCGGTGAAAGGATTTACCCTATAGTATTATTTTTCTTACAATCAAAGGGTATAATTGAACTAATACCAATCGAATTCTCATTCAACTCAGTTCTAGTATGTTATCGTCTAAACCTGTACAAGAATGACAAAATCAGCTTTGATGCAGTTAATTGCAACCATGTCGAACATAATATATTTGAGTAATTGTTAAAACAGTCCATGGATTTGCAACGCTTCATGATTTATAGCACAATATTTATTATAATGTTATATTTGTATATCAGTTTGTAATAGCGTTGATTCCATTCTGTCCGAGAATCAATCGTTATACAATTGGATGCATCAGTATAATATATGAGGTAAAACATGAGTTTGTATTGCGGTTCAGTTAATGCTGTTGCGTTTATTTTAACCCTTTCACCGCCAAAGTCGAATTTTAGCATCACAGTGATTTAACACCTATGTCATTGAAAGGCATCAAATTGGGGTCTATTATCCAAAGACCCTTTTGTCTTAGTTTTAGGAAGTAAGGATATACCTTATTTTATATATGTCACAGAAGAATCCCCAATACTGCAGATGGATTTTGTTCTCTACCCAGGTAAATGTAATGGACATTTTTGGCTGAAATATGGCTGGCGGTGAAAGGGTTAAACAGCTTTGATGAAGAAATTGCAATTGCATTTGAGAAAGAAAATAAAATAAAAACCAGACGTGTCAACATGCATTCAGATTATAACGTTAATGGATCCAGTCTGTTAACATAACCTGTTTTTAGGACATCAGTAGGGTCTATTAAAGACCCGCCAGATCAATGAATGAAAATCACGGGTTTCACGTGTTACCCTCTCTCGCTGGTAAGACATCTTATTTTGACTAGGTTTGACTCCCATGCAAATGCACAACAAATTGCAAACGATACAGAGACTTTAAAAAGCAGCCTCAATTTGAAGTTGGGGGCATTTGTATATGGATCACACCTGCCCAGAAAAACAAAACAAAAGGGACTCAATCTTGCTGGGTCAATAGGTCTTTAATACCAACTTAGTGTTTGGTGGGTTTTATTACCGACTTCCTACGTTAATGTTCTCATTAACACGGGATCAATGGTACTAGAATGTTAGCCTTGAAGCAGTAACACGTGACTCGTGACGTGTGCAGTTCCGCCGGAAGTTCGGCTGCCCAACCAGAAGATCGGTCAGAGCAAAGGGAAGACGACCATCCTGGAGTGTGTGGTGACGGCTTACCCCCACGCCATGAGTCGCTGGAGACGAAACGGGAAGGACATCGAGAGAAACTCCAAGTACAACATCGAGGTGAAGTCAAGTAGAAAATGAGCATGTGGACAATATGGCTTAAAACACATTTTGTTTTAGACACCAACCACGTTCAAGGCCTTCCGATCTCCTTGACCTTGGTGGGTACAATTATAGAAACGAGCCAACTGGACTTAACAACAAAGTGTGTACAAAATTAAAAAAGATACTGCATCTTGGAATATACATTTGGGTTCGTCTTTTCTAAACATCTGATAAGGCCGATTCGAAATATGGGCAATAATACAGAATGTGTGTTGTTGTACAGTCATCAACAGCACCGCATAATCAGTAAAGGTTTTGTATGAATTGTGTTCTAAAAGCTTAAGCGTGTATCATGCTAGGTGTGTCGTGTCTCACAAAATACCAGATGGTGTCTATTGTATCATACGTTGTCCGAATGTCTTCTGCGCGGTGTCTCACGTCCGTTGTCTGTTGCCTACTGTCTGTTATCTGATGTCTGATGTCTTGTTGGTTATGTATGCTGTCTGTTGTCTGTTGCCTACTGTCTGTTATATGCTATCTGATGTCTTGTTGGTTATGTCTGCTGTTTGAAGCCTGGTGTCTGCTGTCTGTTGCCTACTGTCTGTTATATGATATCTGATGTCTTGTTGGTTATGTCTGCTGTTTGAAGCCTGGTGTCTGCTGTCTGTTGCCTACTGTCTGTTATCTGATGTCTGATGTCTTTTTGGTTATGGCTGCTGTCTGCTGTCTGTTGCCTACTGTCTGTTATATCATATATGATGTCTTGTTGGTTATGTCTGCTGTTTGAAGCCTGGTGTCTGTTGTCTGTTGCCTAGTGTCTGTTATTCGATGCCAGGTGAAATTTTGGTTATGTCTGCTGTCTGTTGTCTGATGCCTAGTATCTGGTGTCTGATGCCTAGTGTCTGTTGCCTAGTGTATGTTGCCTAGTGTCTGTTGTCTGATGCATAGTGTCTGGTGTATGTTGCCTAGTGTCTGGTGTCTGTTGTCTGATGCCTAGTGTCTGTTCTCTGATGCCTAGTGTCTGATGCCTGGTGTCTGATGTCTGTTGTATGATGCCTGGTGTCTGATGCCTAGTGTATGTTGTCTGATGCCTAGTGTCTGGTGTCTGATGCCTAGTGTCTGGTGTCTGCTGCCTAGTGTCTGTTGTCTGATGCCTAGTGTCTGCTATCTGATGTCTGATGTCTTGTTGGCTATGTCTGCTGTTTAATGCCTGGTGTCCGCTGTCACACAGGTGTATGACGAAGACGACAACACGCTGACGCTGGCTCTACGCATCCAGTCCCTGACGGAGGCCGACTACGGCCGGTACGAGTGTGTCTCCGAGAACCAGCTGGGCAAAGACTCTGAAACCATGGTCCTTTATGGTGTGTGCCGTCTGTCTCTCTCTCTGTGTCTCAGATAAAAGCAGATAAAATCTTTATCCTTGTCAAATAAAGTTTTCCAGTGTCCAGTGTCCAGTGTCTGTCTGTTTGTCCATCTGTCTGTCTTTCCTGTCCCTGTACGCCCGTTGTTTGGTCTGTTCTGTTTGACTTTCTGTCTCCGTTCTGACTGACTTGACTGATGCTATGAATGATGTATGTGTGCTTTCACCGCCAATGTCGCATTTTAGCACCACAATGGTTTAACGCCCATGTCACTAAAAGGCATCAAATCAGGGCCTGTTATCCGAAGACTGTATTTACTTAATTTTGGGAGGTAAGGATAAGCCTAATGTTATACATGTTATAGTAGATTTCTCAATAATGCGGACACTTTTTTTCTCTACCGAGCTAAGCTTAATGGTATTTTTTGGCTGAAAAATGGCTGGCGGTGAAAGGGTTAATGTGTGTCGGCTTGTCTGTAAGGCTGACAGGAATTGTTCGGAAATAACTAAGGGGAGTAATTTCATTGTGTGTGGGAGTGATCTTGCCTAATTCAATCGGTCAAACAGGGGAAGTTACTCTACCATCAGTATGTATTTTTCATTTTTTTTTTTATTAACCCTTTCACCGCCAGATTCGTATTTTAGCACCACGATGATTTAACTTATATGTCACTAAAAGGCATCAAGTTGGGGTCTATTATCCAAAGACCCCATTGTCTTAGTTTGGGGAAGTATTGATAGACCTTATTTTATGCATGTCACAGAAGAATCCCCAATACTGCAGACGGATTTTGTTCTCTACCCTACCCAGGTACATTTAATGGAAATGTTTGGCTGGCGGTGAAAGGGTTAACTCTGAGTCAGAACGAACCTAAGCATTTCGTTGCTATTGTAGAGTTCTGGTACACTGAATGGACGATGCATGCTTTGCGGTGACAGAATATCTTCTTTTTCTTTTTTCTTCTGAAAATGTTTTTTATTCAGGTATTGGTTGACCTATTTCCATATTGCAAGTTGGTTTTTTTATTTCTAATTCTGTACATTTTTGTTTATAGAATCAAGTTAAAGTTTCACGAGGGTGATGAAGTGTATGGGTTTCTTCATGACTTAGCGTGAGTGTTGTGGAATGCTTGTCGTACTACAGCTTACGATTGTGAATGCAGTTTTCAACTATTATAGAACCCATTTGAAAGTATACATCTCAAAATATTTTTAAAAAATATTAAAAAAATCAGCAAATCATGCACTTGTGTCAGAATATCCCATCATGGAACCTACCACCAGCACCACCATCAGCACCACCTCCATGGTCCCCACCCGGGGCTACAAGACGCCCAGACCCCCTCACCTACGTCAGAACGGGCGGCCAAACAAAGCGCACGGCAACAAAGGCGGTAGCAGGGATCATCCTAGCCACAACAGCAACAGCAAGGAGGATAGCAAGGGGGTGGATGACCCTTACTTGACTCATAGGTGAGAGTGTGTGTGTGTGTGTGGGGGGGGTATTAGGTATTAGGTACTTTATAGTCACAGAGGCGTCTCTGTGAAATTCGGGTTGCTCCCACCTGGAGAGCGCGTCGCTGCCAGAGGCGCGCCACCCAATTTGTTGTTTTGTTTTTGCATGCGATTTTTGTTACTGATGAGGGGGGGGGGGGGGGGGTAAATTTTGACCAAATGGGTTTAACGTATGCTAAGTGCATGGGCACACGGGACCTCGGTTTATCGTCTCATCCGAAAGACTCCACGTTCAGACCGTTAAGGCCTAGTGCAGAATGAGAGGAAAAATCTCTCTGTACCCAGGTTCGAACTCGGGTTTACTTGACACGAAGCGAACGCGATACCACTGTGCCACTCTACACCTGGGGGGGGGGGGGGGGCGTGGAAAAAGTGAACCTATCAGAGATGCTTCGGAAGATTGGAAAAAGGAGGAACACGAGATGAGCAGACGAATTCGACTATGGTGACGACGCCGATTATGATGTTGATGATGGTAAGGTCGACGAAGACAACGATGGTGATGATGACTACGACGATGGCGGCGATAATGATGACAACGACGGTGATGATGACTACGACGGCGGCGGCGATGATGATAAGGATGGTGTTGATGATTAACGATGACGACGATGCTGACAATCATGATGATGATAATGGTGAATGTGATGATAATGATGATGACGAAGATGATGATGATAATGTCGACGCCGGCAACGATTGTGATGATGACTACGACGACGTTAGCGATGATGATGATGATGATGATGATGACCTTGTAAAAGATGATGACGACAACGACGATCACGACGACGATAGCGACTTTGATGATTAATTTGATATTGATGATGATGATGATGATGACAGGCCCCCTCACAAAAGTCGTCTGCCGGACAGTAAACGTCAGCCTCTGGTCAGCGAGGAAGACAATGACCGTGACCTTCAACCCCCGGATGACCTCTATGACCCCTACAGCCAAGGACGTCCAAACCAGGGTGAGGGAGGTCCACCTTATAGTTATGGTACGTTGGCTTAGACAACTTAATATATGACAGACATTTGCAGCTGAAAAAACCCACATTAGGCCTACGTTGCTGCGTACAATTAGAGCTAAAATCGCTAAATCATGCAGCTGCGCGGCATCTTTTTCAGCTCCGGTGATCTTGACCTTCCACCAATTACCTTCATGTTCGAATTTGGCTTAGATATTCTCACTACCCACCCGCATGCAAACTTTGAGGGTCATAGGTCCCTCCGTTCAAACGTTATCGTGTTAACCCTTTCACCGCCAAAGTCGCATTATAGCACTACCGTGACGTTAACACATGTGTCACTAAAAGGCATCAAATTGGGGTCTATTACCCAAAGACCCTATTGTCTCAGTTTGGGGAAGTAGGGATAGACCTTATTTTCACAGAAGAATCCCCAATACTGCAGATGGAGTTTGTTCTCTACCCAGGTAAATTTAATGGATTTTTGTTTGCTGAAATATGGCTGGCGGTGAAAGGGTTAACATAGATAAATAGTCAGCCAGGAACAAACACAGACAAGCTACCCTGAAAAGATTAAGCAACGTTCTCTTCACGGCTGCTTAACAAGATAAAGGTTTATGAAAGAAGGTGCTCAGGAAATAACGCGAGAAATAGGCTGCGTCTCGGCTAGTGTGTGTTCGTTCTTAATTGTAGTGTACATATTGGCAAGGTGGTGGTGGTGTGGGTGGGGGGGGGGGGGTGGGTAAGGGAGGTTGTGATTGTGTGTGTTAGTTAGGGGAGGGTTGGGGTAGAATATGTGTGTGTGTGTGTATGTGTGTGTGTTTATGCTTCTGTATGTGTGTGTTCATGTGTGTGTTGTTCTTCAGTTTAACGTCCTTTCACTAAAAATGATTCAGATCATGTGTGTGTGTGTGTGTGTGTGTGCGTGTGCATGCGTGCGCACGTGTTGTGTGTGCATGTGTTTATGTGTTTGTGAATGCATGTGTGTGTAGGGCGTGTATGTGTGTGTGTTTGTTTCTCTGGGTCTGTCTGTCTGTTTGACTCTGGCTCGGTGGTTGGCGGGAAAAGAGAGACACGCATAGAAAGACAGGAAGATAACAACAGAGAGAGAGAGAGAGAGAGAGAGATTATGTAAACGTGCGGTTTGTTGTTATTGTTTTTCTTTCACTTGAGAGTGAATAATGTTTCAGATAAAAAACATAATTTTAGGGGAATCAGAATGCACTGTTGTCTATTTCATTTTGAAATGTTTGTATTTAACAGGCATCCCTTCCTTACGTTCTTTCTTGTTCTTACTTTCTTTCTGTCCTCTCTTTCAGGTGGCGCACCGCGCAACGATCAAGTCATCGAGAACGGTTCAGGGGCAGTAACTGTCTCCTTCAACCTTCTCCTGGTGGCAGGAGAGATTGCAGCGCTTGTCTCCCTTGTCTTATTCAGATGATCGCAGAACGAGTGACCACGTTTCGATACACATATTACATACCCTTCCCTCGTACAATTAAACCTCGCGGTTTTTTTAGACCGACAGTACGTCCTTAATTTTGAGACGAGGCCACCAAAGGAGAAGTTGGTGACGGATCCGTGAAAGTTTTGAAGAAAAATATTAGAACATTTCCATGAAAATAATAAAAATGCTGGATTGAAATTGAGGCGAAACTAGGAAAACATTACATTAGCCTAAGTCTTTGCTTTAGGATGTACTGGATGGATACATTTTTGTTTTAATTTTTTTTGGGGGGGGTGGGGGGGGGGGGGTCTGCAATTTCCTATTGTGTCATATCCTAACAACATTAGATTAATTTGATCGTCTTTCTGTTCGAGAAACTTGAAACTTGAAAACTGTATTACTCAAGGATTGAGATCTTAGGCTTAGCTTATATTTTTCAATCTGTCCTTGGGACGAAAGCAAGACTGAGCGAGAAAGCATTAGAATAAAACGAAAGGGCAGAAAGAAAACGAAAAGAGATGAAAACGAGTAAACAATAACACACACATTCTGGTAATTCAGCAGTAAGTGAAATATCAATATAGAAAATGCATTTTGTTGGGCTCCCGCCCCAAAAGAGCCAAAGACAACCAAACAACTACAAACGAATACGTCGCACGTCTTCAAAGGAACAAAAAGAAAGAAAGAAGAGGCTTCTACGTGTGCATAAGGAAAGACAATGATTATACTCGCGGTGCTGTTCAGTGTTGGTTTATGCATTGTACGTTCCAGTGGCTTGCAAGCACCACATTATGGTCTTCTTTTCATCAGATACCTCCTCAAATCGTTCTTCTGTTCGTGGAGTTCTTCTTCTTCTTCTTCGTTCGCTCAGACAGTTTCCTGTCATATGAGCGCAGGTGCGTCATGCTGCCGTCATGCGCCTAACTAAGAAATAGTTAGGCCCAGCACGTCCGACTTCGGCTGAAGAAATCTTTGTAAGAAAATACATTAAAAAAAAAAGGCAGGAGAATGGACCAGTGAGATAGAAAGATAGCAGATGACAGTAAGCAAAGAGAACAGGCAGAGTCAAAGAGAATGACAGAATTAGAGGAAGTTTCAAGCACAGAATTTCCAGAAGGTGGGGGAACTATTTGTACGAAAGACCCCCCGGTATCCCCACGGGGAGTAATTTCGGGGACGGGGGGGGGGGGGGGGGGGGGGGGGGGGGGGGGAGTCGGTCATAGGTTGACTTACCATACCCTTAAAAATCGTCTCTTTTTTCTTGTTCTTTTTTTCCTCAGAAAAGAGAATTTCGGTATGAAAATTGTTTATGACATACCAGACTGTGCCACCATTAACTACGATATCCACCATCTAGCTTTGTGTCACCCAGATGGGCTGAAGAGAAATTTGAGATAATATCGAAAAATCGCCAAAAAATGTATGAACGTTTGGCTTCTTTTACTACTTGTGAATAATATATCCATCCTCTGTGTTAGAAAACTGAACAAGGTCAACAGAAAACGGTCTGGTGGTGGTTTGTTCGTTTGAGGTGATGGTGTCTAATTCTCAGCACTGTTTTTTAGTGTATTTTCACGTGGCCGGTTCAACCGTTTCCTGACACTGTAACCCAACATCGATTTATTCCTGACATTAATCACGTTGTCAGGGCCCTCAATCGTCCCGCAAAACAAAGGGTTCCAGGGACTCCTTCACTTACAGTACAGAGGGTCCTAGAGGCGGGATAGAGGGTCCCAGTGGCATAGCGAATGCTAAAAAGAATATTTCTAGTGCATCCCTGGGACCCCCTGCACATTCGTTTAGAGGGTCCTTTAGAATTTTAGTGCTTCATAGACCTCCAAATGGGGGTCCCTTGGTGTCAATAGTATTTCTTCCTTACATTGCTATCATTCCTTACAGAACAAAACTGGAGAGAGAAGGACTGGTTTGAATCCTGTCAAACTAAATGTGCAGACGTCTCCGCATATTACAACACACCCACACACACACCAACCCCGAACCCATAATCTCTTCAAGGAAGTAAAAACGTTGGTGACAGCAGGATCTTTGTAAGGCTCGGTGTACATCTCGTGTGCTGGCTAATACAAAGCATCTGTTTTGATTCAGTCTGTGGTTTTTTCTTACACCTTCTGCCATGTCATTCACACCGACTGGCGTGCGTTGTGTACGCATTTGGTCCGCTGTCGCCCATGTTGTTTGGGTCTTGGGGGAAGGGAGACCAAAAGAAGCAGACCTGCTTGTGTGTATAACCTGTCAGCAAGTCAAAAGCAACAAGGCGTGTGCTACCTTTCACACGATTGTCAAACATGCTGGGTCCTCGGTAGAACACAGATGGACACCGAGCACAACGTGGGGAACTATCCTTGTTGGTGGGGGGGGGGGACGGATCCTTGATCCTCGATGAGGGTCTACTCTTATCAACACAGATGGTACACTAAATCAACGCGTTTAAAACTGTGAACTTTGTGACTTGTCGCT
>CM065693.1:14734463-14736963 GCA_017654935.2 Phymorhynchus buccinoides
GCATGCTTTACATAACCCTTTCAACGCCAGTAATTTTTCTGCAAAAACTTTCCATTAAATTTACCTGGGTATAGGAAAGATTACATCTGCAATACTGAGGATTCCTCTGTGACATCCGTAAAATAACGCCTATCCTTACCTCCCAGAATTAAGAACATAAGGTCATTGAATAACAGACCCTCTTTTGATGCCTTTTAGTGACATGAGTGTTACATCATTGTGGTGCCAAGAGGCGACAGTGGCGATAAAATGGTTTTTAACGGAAGAAACAGTGACATAGGCGTTACAAATAGATAATCGCGTAGCAGGGTGCCTGGCAATGAATGTCTTTGCATTTGGTGGGAGTGTAGTGTGATGTCTCGGACAAAAGTATTCGCCCATGGTGCTAGAAGAGCTACAATGACTTCTATGATGCCATGATACTAAGTCTCATACTATCTCCACGTGAATACAGGCCCTGGTGTCCTCTGCGTTTTACATCTATTGCTAATTGTTGTTTCTTTTTTGTCGGTTCTCATAACGCCTCAAAAGGCTCTATGGACATCCAAAAACAAAATATTGAATCATATCTTCGGGCAGTGGTTGGATGCCTGCCGCATGCCTCCATACGGGGAGCTGGACGACCCCCGCCCCCCTCCATGAGTCTCCCCGTGGGGATACCGGGGGGGGGGGGGTCTTTCGTAAAAATAGTTCCCCCACCTTCTGGAAGTTCTGTGCTTGTAACTTCCTCTAATCTGCCACTCTCTTTGACTCTGCCTTTTCCCTTTGCTTTCTGTCATCTACTGGTACTATAGTTCTGACTTATCGGCCCATTCTCCTACCTTTTTTCAAAGATATCCTCCAAATATTTGTTTCTCCTTGAGCTCCTCCAAAATCGGAATGTGTCGGCTGTACGCAGCGGGGAGACCAGTGAAAACTGAAAACCGGACACATACGTACCTTATCCATTATGGCCATATGGCCTGGGAACGCAGAAGAAGAAGGATGATATCTTGTTAATCTTTTTGTCTCGTTGTTATGCCTTGTTGACTAATTGTTAACAATTGCTAATGGTTACACAAATTGTTACTAGTGATTGGTCATGAATTTGTATGTTTATGTAAGTTGATTCTTCCAACGTTTTTTGTTGTTCTTTTTCTTCTTGTTCTCTTTTTATTCATGCATTCATTCATGCATTCATTCATTCGTTCGTTCAATCATTGTTTCTTTCGTTAGTTCATTCTTTCTTTCTCGTTCGTCATTACCACAACAATCCTCACGTTGTTGTCATCATCACCATCTGCATCATCATCATCATCATCTTCGTCACTTGCTAGCTTGACACAAATGACATCACTACTAAATCATTCTTCTTCATCATCACAGTTCAAGAGTCATGATCGTTCCCTGACAGTGAAAATGTATTTTGTGCACGGAGTACTGGAAATTTGATATTATTATGCACATACGTAAGTAACTAGACTATGTCTATCGATGTGATAATGATCATGAACATCAAAGTGTTCTTCTAGCATGCACTTTTTCCATCTACATCAATCCTGCACCTTCTGTTGTTTTCTTTATATATATGTGCGCCGTCACTCTTGCTAAAATCACAGCGCATAGGTTCTAAATATCAATACGTGTTTTTGTTTGTTTGTTTGTTTTTCAATTGTGATAATTTCAATGTGATCAACGTGAACGTCTTACCCAACCATGCTTTGGACTTTTCTGTCCTTCTTTTAACACTCGGTTTCTTCTTCTTCTTCTTCTTCTTCTTCTTCTTCTTCTTCTTCTTCTTCTTCTTCTTCTCAGTTTGTCTTATCATACTACTACTGCTGCTGCTACTACTACTACTACTACTACTACTATTACTACTACTACTATTACTACTACTACTACTACTACTACTGCTATTGTTACTACTATTTCTTCTTCTTCTCCTCCTCCTCCTCCTCATCTTGTTGCTGTTATTTTTTCTTCTTCTTCTTCTTCTTCTTCTCTGTCTTCTTCTTCTTCTTCGTTTCTGCCCCACGGTCTCTCTCTCTCTCTCTCTCTCTCTCTCTCTCTCTCTCTCTCTCTCTCTCTCTCTCTCTCTCTCTCTCTCTCTCTCTCTCTCTCTCTCTCTCTCACACACACACACACACACACACACACACACACACACACACTTACACACACACACACACACACTTACACACACACACACACACACTTACACACACACACAGACTCACTGACTCACTCACATACACACCTAGTAAGTAGTCTTCTTTAGATTTCGAGAGAATAAGTTCAGGTGACTAAGTGCTTAAGGCACGAAACGTTGTAGTTTTCCCTCACAGGTACCTTGTTTTCTCTACACACCATTCTTACGTTGCTCCAAAAGGTAGGGGAAGACCATGGGCGGGTAAGAAGCCCATGCCAATTATCTCATGAAATGAAGAACATTTCAGTCAAATTTGCCCATGAAACGAATGCTAAACATTAACACTCGTTTCATGGGCAAAATTTGACTGAA
>CM065693.1:14741963-14754463 GCA_017654935.2 Phymorhynchus buccinoides
TTATGCACTTTTTAACAGGCCATTGAAGACAATCAGCGCGTCGGCATACATATCATAGGACAACGCAACGGGGATGCGTGAAGCCTACGATCTAGACCAATTTACAACAGACGACAATGCACTGTCCTAAAAGAGGAGGCAAGTTCATCCACGCCATCCCCAACGATGGTGTTTGGTTCAGACACATTCCTGTAAGAGAATAAAACCCGTGAAGGCCGAGATCAAAATAATGATGATACTATTCTCTCCTGTCCTTCCTTGTTAATAACCAGTACTATGCTGGATGGACCGCCGTTGCACACAATGTAAAGAATGCCTTCTTTGTCCGCGCAGACCTGCGTGGGGTATTGGCCTATTACATGATATGTACGGGTAAGGCCAGAAGTAATATCGATCCTGTGCACGAGGTGTTCCCACCTGTCAACTACTAGGACGTGGCTTTCTCCGTCATAACTTATATGACCTGGTGTAGCCAGCGTCTTCAGTCTGGTGTTGTCCGTGACAGTCGTCACTACGTCGCCATGTTGGTTAAGCACGTGCAACGCAGCGGGTCTGCCTTCATCATCTTTGGAACAACAACCTACCATGTGCCCATCGTTCAGTCCCGCTATGCCACGGTATGTCCTGAGAGTCTGTATCTGCGACGTCACTGTCACGTCAGTGTCATGCACCCTGACCAGATAAATCAGAGGGATAGCCGTGGTCACGGCAATCTGGCCATCAGATAACAGTGCCAGATAACAAATGTCTTCCTGAACAGCGACAGACGCAGTCACATCATAAGGGGAGACGGTGCTCATCACCTTTACCTTCTTGTTAGCGAGATCCACTAAGACCAGCCGGTCGTTTGGCAAGCATACCATGGCGCCGATAACGGGGATTGTCATGTCAGCTGGCAGGTATGGCAAAGTCATAAACTGACGTTGTGGTTCAGCCGTCATAACGTCAATGCTGGGGGTAAAGGTGTGTGTGTTGGAGGGAGAATCTGCTTGCATTTCATGTGATGCTTTTTCACCCTGATTTGCTTGGTCCTTTGGACATCTTTCATCATCGTAATCAATAACACAGACATGAGCTTTAGCACCAGTGTCATCATCGTCGTCATTAGCAGTAGCATCTTCACCACCATCACCACCACCACCATCATCATCATCATCATCATCATCATCATCATCATCATCATCATCATCATCATCATCATCATCATCTTCTTCTTCATCATCTTCGTCATCATCTTCGTCATCACCACCCAATCCATGACCACCGCTATCACCATCAATATCACTGTTATCGTACTTAACATAATTTTCAAGATCACCATCATTGCCATCAACATCAACATTATCATCATCGGCATCGTCATCATCATCATCATGATCATCATCATCATCATCATCTTGGGGCGTTGGAATGTCATTGGTAGTGGCTGCTGCTGCTGCTGGTAGTTGGGGTGAAGAAGGTAGGTGGCTGGAGGCGGTCGACGTTGGTTAGCCCACTGGTGAAGAGGAACATAGCTCCTGACTCTCTGGGTCTGTGGAAGGACAACCATCGTCGTCATCACCATCATCATCATCATCATCATCATCATCATCATCATCATCATCATCATCATCATCATCATCATCATTATCATCGTCGTCGTCATCATCATCGCCATCATCATCTCTCTTTACTAATAAACAACACATTGATCACATCAGTCACAATTCTTTCTCTTCTAATTATAAGCAACACATTGATCACATCGGTCGCAATACTCTACTAATAAGCAACACATTGATCACATCGGTCACAATACTCTACTAATAAGCATCACATTGATCACATCGGTCACAATACTCTACTAATAAGCATCACATTGATCACATCGGTCACAATACTCTACTAATAAGCAACACATTGATCACATTGGTCACAATACTCTACTAATAAACATCACATTGATCACATTGGTCACAATACTCTACTAATAAGCATCACATTGATCACATCGGTCACAATACTCTACTAATAAGCATCACATTGATCACATCGGTCACAATACTCTACTAATAAGCATCACATTGATCACATTGGTCACAATACTCTACTAATAAGCATCACATGTCACGTTACTAGTGGACCAGGTGCACCATGTGCTGTACCTTTTTTGGATTCATTATTTTAACACAGTTTAAACCTTTCTTAAAAATGGCGTATTTCTTTCATTTATGTTTATTTAACACACATGGGCCCTAAATACGCGCACATGCACACACACACACACACACACACACACACACACACACACACATACATACACACACACACACACACACACACACACACACACACACACACACACAAGCAGGCACACACACGCGCGTGCTTGCACGCACACATAATCACACTCACGCAGCCGCTCACACGCGCACTCAGGCTCACTGACGCACACGTGCATACTATACACCCGCACACCTGAGAGATCGAGATCATGAAAAGTTAGTAAATCGCTTCGATCGGTACGCCCTTTTTTTTCTCGATAATTAATGATCTTGTTTTTTTCGCTATGCTTATGCACATTTTACCTATTAAAATAATTTCATTGATTAATTTCAGTTTGTCCTTGATTTTATCATGATTAAAAAGGACAGCGGATAACTTGAGGTTTATTTGTATGTATGAGAATATGGATGAATGTCTCTAGCTCCGTCCAAAATAATCGTATCGGTTCACATTCATAATAGAAGCGTTCAACAAAATCTATGTTATCCCTGCATATTGAACATTTATTATCTTCAACAACTTTCATTTTGTTTAACATGATATTGGTTGGAAAGATGTGTATCAATTTCCACTGTAACTCTCTCGAGCGCGTTTCTTTTGTGGCCGAGAAAAGTGTTTTCCATGTGCTGTCAGTTATTTCAAGTCCCAAGTGTCTGAGCCAGAAGCCGTATGCGCATGGTTAGGTTAGGTTGGTGTAATATTCCTCTGTTGATAGTTTATTGCCAACCGTGATCGTAGAGAGCGGATTGGTAATGTTTTCACTCGTGTCTGAGGTGGTGTTTGTATGTATCCTCTCTAGCGTTTGAACTGACGGACTTAGGGTGCTCAGATTCTGCATGCGGGTAGGTAGTAGGTAGATCTAGGCCAAGTGCGATAAAGAAGGTTATGGGTCAAAGGTCAAGGTCACTGGAGTCGAATAACGCTGCCGAGCGGTTGGTGATTTAGCGTCTTAACGCTCCACTTTCTGAATATTTGTCATGTATTTTTTGGTTTTGTGCAATAGATATTGGCTTCGCATCACGACTATCTTGACATGAAGTGATAACATCCTCGTCATTTATCCAATTTCTCCAGGAGGCTGGAATTGCGTTAGTGCATTGTATTGCATTAAGGTAGTGGCAGCGTGTTGGTTCAATTTGTCCTGAATTTCTTCTAGTGACATGAATCTGTTTTGACCCTCTAAAATAATATCTTTAGCTCTTTCTATACCATTGCATTTCCAAGTAATAAAGAAGAGTGACTTTCTTATATTGCACTAGTGAATTATTCCATAGTAATTGATCACATAAATTATCTCTTTTAACCCTTTCACCGATAAAGTCGCATTTTAGCACCACAATGATTTAACTTCTATGTCACTAAAAGGCATCAAATTGGGGTCTATTATCCAAAGACACTGTTGTCTTAGTTTTTGGGAAGTAAGGATAGACCTTATGCTATATAATTATGTCATAAGAATCCCCAACACTGCAGATGGATTTTGTTCTCTACCCAGGTATATTTAACGGAAAGCTTTTGGCTCAAATATGGCTGGCGGTGAAAGGGTTAACATCATTGTCGAAACAGCGTTTTGTATTCTAAGTATGTACATAGTACGTTTCTCCACAAATCACTTTTTATGTTGTTTACTGCCTTTAATTTACTTATTTACTTGGTCTACAATTTATTTCGTCTATACCTTTATCTGCAATTTTATTAAAGAACCATAATACTAATAGGCGTGTGAAGGTGTGTCATAGTACTGGAAGACCAAACTATACACATGTATTTAAAGGGAAGGTACAATCGGTTGCCTACAATTAGTTCATCAGCGCTTACGTCCCTTTTCTTCGAATTGCACCTTGCTTCTCCAGAAAGCTATGCTATATAACACACGTTTATGAATAGAATTCAGAATTTAATTACATTTTATGGGGTTAAGGTTTCACCCAAGGAACAACCAACTGTTGGAGATAAAAAAAAAAGTTATTTGTTGTATCTGCTTGAAAAGAAGCACTGTTCTCATCTTGCAATTCATTGTACATTATGAGGGAACTTTTGCACGGGGGAAATTTAAGTTGTAGCAAGTTATATCTGTTGGTGACATGGCCTGAGCTGTCGACGGGGCAATAATCTTAAGTTATATTTGTATTATTAAGATATCGGGACATTACTGGTGTTGAACTGCCTCCGGGCATTGCCTGCAGAATCGTTCCCACCATGTTTATATCTACTAATGTCCCATAATTATATGTGTCTGTTCAAGACCGGAGGACGTTAAAGCCTTGGGCAGACTCTCAATTCGATTTAAACAGAATAGAATATGAATTTCATCCACTTAAATTCTTTCCTGAAAAAAACATGTACGGTAATATGTTAGTTGATGGACTTTTACAACATGTATTGCTAGACTAAATAACATTATTGGACAGTATAACTTCTATTATAAGAGTGACTTCAAGCAGTGACTGGGAAAACCATCCAGCCTATTATGCTTATTATGTTTTGTACGATTATAGTGATGAACACGGCAAGGCAACTGGGAGATTGGGGCGCAAAGTAATGTTCACAGAGTAAACTGTACTGCCCACAATATATCCCCACTCCGTAGCCGTAAGTGTCATTGGGGTAGTCAGTTTGACGTTTTGCTCTCAGAGAACATCTTGCTGCAGCCGCACACCTCGCACCACCAAGGAGCAACGTACTATGAGAGCCACGCACGCACACACACACACACGCGCGCGCACCCAACCATCTACACACGCACACATACGAATGCACGCACTCGTACAGAGAGAGGGGGGGGGTGATATGAGGGAGGGAGAGAGAGAGACAATCGAAGAGACGGACATTCAGAAATCAGAATGTCGGACAGAGAGAGCCCTGCTTAGGATTATTGTCGCTGTTTTGAAAAACGAAATTCCCAAGTTTTCATTCCCTTTTTTTCGTTTTTGTGCTTGGATTAACGCTGCGACAATTTGTCACTGTGTCAACAGATTGTTGAGACACTTCCTAGTAGTAGCTCAGTGTGTGTGTGTGAGAAAGAGAGAGAGTTTTGACAATTTGAATGGTTTATTGCGTCAGGTTTAGAGCCTCTAGACACGAGATGGAAAGAGAGAGAGAGAGAGCGAATACGAATACGAATGTTTTATTGAAGGTAAAAATGATAAGCTACAATAGCTTCTTATCACCTTGCCCTCACACTCGCACACTCGCACCATGCATCAGGCAAAGAAAATTGGCATAAAACAATCAAGTCGAGAAAATGAAACAAAAATTGGCACGTGAAATAATTGACAGAGAATCAAAATGGGAATTAAAAGCAAACATGAATAATAATGACCAATGGTGAACTTGAATTGGTGGTTTGAGAGAGAGGAGAGAGATAATGTGTTAATTAGGCCTCTGGCCCATAGCAATAGAGTTCACAAAAAGTATAACAAGGGCGTCGCCGAGCGGCAGACATGTCCGTCACCAGCAATGCCACGCACTTGCGACACCCCGTAGAGTGTCACATCCTGACACAAAATTGGAAGGGATTCTGTCTTCTAGTTCACGAGATACAGCTTGAAGAAGAAACATATAGCGCAAAGAAGGAAATTTCGGTTTTCAAGGTCACACTTCAAGGTCAAGGTCAGCATGGTGATAATTTATGCTCAGATGTTTTCTTCTCTAGGGTATACAGTACCACACACAATCTGAAGCGCTTCTGTCAAGTACCAATGTGGAAAATATGGCTTAAAACCCAATGTGTAGACCCCTACCACTTTCAAGGCCTACGAATCGCCCGGACCGTGAACTTGACCTTGATCGGTATGCCACCATCAGAACGGGCATAAGCCAAAGTACCTTCATGCCAAATTTGAAGACTCTAACACTAACGGTGTGGGAGTTATGGCCCCTGAAAGATTTTCGGTTTTCAAGGTCGTACGCCAAGGTCAAGGTCACGACGGCAATATGGTTTACGCGGATGCCTTCCTCTCATGGTGACACACCAGCACACACAATTTGACGTGATTCTGTCAAACCGTTCGAAAGATATCCTTGGGACAGACAGAAGGAGAAAAAAATGACCTTCCGATTTTCAGGCTCCAGCGATCTTTTTGACCTTGACCATGACCTTGATCGGTATGCCATCATCAGAACGGGCATAAGCCAAACCACCTTCATACCAAGTTTCAACATCCTATGTTGATCGGTGCCCGAGATATGGCTAAAAATAGATTTTCGGTTTTCAAGGTCGTACGTCAAGGTCACGACGGCAAAATGGTTTGCGCCGATCTCTTCCTATTAAGGAGGCACACCTTCACACAAAATTTGACGCGATTCGGCCAAGCGGTTCGGGAGATATCCTTGGGAGAGAGAGAGAAAAAAAAAATAATACAAACCAGCCCATCGCAATAGTCCGTCTTGGTGACGGACTAATTAAACCAACGACATGTTTATAGACAACATGCACAGAGTGAGAGAGGAGAGAGAGAATGTTTTAATTGTTCGGCCTCTGGGCCTGTATTCACATTGAGATAGCATGATACTTAGCATCATGCTAACTTAGAAGCTCTTCCAAAAAGTCCTATTAAATCCTATAGGACATTGGAAGAGCTTCTAAGTTAGCATCATGCTAAGTCGCATGCTATCTCAACGTGACTACAGGCCCTGGATAACAATAGAATTCACAAAAAGTATAATTAAACCAACAACACGCACAGAGAGAGTCCAACTACTACAGCCACGATGACTGTACACACACACACACACACACACACACACTCACCAACACACACACACACACACACACACACACACACACACACTTTTTAACACTGTCTACTTGCTTTTTTCTTCTCCATTCGTTTACTCGGTCACTGTTTTCTCCATTCATTTTTCTTCGTAGCAATTACTGTGGTGTGACTGAAATTGACCGTAGTAGTAGTGGTGTGCTAGTCTTGCCGTTGACTCACTGCTTAACAAGCTGGATCATCTGGGTTTTTGGTTTGTTTATTTTTCTCCACGGTTTGTTTGTTTGATTTTCGTTTAACCCTTTTGCCGCCAGACATTTTTCAGCCAAACAATACCATTAAACTTAACTGGGTAAAGACAAATAAAATCTGCAAATATTGCGCATTCTTCTGTGACATGTATAACAGGCCTATCCTTACTTCCTAAAATTAAGAACATAGGGTATGTGGATAAGTCTGGTTTGATGCTTTTTTAGTGACATGGGTGTTAAAACCATTGTGCATAAATGCGACATTGGCGGTGAAAGGGTTAAATAGCCTAGGCACACATACACATGCACGCACACATTGAAACACTCTTGCATGCGCGCACATATATAGCACACACACTAAAGGGTGAACAATGATGTGTGCACAAATTATGGATTGGTCACCACTATGTCTATTTGTCACAAATTGATACCTCTTCTTCTTTTTCTGCGTTCCCAGGCCATATGGTCATGATGGGTAAGGTGCACATGTGTCCGGTTTTCAGTTTTCACTGGTCTCCCCGCTGCGTACAGCCGACACATTCCGATTTCGGAGGAGCTCAAAGAAGAAACATTAATCGGAAGATTTTTGTTTTAATTTAACGGCAGGAGAACGGGCCAATAAGTCAGAAAGATAGCAGATGATAGAGAGCAAAGGGAAAAGAATAGAGTGACCGATTAGAGGAAGTTACAAGCACAACACTTCCAGAAGGTGGGGGAACTATTTTTTTACGAAAGTATCCCCACGGGGAGAGACTCGTGGAGGGGGCGTGGTCGTCCAGCTCCCCGTATGGAGGCACGAGGCATCCACCCACTGTCCCGACAAATTAAAACAATGACGATATAGGGCAACAAAAAATCTTCTATAAAGCTCTACAACGACAGATTGTGACGGAAGCTGAAAGCAATGTACCATAATTATATTGTTTTTTTCTTGTCTGCCCGGGCTGCACTAAGAATAAAACGTGTTATGGACAAACTTATGTCTGCCTAAGCTGTATCACGGAAACTGCTGGACAGAATCGCTTACAATTTTGTGTGATGGTGTAGTCTATCACTAAGAATAAAAGGTTTTATGGACAAATTATAACTGTGCTGACTTATCTTTTTGTTTGGTCTGTCTAAGCTGTATCTCGGAAACCGCGGGACAGAATCGCTTCAAAATGTGTGTGACGGTGTCGCCTATCACTAAGAATAGGTTTTATGGACACATTATAAATGTGGTCTTTTTTCTGTCTGCCTAAGCTGTATATCGGAAACCGCTGGACAGAATCGCTTCAAATTGTGTGTGATGCTGTCGCCTATCACTACGAATACCCCCTGCATTTATCGGTTAATTGTATTTTTCCGTTTTTGCCTTTCTTACCATACATAAAACTGTATTTTAGGAACATTTTCAGTTAATTCTCTTTTTGGAATACTAACCCTAACCCTAGCCCTAAACCTAACCCTACCCCCCACTATGTACTGCAGTACACCGCGATTTGTCACAGTTGTGGTTCGTTGCGTTTTTCCGTCTTATAGGGTGGGGGGTAGGGTTAGGGTTTAGGGCTAGGGTTAGGGATAGGGTTAGTATTCCAAAAAGGTTATTAGCTAAAAAGGTTCCTAAAATACAGCTTTATGTATGGTAAGAAAGGCAAAAACGGAAAAATACAATTAACCGAGAAATGTAGGGGGGTGGCACATTTTGACCTTTACCGAAGGTTTTATTGACAAAGTATAACTGCTGACTTGTATCTTTTTCTGTCTGCCTAAGCTGTATCTCGGAAACCGCTGGACGGATTCGCTTCAAATTGTGTGTGATGGTGTCGCCTATCACTAAGAATAGATTTTATGGACAAAATACAACTGTGCTGACTATATTTGTCTGTCTGCCAAAGCTGTATCTCGGGAAAACGCGGCGGGACAGAATCGCTTCAAATTGTGTGTGATGGTGTAGTTATCACTAACTGTATAGAAGTTCCCATGGACAAATTATAACCGCGCTGACCGGTTTTTTTTAAATATTAATTTTTTTCTGAAGTGTCGGTTCAGGGACTTGTTATTATACGTTCTTTGGTTTGTCCACTACATCCACCTACATCCTTCACTCGATTCTTTTTCCTCCAATCATTTTTTAAAATATTTAATCTGAATTCTTCATAATTGCAGTGAGATGTATGATTGATTATTTGCCCAAATCGGGAGTTTCCTGCATTAAAAAAAAGGGTAAAAAAAAAAGAAAGAAAAAAAGTGTGGGCGGGTGATGGTGGTGGGACGGGGGCTGAAGCAATATCAAGTCTTCCACTTCCAGGATGGGTCATATCTGTCTTCCTGGTTGGAAATTAAATATGTGACCCAGCACCACGAAAAAGGGACATTAAGTCGCTGGGCTAGTTTCTCACAACAGGCTTGCAAAGTCAAAAATATCTTCATTTTTTGGTCAGTTCTGAGTTATGGGTATTTGCTTGTTCCCTAACATCGTATCTTTCATATTTATAAAGGACAATAATATGGTATATAAATGGTCTTATAAGCGCTTTAAAACGAGTAGGTCAATGCGTGTTTTTTACAGCTAGGCTAGACTTTAAATAGACTGTTTTCTCAAAATGACTGACACTCACCCTAACAACTTTAAAATAGGGGGGAGCATGTCTATATCTCCACTCTTCATGTAAGTTTTCGGAGATTTTGTTGAAATAGTTCCTTCAAGTATACATGCATTCTTAGAAATACGTATAACAGGGGCGTGCTAACTGTAATATAACAGCTAGGCGACCTGACTGAGTGAGTGAGTCACAGGAAAGTTAACGCACGCTCTGCTGGCTGCAGCCACGTGCGTGCCGCAGTCACGCAAGCGACGCGTGGTTGTGTTTGGGCACGTGAGTTTAATTGTCTGCTGTTTTAAAAGACAGTTTTGATGGTGATGAGGTTAGCTTGGTTTGTTGCTATTATTTAATTATTCAAATAATTATCTCGGTAAAGTTGCAGATTAGCTATCATCCACCAAATGTTCTCAATGAGAACATTTCACTAAGAAGCGACTTTACAAGTCCGAATACCTTGCTTTAAAAAAGGGGAAGGCTTTCAGGGTTACGGGTAAAATGTCTTTGATGAATCTGAAAGAACGACACACTGAGATTGAAAGTGCTGTGAACACGAGGGAGGTACATGAACTGAACTGCAACTTTGCCAACATGATCATGATACATTAAAGACACACTGACGCACCACTATTAAGTCCCTTGGTTTTTTTCTGGGTAGCTGTGACCCACATATAAGATGTCCCCAACTTCAAATTGAGGCTGCTCTTTAAAATGATGTTTCGTTTTGAATTTGGGGACATTTGTATGGGAGTCAAACCTGGTCAAAACAAGATTTCTTACCAGCTATAAGAGGGAAAACACGTGATACTCGTGATTTTGACACGTGACCTGGTGGGTCTTTAATACTTTTTAATTTTAATAACGAGAACGTCAACGGCGACAACAAAAACTGAAGAAGAAAAAAATTGCAACAGTTTGGCAAATAGTCTGACTGTATCGTTTCACTTCTTTTTTGGCGTGATCATCTTATTGTTAAGGTTGAAGAAATAGGAAGGTGTCCTACTGTCTGTTTTGGTTTTCCGCTCCAACCGGTTTGCACTAAGTGGCACACACCTCGGGGCGAGATTTCTATGTAAAAAAAAGAAGAAGAAAAGACTGACTTGAATGACGGGCCGACACGTGCTGTTATAGTAGTAAAGCCAAGGTGGGCGGTTTGCAGCTGACGGAAGAGAGCAGACAAGTTTGGATTGGTAGAAGCTGCATCAAAGTTGTGGCAGATTTTTTATATTTTTTTAAGTTGCCAATTAACAGACTGAATGCAAGTAAGTTTGCAATCACATTACGGTACCCTTCTTGTTGTTGTTGTTGAGTGGAGGTTTTACGTCCTCATGGCGGAAAGCCCTTAGGGACAAGTTGTTCTGGTGCTGGATCGATGTATACGGTACCCTGTCAAAAGGCTGAGGAGGTGAGAGGTGTAGTGTATACATGATGATATAGAACTGTTTCTGCCGGTTGGCAAAGTAGATACGTGGTGGGTTGTTTTTTCCAAAGACAAAAAGGTGTAGAAGGAAAAAAGGGAATATTTTGAAGAACGTGAAACGGTTTTGGGTAAAGGTCCTTTTTCTCTAAAGTTCTTATCCTCGTTGTATGGCGTTCGTGTTTTGAAGGCGTAAATTATTAAGTCCTTGACGTAGAGTAACCCAGGCCTCGTCGTGTTTTGTCAAAAGGTCTAGTTTGCTTAAAACAGTTCTCTATCGAAGTATTATGTTTAAATATCCATTTCCGCAGTCAGCGTTTGTGTTGTGAAGATTTTTGTCCTGGATATTGGAACTCTGCCTCTGCTGTATTGACTGGAATTATAATACAGCCCAGATTTGAAAAAAACCAAAGTCGCTCTACCTTAAACGTCAATTATAGGCCTATTTACATGAATTCCAAAGTTGTGATTCTAAAACAAAAAACAAAAACCAGTCTCTATTTTCGTTCTACCCATGTTGACTTCAGAAACAGTGCACGAGGTATTATTTATGCTATTGAAGGAAAGAATTACTGATTGAAAACTAACAAGTAAACATACAAGCAACCAACAAAACAAAATGCTATGCAGATCCTACTACTTCAGTGTGGTTTGCATATTAATAAAGCTGCGAGTACGTGGAATTTATACTAAAGACATAATAATAATATAACCATTTTTTGTCTTAAATGATGGGACAGTTATTCATCTTTTGTGGTGCCAGTGACAGTGTTGTGGCATCATGTCTTAGTGGCATCATTTCATTCATTTGACTGTATAAGGATAATATTATCTCCAACTACGGAGAGGACTACATGTACTAGTGAAAAGGAACGATCTATAGTGTTGTGGCATCATTTCTTAGTGGCATCATTTCATTCATTTGACTGTATAAGGATAATATTATCTCCAACTACGGAGAGGACTACATGTACTAGTGAAAAGGAACGATCTATAGTGTTGTGGCATCATTTCTTAGTGGCATCATTTCATTCATTTGACTGTATAAGGATAATATTATCTCCAACTACGGAGAGGACTACATGTACTAGTGAAAAGGAACGATCTATAGTGTTGTGGCATCATTTCTTAGTGGCATCATTTCATTCATTTGACTGTATAAGGATAATATTATCTCCAACTACGGAGAGGACTACATGTACTAGTGAAAAGGAACGATCTATAGTGTTGTGGCATCATCGTTCTTAGTAGTGGCATCATTCCATTC
>CM065693.1:14769463-14774463 GCA_017654935.2 Phymorhynchus buccinoides
TGTCAAAATCACGTGTTTCGCGTGTTTTTCCTCTTATAGCTGGTAAGAAATCATGTTTTGACCAGGTGTGGCTCCCATAAAAATGCCACCAATTTCAATGCGAAACATAAAGAGCAGCCTCAATTTGAAATTGGGGGCATGTGTATGTGGGTCACAGCTACCCAGAAAAAAAACCCCAAGGGACTTAATCGTGGTGCGTTCGTGTGTCTTTAAGCCTTTTCATTACTCTTTTACACCTCCAGTCAACAGAAGGGGAAAAGGAAAAAAACGTCCGTTCAACGTCCTCCGACCTGGAACAAGGATACACTGTAATAACTGTAAAGATAGTGGGACGATCCTGGAGGTACTGCAATACCGGGAAAGTCCCGGTGTTTTTTGTATGATCCAGATGTGAGATAAGTTGTGGTGAGGTGGTGGGGTGGGGTGGGGTGGGGTGAAAGGGGGATAAAATGGAAAACCAACTGTCGTTGCCTATGAGATGGACGAGCGTCGTAAGAAAGATGAAACTTCAGTCAGGATATAGGAGGACGGGGTGTGGGGGGGGGGGGTGGGGGTGGGGGTGGGGGGGGGTGGGGGCCTGACTTGGACTGGGGCGAGGAGAAGATAGATACGTTTATCTTTCAAACTGTATCAGGGGGTCCATCTTCCATCTTTGATCCTACATGAACACCGGCCTGAAGCTTGTTTAGCGTTCAATGGCTTCAACGCTGTTTCTTTGTTGTTGCGATTGTCATCAGGTTTGTCTAATGGTAGAGGTCTACAGGCTAGGAGAAATGGTAAGGGGAACAAAACCAAGATGGAAAATCCACATACGCGTACTCCCTGTTCGAAAGAGAAAACCCTGCTCGCTGGATTGGAAGACTGTAACCTGATAATAGGTTGTGTTCCCTTAATCTTTAATATGGCCTCTAGATGGTCTTATAAATGCTTTGAAATGAGTAGGTCAATACATTTTCTCCAGCAAGGCTAGACTAAACATAATTATATTTGTTGTTAATGTAAGTTTATGTGTCATACTTTTATTTAATATTTTTATTTTACACGGTGGAGGACAAGTTTTTATGTGCGTTGTACAAAGCCAATGGACAATAAAGAAACTTATGACTTATGACTTTAGACTGTGTTTTATTTCTCAAAATGGATGACGCTCGACCTACTAAATTTAAATGCTCATAACTCTGGAATGGGAAAAAATGATACAAGAATGGTTCTTGTATCATTAGAAAGAGAATTGTCTAAAGTTTTCAAATGTATAATTTTCTTAGAATGGTCCGTTTGACACTTAATGTCCCTTTCGTGGTGCTGGGTGACATATTATGTCCTCTGCCTTAACTGTTCGTTTACTGGTGTTATTCTTTCATTAATGATTTGATGTACGTGGAGATGTCTGTTTCTTATTCTGCCTTTGTTAACCGTTTCGCCGCCAATGTCGCATTTATGCACCACAATGGTTTAACACCCATGTCACCAAAAGGCATCAAATCAGGGCCTGTTATCCGAAGACCCTATTTTCTTCATTTTGGGAGGTAAGGATAGGCCTAATGTTATACATGTCACAAAGGAAAACCCAATATTGCAGATTTTTTTTTCTCTACCCAGTTAAGTTTAATGGTATTTTTTTAAAATGAAAAATGGCTGGCGGCGAAAGGGTTAAGGCAATGTTTTATTAATATGTTGAGGAATATATAAAGATAATTATGCAATGTGTACATTATTTTTTATTGGTATGCTGCTGTCTAATTACCATGTCTCAATCTCATTCTTTGTTGAATTATGTCATGTTCTTTGGAGAAGAAAAAAATGAAAAAAAGGTTGTGTTCCCTTATTTGATTGTTCTCAAATCTTTCCCATATATTATTTTAATTAATTTAATAAATATATAAATATAAAGTAACCGGGAGTACGTTCGTGTGGCCTGCCATTTGGTTGAGTTCAAATCACAGGCCTCAGGGAGTACAACGTACCATTTCTCGTTTTGATCGATTCAATGTCTTCAACATTTATTGTCATTTAAAAACGTCAGGGCGATGGGGTTTGCTAATTATTATGGTTTGTCATTTGGGTGAAAATGTCATAGCGGGCGTCATTGTTAGGACATGGGAGACCATTCTGTCAAGTTTCGTTAAGATTGGTCCAGTAGTTTTGGGGTTTGGGCTGTTGAGCTTGGAATATAAAAGTACCCGTACGCAATCCGATAGACAGAAAGACACATTCACACACATAAAAAACAAGAAGTAGTTAGCACATCTAAGCCAAGTTCGAAAATGAAGGTCAAAAGTTAAGGTCACTGGAGCCGAGAATGCTGTCACGCGGATGGTGATAGGTAGATAGTTTGTTACATATTTAGGCACAAAGATCAGACAGACAGACAGACTGATTGACAGATAGGTAGGAAGATAGTTTGATGCATACTTAGGCACAAAGATCAGACAGACAGACAGACTGATTGACAGATAGGTAGGAAGCTAGTTTGTTACATACTTAGGCACAAAGATCAGACAGACAGACAGACTGATTGACAGATAGGTAGGAAGATAGTTTGATGCATACTTAGGCACAACAATGATCAGACAAACAGACAGACTGATTATCAGATAGGTAGGAAGCTAGTTTGTTACATACTTAGGCACAAAGATCAGACAGACTGATTATCAGATAGGTAGGAAGATAGTTTGATACATACTTAGGCACAAAGATCAGACAGACAGACAGACTGATTATCAGATAGGTAGGAAGATAGTTTGATACATACTTAGGCACAAAGATCAGACAGACAGACAGACAGATCAATGAACAGATAGGTAGGAATATAGGTTGATACATACTTAGGCACAAAGATCAGACAAACAGACAGACTGATAAACAAATAGGTAGGAAGATTGTTTGATGCATACATAGGCACAATGATCAGACAAACAGACTGATAAACAAATGGGTAGGAAGATAGTTTGATGCATACATAGGCACAAAGATCAGACAGACATAAAGACAGTCGGACACTAGCGTTTTCACGCTCAAGTTCTTGTGTGGTGGTGGTTCAGATCAATCGAGGCCCTTTGCATCTGGACCCAGTTTTGTTACCCTCAGTGTGTTTTCAAAGTTATCAGAACACGGGATTGACGAAGATCTAAGAAAGGTTGGAAATGACGGGATAACAAGACTGTAGTTGGCATTTCTTTTGTGATAAATAGAATCTTAACATCAATCGAGCTTTAAAGGGGCACCCTGACTGATGCGTTTTTTTTGCAAGAAACACGGTCGAGATCACCAGGAAAACACCCTTTACAGAGAGCGCAACACTCACTTTGCTCTGGTTTCCTAGAAATCAAACCGTCAAATCGGCGATTCCTCCTTGGCGGAGGTGCTGGAAGTCAGATTATTTCAATGAAAGAGAAGGCATGTGTCTTCTCTAATGGCCGCCTGAGTCGCTTTGACCAAATCACGAAATTTCCACAATACAAGCCTTTTTATTTAGTTTACAGAAAGGGGTTTTGCTCACAACAAAGGAAATAGCTCCTCTTTTTTTTTACTGCACTACAAAGAAAAAAAAGCTTCAACCGTTCGAGTGGCCTCCACCCACCAGATCCAAAATGGCTTCTCTCTCCGGCAACTCCGCCAAGGAGGAATCGCCGTTTTGACGGTTTGATTTCTATGAAACCAGAGCAAAGTGAGTGTTCAGCATCCTTGAAAAGGCTGTCTTTCTGGTGATATCGACGTGTTTCTCGCAAAAACTCATTCGTCAGGGTCCACCTTTAAAGCATACATCGATGTGTTGCGTTTTAAAGAGGACCAAGTGAAGGAAACAGTCACTGTGTTGACGATAAGAGCCAAAGGATTATGTTCATATTTGATTCTTGATTCCTGACCTACATTACTTAATTTATTCTATAGTTTAGGCATTTGATTTGAACAACAGATCTTTGGAAGACTAAATGCCGATTAGTGACGTGGGTGTAAAATCAGTGTGGCGCTGAGCTCTTACGAACCAGCCGCGCGAACAGAAAGCTGCTTAATATTTTCACAGCAGTCTGTGTGTTCCTGACTCTGTGTCTATGTTATCACGATAAAGTTTGAACGCAGGGACCTAGGAGGCTCAATTTTATTCATGCGGATAGGTATTTAAGATATCTAGGCCAAGTTTGAAAATGAAGGTCGTTGGTCTAAGGTCAAGGTCACTGTTGTCTAAAATGCTGCCACGCGAGATCCTCGCTGGCGCAGGGGTACTGTAAAGTGCAGTTGTAGACTGTTTGATAGGAATTTAGTTTCAGGGGTGTTTGTTTGTTTGTTTGTTAGTTCCTGTAAGGCCACTGGACCCGAACATACTGCCGTGCGGCTGATTGATCTAGTGTTTTCACACTCTACACAGCTGTTCTGTCACACACACAGTCAAGCTATTTAGTTAAAAGACTGAATCTAAAAATCTTAGATAAAAAAAATTATTCTAAGCATATATCTATAACATATTTTAGCGGTATGTTCTAAATGATATTCTAAACATGTTTCTTCCATCAGATTGATTGTAAAAACTTTCTTTGTTGAGCAGTATCACGAAACAAATTTAGTAGGACATATTCTTAAATAATTCACTTAGTATCGCGAACATAAACACAATCGCCCATGAGCGAAAATCTAGCCATTTCCACGGAATACAATTAATTGAGCCACATACTACAGCATATTCTTGACTTATTTATGAAAAGTTACTCCCTTTCACCGCCAAAGTCGCATTTTAGCACCTGTCATTAAAAGGCATCAAATTGGGGTCTATTATCCAAAGACCCTATTGTCTTAGTTTTGGGAAGTAAGGATAGACCTTATTTTATATAAATGTCATACAAGAATCCCCAATACTGTAGATAATGATCTCTACCCAGGTACATTTAATGGATTTGTTTGGGCTGAAATATGGCTGGTGGTGAAAGGGTTAATATGGTAAACTAAAGTTGGCTTGAACAAAACTTCAGAAAAAATATGGATGAACTAAATATTCCTCCCCAAAC
>CM065693.1:14776963-14779463 GCA_017654935.2 Phymorhynchus buccinoides
ATTTTCAAATAATCAGTTATCTGAATAATGATAATTCAGATCTACTCGAAAAGTCAGAGCGATAGACAAACCAACCAAAACAGATACAAATGAATATTTTTCTTGTTGTTGTTGTACCCTGGCTAAAAGAGCCCAGGGATCATCCGAACAGCCGAGGCACTGTGTTCCAGCTAGGGATGAGAACATTACGTGTGTGGCCGTTTTTGATTACCTCACCATGTGGACAGCCACACTCAGACTTCGGAGGATACGTAAATATTAATTACAAGCATATTTTCCCTGACAGCAGTGACGAAAGCTTCCCTGGTAAGGATAGAATTTCGGAAAGGAATTGATAGATACAGTCGATTTCATATTTATATTTGATATTCTGTGCACCCCACGGAATTGATGAATGCATTTAGCCCAGCACCACGAAAGGGCCATTAAGTGTCAAACTGACCAATCTAAGAAAAGTATACAGGTGGAAACCTCAGACAATTCTGTTTCTGTTGATACAAGAACCATTCTTGTATCTTTTTTCCGTTCCAGAGTTATGAGCATTTGAAATTAGTAGAGTGAACGTCGGCCATTTTGAGAAAACACATTCTAAAGTCTATCCTAGCTGAAGAAAATGCACTGACCTACCCGTTTTAAAGCACTTTTAAGACCATTTAGAGATCACTTCAAAGATTGTCCTTTATAATTATGAAAGATAAGATGTTAGAGAAAGCAAAAATACCCATAACTCAAAATTGACAAACAAATGTGATTTTGACTTTTAAAGCCTGTTGTGGGAAACCTGCAAAGCGACTTAATGTCCCTTTCGTGGTGTTGGCTCATATTATAAGGTGCGTTGGGAAAAAATAGCCTACCTTTCATAGTCATTGCAGGCCTATATGTATACAACTCTGTGTTTAAAGACACATGTTATACTAGACAATTCACCCCAAACGTCACATTTTAAAGAGGTGCTTTTGTCTGTGCACATGATACTCCGCTTTTCCCAAAGCAAACTCCAATATGAGGGGGGGGAGAGAGAGAGAGAGAGAGAGAGAGAGAGAGGGAGAGAGAGAGAGAGAGAGAGAGAGAGAGAGAGAGAGAGAGAGAGAGAGAGAGAGAGAGAGAGAGAGAAAGAGAGAGAGAGACAAGAGAGAGAGAGAGAGAGAGAGAGAGAGAGAGAGAGAGAGAGAGAGAGAGAGAGAGAGAGAGAGAGAGAGAGAGAGAGAGACACACACACACACACACACACACACACACACACACACACACACACACACAGCGAGGAACAAAGAGATTTGTTATTTCGCGTTCAAAATGTAGATTTGCTTGTTTATTTAACCTCCTTTGAAGGACGTGAAGGCTGTTTTTCTCGAGTGTTTTGTCAATCTGTAGGCAACTGTACTGATCTATGACAGTGTGTGTGTGTGTGTGTGTGTGTGTGTGTGTGTGTGTGTGTGTGTGTGTGTGTGTGCGTGTGCGTGTGCGTGTGTGCGTGCGTGCGTGCGTGCGTGCGTGCGTGCGTGCGTGCGTGCGTGCGTGCGTGTGTGTGTGTGTGTGTGCGTGTGCGTGTGTGTGTGCGTGTGCGTGAGTGTGTGTGTGTGAGTGTGTGTGTGCGTGCGTGTGCGTGCGTGCGTGTGCGTGTGCGTGTGTGTGCGCGCGCGTGCGCGCGCGCGCGTGTGTGTGTGTGTGTGTGTGTGTGTGTGTGTGCTTGTTTCTGCGTGCGCGGAGTGCTGTGTGTGTGCGCGCGCATATGTGCGCATATGTGTGTGTACGTGCGTGCATGCGTGCGCGCTTGTCTATTTTTGTGTGTGTGTTTTTGTGTGTGCGCGCGCGCGCGCGCGCGCGTGCGCGCGTGTGTGTGTGTGTGTGTGTGTGTGTGTGTGTCCATGTTGGTGTCTGTGTCTGTGCGTGTGTAAGTGCGCGCGCGTGCTCGTCTCGTGTACATTATGTGTGTGCCACTCGATATCCCAGCCTGGCAACTCGATCCCCCGCTGATGATGATGATACGTCCTGTACTGTGAGCTTATCTAGGTGAAGGTGAACACATTCCTCGTACCATAATAATACTACATACACCCACAGCTGCTGCTGTCTACCTATTCTCCTTCCTTACCTACCTCTTTCGCTTTCCCCCCCCCCCCCCCCCCCCCCCCCCCCCCCCACCGCACGGCCTCTACGTCCGTCTTCCTTCCTCGTCATCTCTTAAAGGTGGACCCTGAAGGATGAGTTTTTGCAAGAAACACGTCGAGATCACAGAAAGACAGCCTTTTCAAGGATCGGAACGATCACTTTGGTCTGGTTTCCTAGATATTAAACCGTCAAAACGGCGATTCCTCCTTGGTGGAGATGCTGGAGAGAGTAGCCATTTTGGATGGGGTGGGTGAAGGTCACTCATTGTGGTTGAAGCGTTTTCTGTTTTTGTAGTGCAGTTTAAAAAAAAAATGGATCTGTTTCCTTTGTTGTGAGCGAAACTCCTTTAAATAATCTGTACAAAAATAATTTTAAATACAAAAAAGGA
>CM065693.1:14789463-14804463 GCA_017654935.2 Phymorhynchus buccinoides
AGTTATTTCATATCTAGAGCACCTGAGAGAGAGAGAGAGGAGAGAGAGAGAGAGAAGAGAGAGAGAGAGAGAGCGAGAGCATAGAGAGAGAGAGAGATAGAACAGATTTGAGCGAGGGGTGGTGAACGGAAATATACTTTAGGTGAGAAAGACTGTGAATAGATTTGTTCGAAACAGTCAATTAATTTTTGACACAATTATCTCTCACTGACCTTCGCTTCCCATTGTCCTATTCAGGGGCTCGGATTCTCTCTCTCTCTCTGTCCTCTCTCTCTCTCTTTCTATCTCATCTCTCTCTCTCTCCTCCGTCGTCTTCCTCGCTCTCACTCGTCTTTTGTAGCTGTCTCAACTCTCTCACCCTCTCTCCCTCATCTCTCTCTCCTCTCTCATCCTCTCATCTCTTCCTGAAGCTCTATCCGCTAACTCCTCTGCTTCTCCCGTCATCTGCTTTCTCTCTCACACACTTCAACACACACACACTATCACACAACAAAAACACACACACACAAACAGAAAACACAACAAGAACACACACAAATACAGACACACACACAAACCACACAAACAAAACACACACCACAACATTAACACACAGGAAAACAAAAACACACAACCCCGACACACCCACAGAACACACAAAACACACACACACACACAAAAAAAAATTTATGTTTGCTTGGTAGAACTTTTTAAAAGGCAAAGAACCCCTAGAACTTTGATGTGATGAGAGAGGGTTTGCTTGCTTGCTGTTGTCGATTGTGGAAGAAGATGGCCTTCCACCATAGTGCAGCTTCGTCGTGTGACTTGTCGTTTGCAGGATTCTAGCACATAACACTTTTGCCTGTTTCTTCGTTGTCTGGTGAAATATGCGGACGTATGACTCATAGTTTATTGTATAATGTGCGCGCATACGTGACAAAAAACAACCCCAAAACCCCCCACCATACCCCACCCACCCACTGCTGCGAGTATTTATGAATTCTCTCTTTCTTGTCCTTCCCTATCCCTATCCATTAGTGCGACAAAGTGCGACCCCCCCACCCCATTTTGCCCCAATTCCTCTCGCTCTTCTTCCTATTCCCCTCTGTGTCCTCTCACAGCCAGCCCAGAATGAAAACTTGCTAATTATGTTTTACAACGCTTTAAGTGTAAAGTTAAAGTACCCGTCAAGATGTGCCCCGCCTTCCCTCCACCCCCCACCCCCCCCCCTCCCCCCCCCCCCCCTTCCCCCCCACCCCCCCCACTCCCCCACCCCCCCCCCCCCCCCTACCCCCCCTAATCTCGGTTAATTGCATTTTTCCGTTATTGCCTTTCTTATACATAAACATAAAGTTGTATTTTAGGAACATTTTTAGCTATATAATAACCTTTTGGAATATAAACCGTATTATCCCGAAACCTAACCCTAAGAACCCTACCCCCCCAGCCCAACCTACTATAAGACGGAAAAAAAAACGCAAACGAACCCCAAATGTGACCCTAAATCGCGGTTGTGTGTGTTTTGTGGTTTTTTACTGCCAGTACGTAGTCGTAGTTGCACCACTACCCCCCCCCACCCCCCCTCCCCCTACCCCCCCCCCCCCCCCCCCCCCCCCCCCCCTCTCCCCTCGCCCCCCCCCCCCCCCCCCCCCCCCCCCCCCCCCCCCCCCCCCCCCCCCCCCTGCAGTACATTGCCACCATGCCCCTCCCCCCCCCCCCCCCCCCCCCCCCCCCCCCCCCCCCCACCCCACCCCCAACCCTATAATATTTCGGTTAATTTGTATTTTTCCGTTATTGCCTTTATTATGGGTGTATGGCCTAATCATTAAAATATTGTGAAGTGTCAAGTGTCTTTCGCAGTAGCAGTCAGCAGACAGCAGCGGTAAGCAGCAGCAGCAATAGTAATAGTAGTAGCAAAGACACTCAGTAGAAAAATCTATGGTAAGCTCATTGGTAGTAGTAGTAGTAGGGTAAGACGGGGTAAAAAGCGCATGGGCGGGTAAGAAGACCCACCCCAATTATCTCATGAAATGAAGCAAATTTCAGTCTCATTTTGCCCATGAGACGAGCGTTAATGTCTAGCATTCGTCTCTCATGGGCAAAATTGACTGAAATATTCTTTATTTCATGAGAATAATTGGGGTGGGCTTCTTACCTGCCCATGCGCTTTTTACCCCGTCTTCCCAGTAGTAGTAGTAGTAGTAGTAGTAGTAGTAGTAGTAGTAGTAGTAGTAGTAGCAGTGTGGACAATTTTGTGTGTGTGCGTGTGCGTGCGTGCGTGCGTGCGTGTGTAGGCCTATGTATGTGTGTTTGTGCGCGCCCGCGCGCGCGTGTGTGAGTGCGTGCGTATGTGGGCCGCGCGCATGTGTGTGTGCGTGTGTGCACGCGCGTACGCGCGCATTGAATAATCAAAGCCTATTATTGTTTATCACTTCACGTGGGCATTGATTTCTCAGTCTGTCCACGCTTTCTGAGTGTAGTAACTCTGGAAATTCAGGCAGACGTGAGGAGGCGTCCGAACTGGCAATTACCTCCCTTGCATCGCCAATCGTCTGCTTTGATCTGAGAGGGAAATGTCGTCTGCTGCTGTTCGATAAGCTACGGTAGTTTGTGCCGCTGAGACCCTTTAAAGACACACTGACCCACCACGATTAAGTCCCTTGGTTTCTTTCTGGGTAGCTGTGACCCACATACAAATGTCCCCAACTTCAAAATGAGGCTTCTCTTTAAAACGATATTTCGTTTCGGATTTGGGGGCATTTGTATGGGAGTCAAACCTGGTCAAAACAAGATTGACACGTGAGCTTGTGGGTCTTTTACTTAAGGGCTAGCCCCAGCTATAATGGGGGGCCACCCCAAACCCGTGAAACCCGTGATTTTGTTTAGCACGTGATCATGGCAAATCTTTAATTTAAGGGCCAGCCACATGCTTCCACTACCCCGTCTTCCCGTACAACTGTACGATACAGATTCGATCACGTGGTCTCCAAGAAACAAATGGGATTGGCGCATCGAGATCACGTGATCGAATCGTATCGTACAGTCGTACGGTTTTAGTGGGACGTGTGGTTGGCCCTTTAGAGTAGGCTACAAATAATCCCGGGGGTGGGGGTGGGTTGGGGGGGGGGGGGGGGGGGGGGGCGTAAACGCAGGAGAGTAGAAGGATGAGAAGAAGGAGAAAAAGAAAAGGGGGGGGAGAAAAAGAAAACCGAAGAAGGGTTCAGATTGTATGGAAGAACCGAGTCGTGAAAAATCTGTTTAACGTCCTCCGGTCTGCATGGAACAGACACATTATATGGGACATCAGTAGATATATACATATATAAAGATGGTGGGAACGATCCTGGAGGCAATGCCCGGAGGCAGAAAACCAAAACGGCCGTACTGTCAATAACAAAAAGGGCCCTACTCAAAATACGAAAATGGCCCTTGTCCTACCAAAACGGCCCTACTCAGAAAACCAAAACGGCCCTACTGTCAATAACGAAAACGGTCCTCCAACAACCAAAACGGCCCTAGTGTCAATAACGAAAACGGTCCTCCAACAACCAAAACGGCCCTAGTGTCAATAACGAAAACGGTCCTCCAACAACCAAAACGGCCCTACTGTCAATAACGAAAACGGTCCTCCAACAACCAAAACGGCCCTACTGTCAATAACGAAAACGGTCCTCCAACAACCAAAACGGCCCTACTGTCAATAACGAAAACGGTCCTCCAACAACCAAAACGGCCCTAGTGTCAATAACGAAAACGGTCCTCCAACAACCAAAACGGCCCTACTGTCAATAACGAAAACGGTCCTCCAACAACCAAAACGGCCCTACTGTCAATAACGAAAACGGTCCTCCAACAACCAAAACGGCCCTAGTGTCAATAACGAAAACGGTCCTCCAACAACCAAAACGGCCCTACTGTCAATAACGAAAACGGTCCTCCAACAACCAAAACGGCCCTACTGTCAATAACGAAAACGGTCCTCCAACAACCAAAACGGCCCTACTGTCAATAACGAAAACGGCCCTCCAACAACCAAAACGGCCCTACTGTCAATAACGAAAACGGCCCTCCAACAACCAAAACGGCCCTACTGTCAATAAACGAAAACGGCCCTCCAACAACCAAAACGGCCCTACTGTCAATAACGAAAACGGTCCTCCAACAACCAAAACGGCCCTACTGTCAATAACGAAAACGGTCCTCCAACAACCAAAACGGCCCCGCTGTTTATTATACCCCTGTTTTCCTAGGTAGGGGGGGTATTCTGGAATCACTTTGTCCGTCTGTGTCTGTTTGTCTCTATGTCATTTTCAAGTTCATGTGTCAAAGGTCAAAGGTCAAAGGCTTCCTGCTTTTATAAGTACTGTTGCATTTCTTTACCCGGCCAGGGGACGGGTCTTGTGACTGGTCTGACTGTGTAATGTTTGTCGGTGTATCGATTTTCTTATTAAAGCAACAACTACTGGACGGATTTCCATCAAAACTTGGCGGAGGGGTAGACATCTTAAACAGGAAGGTTCCTATCGTATTCATGACTGTGCTGATCTTGACCTTGACCTTGACCTTGAGGTTTGACCTTGATAACCGATATTTCCTTCTTTGCGATATATATATATAACATAATAAATACCCTGTGGGAGAAAATGACTAAACTGTTTTATTCTGTTGTTTTATCCACTACCGTTTTAGCATTGTTTTGTTTGTGCGTAGTGCGGGCAAATGAGAATTTTTAAGAAGTGTGAATATATATATATATATATATATATATATATATATATATATATATATTTCATTCCCGATCTGTATCTCATGAACCAGGGAGCAGAATCGTTTCAAACGTTTCCCCACAACAGTTTCAAACTCAGCCACTGAGTTGAGACAAAGGGTGACTAAGTTGTATTGTATAGTGCAAGCTATGTTTTCCCCACAACAGTTTCAGTGTAGCAGGCCCTTTAGAAATAATTATGGCTGCTGTGCGGTTGTCCTTCACTCTGTCTCCAAGGTTTACAGGAAGTCATTGCTCACTCTTTCTTTCCGGCAGGGGACATAACCCGAGCTTTTTTGTGACACTTGTCGCCGTTGTCGGCCGGTGTGTGACATTATGTTTTTTTGTTTTTTTGTTGGATGATCCACGGAGGAGTTTGTTCCCCTTTTGCATGGGTTTACATTCGTCTTCGTCTAGTTCTTCTTCTTGTTCACACACGCACACGCACGCGCGCACGCACACCACACGCACACCCACCCACCCACCCACACACACACACACACACACACACACACACCACACACACACACACACACACACACACACACACATACACACACACACACACACACACACACAGACACACATACACCACACACACACACACACACACACACACACACACACACACACACACCACACACACACACACACACACACCCCGGTTCATTGTCGTTACATGTTAATCAACTCTCTGCTGCATACTATTTCTACCCGTTCTGTGTGATTTCAAATGTGCGCGTGCGCGTGCGCGTGCGCGTGCGCGTGTGTGCGTGCGCGTGCGCGTGTGTGCGTGCGCGCGCGCGTGTGTACGTGCGTGTGCGCGTGTGTGCGCGCGCGCGTGCGTGCGTACGTGTGCGTGTGTGTATGTACGAGAGTGTGTGTGTGTGTGTGTGTGTGTGTGTGTGTGTGTGTGTGTGTGTGTGTTGCTGAGATCATTGATATTACCACAACAACATTACATTTCCCATTCCCTGTTTGTGCGTGTCTGTACTTGTCCGTTTGTTCCTCTGTGTTTACCGTCGTTTCTCTTGTTTTTGATGCATGTTGCAGTTGAATTAGTTTCTTCTGTGATCGAATCTTCAATTTTCACGTTTTTGTTGCGTAGTTTACTTCTTTAAAAAGATTAATCAATTCAATAATTTTTTTACGATTCCATATTCCCACACCCTTTTTTGACACCCATGTAGTAGGCTACATTGGTTCCCCCCGTGGAGATACCGGGGGTCTGTTATACAAATAGTTCCCCCACCTTCTGGAAGTTCTGTGCTTGTAACTTCCTCTATTCCTGTCATTTTCTTTGACTCTGCTTTTTCCCTTTGCTTACTGTCATCTGCTATATTTCTATCTTTACTGGTCCATTCCCCTGCCTTTTGTCTATACATTCTTACGAAGATTTATTCAGCTGAAGTCGGACATACTGGGCCAAACTATTTCTTAGTTAGGCGCATAACGGCAGCGTGACACATCTACACACTCATATGACAGGAAACTGTACGAAGTACCTTGGTTGTTGGTTTTTGTTTTGTTTTTGTTTGTTAAAAGAAAGTTAATGGCTTACCCACAGAGAGAGAGAGAGAGAGAGAGACAGACAGCGGTGAGAGAGAGAGAGAGAGAGAGAGAGAGAGAGAGAGAGAGAGAGAGAGAGAGAGAGAGAGAGAGAGAGAGAGAGAGAGAGAGAGAGAGAGAGAGAGAGTTAATTCACTCTGCTTGCTTCTTGCTAACTAGATGGCAGGAAAGGGAAAGGAGGCAGGGGAAGGAGAACAATAATTATCTCCCTTTGCACTGATCGATAGAAGCTACCAATAGGTCTAATTCACGGGAGGGGGAGTGGGTTGGAATTTTTGGGGTGGTGTGCTGCGCGCGCGCGCGCGCGCGCGCGCCGGCGCGCTGTCACCTTATTGTGTCCTATGTGTGTGGTGTGTGTGTGTGTGTGGTGCGTGTGTGCGTGTGTGTGTGTGTGTATAAAGTGTATGTGTTTTCACTTGTACCAAACACCGAACGTGCTTATTTTTGTTGTAATGAGGTCTTAGTGTGTCTTTATTGTGTGTGTGTAGAGTGATTGTGTGTGTGTGTGTGTACGTGTGTGTGTGTGGTGTGTGTGCGTGTTAAGATGTGCGTGCGTGCGTGTCGTGCGTTCTGTGTGTTTGTGTGTGTGTCTTTGCGTGTGTGTGTGAGATAGTTTGTCTGGGAGAGAGAGAATGAGAGAGAGAGAGAGAGAGGAGTGAGGATGACGAGGAGAGAGAGAATTTAGATTGGTAGTGAGCGAGAGAGAGAGAGTAAGAGAGACATGAAGAGAGAGAGATTTGAGAGAGAGAGAGACGCTCTTGACACTGAAAACTTTATTACGCACGGATTGATATTTTATGCCAGAGAGAGAGAGAGAGAGATGGGGAGAGGAGAGAGAGAGAGAGAGAAGAGAGATGAGAGACATTTGAAGAGATTGAGAGAGAGAGAGAAGAGCTGATTCATAGTGAGTCTGTGGGAGAATGAGCGTCCCCCTTTTCCCGTCCGAGTTAGCGCAGAGAGAGTTTAGATGAGAAGAGAGAGAGAGATGAGAGAGAGAGAGAGCGAGAAGAGGAGGAGTGCGAGAGAAGAGAGAGAAGAGAACCCGAGGGAGTTGGGGGGATAGAGAGACGGAGAGAGGAAGGAGAAGTAGACGAGAGTGTGAGAGAGAGTTGAGAGAGAGAGGAGAGAGAGAGAAGAGAGAGAGAGAGAGAGAGTTGCTTGTGAGGGCGTCGCGCTTGGATTTGGGACTTTTGATATTTTCTTGAGCACGGAAGGTTTTGATCTGAGATGGGGGATAGACGCACGGTTTGATATCGTCTTATGAGAAGTTCCAGAGGTAAGAGAGTCGAGTATGGAGACGAGACGATGAGAGAGAGATTGACAGATGAAGAGAGAGATGAAATGTTTGAGAGAGTTTCGTTGATAGACGAGATGATAGTCGAGAGATCGATTATGTGAGGTTGGGGGATTGAGGTGATTATGGAGGTAGAGTTTAGAGCGGGGAGTTTGAGATGAGTGAGTTTGTGTTGATGGGAGAGAGACGCACGGATGATGATTAGAGTAGTGCCAGAGAGAGAGAGAGAGAGAGAGAGAGAGAGAGAGAGAGAGAGAGAGAGATGAGTGCTGAGTGTGAGAGATGTAATGGACGGAGTAGAGACGATAGAGAGAGGGGGACTGACGAGGATACTTCGGGAGACTGGCGAGGATTTATCTGGAGTGACAGTGAGAGAAGAGAGGAGAGAGTGAGAGAGGTGAGGAGATAGGAGAGGAGCGAGCGAGCTTGACACTTGAAAACTTTATTACGCAAATATTGAGATTTTATGGCATTATTGTATGGAAAGCCAAATACCTCAAACCCGTTTAGAAGCGCGCGTTTTCACATTTTCCTGGCCAATTCCCCGCGCGCACTTTTGCTTGGGTTCTTTAAAAAGTTGAATCAGAAAGTAAACGGAGTAAGTGTTCTTGGTTACCTCAAACACTTTATCGTTCTAAGCAGGGAAATAAAAAGGGAAAGGTTATTCACGCAGTGTTCTGTATAGTAAGTGTCTATAGTATAGTATAGTATAGTATAGTATAGTATAGTATAGTATAGTATAGTATAGTATAGTATAGTATAGTATAGTATAGTATAGTATAGTTATAGTGTCTCTGTCTCTCCCATTCTCTCTCTCTGCCTTCCTCTGTCTTTTCTCTGTCTCTCTATCTGTTTTGTCTCTGTCTCTCTCTGTGTCTCTCTCTCCCTCTCTCTCTCTCTCTCTCTCTCTCTCTCTCTCTCTCTCTCTCTCTCTCTCTCGATCGCTCTCTCTCTCTCTCTCTCTCGCTGGGTCTCTCTCTGTCTGTCTCTCTTTCTCTCTCTCTCTCTCTTCTCACATCTGTTTTTTCTCTGTGTGTTGTGTGTGTGTCTCTCTCTCTCTCTGTCTCTGTACTCTCTCTCTGTCTGTTCTCTCTCTCTCTTCTCTCTGTCTCTCTCTCTCTCTCTCTCTCTCTCTCTCTCTCTCTCTCTCTCTCTCTCTATCTCTGCATCTCTCTCTCTCTGTCTCTATCTCTCTCTCTCTCTCTCTCTCTCTCTCTCTCTCTCTCTCTCTCTCTCTCTCTATCTCTCTCTCTCTCTCCTGTTTCTCTCTCTGTCTCTCTCTCTGTGTCTCTCTCTCCCTGTCTCTGTCTCTCTCTCTCTCTCTGTATCTCTTCTGTGTCTCTCTCTCTCACTGTCTCTGTCTCTCTCTGTGTGTCGATCTCTCTCCTCCTCTGTCTGTCTCTGTCTCTCTGTCTCTCTCTGTATCTCTTTCTGTTTCTCTCTCTCACTGTCTGTCTCTCTCTCTGTGTCTCTCTCTCCCTGTTTCTGTCTCTCTCTCTCTGTATCTCTTTCTATATCTCTGTGTGTGTGTCTCTCTCTCTGTCTGTGTGTCTGTCTCTCTCTCTCTGTATCTCTCTGTATCTCTCTGTCTCTCTCAGTCTCTCTCTGTGTCGGTCTCTCTCTCTCTGTGTCTCTCTCTCTCTCTCTCTCTCTCTCTCTCTCTCTCTCTCTCTCTCTCTCTCTCTCTCTCTCTCTCTCTCTCTCTCTCTCTCCTTTCTCTCTCTCTGTCTCTGTCTCTCTCACTCACTGTCTCTCTGTCTCTGTCTCTGTGTCTCTCTGTGTGTCTCTCTCTCTCTCTCTCTCTCTCTCTCTCTATCTCCCCCTCTCTCTCTATCTCCCTCTCTCTCTCTCGCGCGCGCGCGCTCAGTGTGTGTGTCTCTCTCTCTCTCTCACACATTGTATCTCTGTGTGTGTCTCTCTCTCTGTGTCTCTCTCTCCTCCTCAGCGAGATAGACAAAGACAGAGAGAGAGAGAGAGAGAGAGAGATAGAGAGAGAGAGAGAGAGAGATGAGAAGAGAGAGAGAGAGAGAGAGACAGAGAGAGAGAGGGGAGAGAGAGAAGAGAGAGAGAGAGAGAGAGAGACACAGACAGAGAGAGAGAGAGACACAGAGAGACAGTGAGAGGGAGAGAGAGAGACTGAGAGAGACAGTGAGAGGGAGAGGCAGGGGGGGGGGGGGCAGAGAGAGATAGGGAGAGGGAGACAGAGACGGGGAGTGAGAGACATAGAGAGAGACAAAGAGACAGACAGATAGAGAGGCATAATAATGGCGCGCGAAACAGGCCACCAGCGAAGAGCGATAACCCCGAGGGCGTCAATTAATAAACACTTTCGTTTCAGTAAATTTTCTGATCCAAGTTTTTAGGTTCAAAGCAAAAGTGTGACCCCAATTTAGAATCTGCGCGCGGACTTTGGAGCGGCGCGGTAAAGATTTAGTTATTTTGTTTTAGCAAAAGTGCGCGCGCGTTTTATCAAAACTGCTCGCCCATGTTGATGCTGATTGGTCGAAAATTTTCTGCGCGCGAGGAGCCGTGCGTGTGTGTGTGTGTGTGTGTGTGTGTGTGATTGTGCGTGTGTGCGTGCGCGCGCGTGTGTGTGTCTCTAGAGAGAGAGAGTGTACAGACAGAAAGACGGTCTGGCAGGGAGACATAGAATCATACAAAGGAATGCATGACAGAGAGTGTTCCAATTTATTTCAGTATCTTACAAAAAGGTCGAAGAAACTTTCAGACGATGTGGTATCACCCACAGTAACAGGTGTACACGTCACTAAAGCCTTATCCACAGCCAGCAGTGAGTGTCACGAGCGTTACTGTGTCAATCTGAACAGTTCTAAAGAAATAAACTATACTCCCTAGCTTTCTGCCTCAGTGAATCGTTTTCGTTCTTTGTTGTCTGTCTATCTGCCTGTTATTTTGTCTGTCTTTCTGTTTTTCCCTCCCTCGCTCCCCCCCCCACCCTCTCTCTCTCTCTCTCTCTCTCTCTCTGTCTCTCTCTCTCTCTCTCTCTCTCTCTCTCTCTCTCTCTCTCTCTCTCTCTCTCTCTCTCTCTCCCTCTCTCTCTCTCTCTCTCTCTCTCTCTCTCTGTCCCTCTCTCATATTCCCATGTTATCATATAATGTTTTTTGTTTTTTTGTTTTTTTCTTCCTTAAAATTGGGTTTATTCTGAAAAATTGTCACTGTCTCAAAATGGTTTCCCTTTTTTCGTACTCAATTTAAACTACCAATTCAAGTTCACCATTGCTAAGTATTATCCATGTTTGCTTTAAATCCCATTTTTGATTTCTTTTTCAATTATTTCATGTGCCAATTTTTGTTCCATTTTCTTGACTTTATCGTTTTATGTCAAATTGTCTTTGCTTGATGCATGGTATGAATGTATGAGTGAGAGGGCAAGGTGTAAAGAAGCTATTGTAGCTTATCCTTTTTACCCTCAATAAAGCATTCGTATTTCGTATTTCGTATTCTCTCTCTCTCTCTCTCTCTCTCTCTCTCTCTCTCTCTCTCTCTCTCTCTCTCTCTCTCTCTCTCTCTCTCTCTCTCTCTCTCCCCCACTCTCTCTGCAGTTTACTTTTGAAGTTAGCATGCACACGGGAAATGGGACAAGCGAACACACATATATACACACACACACACACACACACACAGGCCACACACACACACACACACACACACACACGCGCAGAGAGAGAGAGAGTGAGGAGAGAGAGAGAGAGAGAGAGGAGAGAGAGAGAGAGAGGAGAGAGAGAGAGAGAGAGAGAGAGAGAGAGAGAGAGAGGGGGGGGTTGGATTAGAGAGAGAGAGAGACAGGGGGGAGGGAGAGAGAGAGAGAGAGAGACCAGGGGGAGGGAGAGAGAGAGAGAGGGGGGAGGGGAGAGAGAGAGAAAGAGAGAGAGATATTGACAAATTGATGACAAATCGATGACAGTTTGATTAATGTCAATAGCTACATAGTCATCATGAGAGAGAGAGAGAGAGAGAGAGAGAGAGAGAGAGAGAGAGAGAGAGAGAGAGAGAGAGAGAGAGAGAGAGAGAGAGAGAGAGAGAGAGAGGGAGACACTTTATTTGCATTATAACAATTACTCAATCAGCAGGTCACTAATTGAATCCCATTGATTGATGTCCGGATAATGAACGGTTGACGTCACCGCCACGCGCCGAGCCTGCTAAGCACTCAACAGAGCCCGGATGATGCAAAGGGAGAGAAGGCTGGCGAGAAAAATATGTCAACACCGGAGTAATTCAACTTGGTAACTTAGTCATTGTCACACCTTGTCGTGTTCCGTAGTTGTATTGCGTCTCCTTCACAATGTATTGTGAGTATCTTCTTCACAGTGAATAACGCGTTTGTCTGTCTGTCTGTCTGTCTGTTTGTCTGTCTGTCTGTCTGTTTGTCTGTCTGGGTGTCTGGTTGTCTGTCAAACAGCTAGTTCAGGGAGAAAGAAAGACCTTGAATGGATTTAACTTTTTTAAAAGCCACATATTTTTTGGGCCACTAAAAAAGATGGTTACATCAGAAGAAGAAGACAAATTGGATGCAGCAGAAAACAGTCAGCATCAAAAGTATTTAGAAGAAAAAAGAATTGATGTAGCAGAAAAATAAATACATGCAGCAGAAAAGTTGAAATCAGCCTAAACCAATCGTCAGAAAATTACATGACTGTATCAGGAAAAAAAAAGAGAGATGAAAAACAGATGGAAATACAATCATTTTGTCGAGAATAAATCACCGTCGCAGAAGAGCTGGACTTTGGGTGGCTTCTTTTTCGCTTCTGTCCCAAAGGTACGCTCCTGGCCAGCTGCTCTGATGGCCCAGCGATTCTGAGCTTTACTTCCATCCCACTGGACTGTAGAGATGAGAGAAAAAGGGAGGGAGAAGGGGGGGGGGGGGGGAGAGAGAGAGAGAGAGAGAGAGAGAGAGAGAGAGAGAGAGAGAGAGAGAGAGAGAGAGAGAACAATTGAACAATTTGAAGAATTCAGAGAGAGAGAGAGATAGAACAATTGAACAATTTGAACAATTGAGAGAGAGAGAGAGAGAGAGAGAGAGAGAGAGAGAGAGAGAGAGAGAGAGAGAGAGAGAACAATTGAACAATTTGAAGAGAGAGAGAGAGAGAGAACAATTGAACAATTTTGAGAGAGATTCAGAGAGAGAGAGAGAGAGAGAGAGAGAGAGAGAGAGAGATATTGAACAATTGAACAATAGAACAATTGAACAATTTGACAAGAGAGAGAGAGAGAGAGAGAGAGAGAGAGAGAGAGAGAGAGAGAGAGAGAGAGAGAGAGAGAGAGAGAGAGAGAAGATTGTAGGTAATTGTGTATGCACACATGTGTGAGGATAAAGGACGGGGTTGGGTGGTAAAGGGCTGAGCTATTATCGTCGTGCATCTTCGTCAGGAACACAATACTCCTGTCTGCGAATGTCTGGAAGAAAATGTAAACGTAAGCTAAGACGTGAGGGTGGGGGTGAGGGGCAAAAATCGATAAGTGTTTGGAAGTTTATTAGCTTCCCAGCTGCTCTCTCTCTCTCTTGACAGAATTTGGCTTCAACACCGGATTACGCACGCACGCACACATGCACGCACACACGCGCGCGCGCGCACATACACACACACTCACACGCACGCACGCATACACACATACACAGACATGCAGACGTATACACAGAGACACACACACACATATCGGCGTACACACAAACACACGCGCGCGCGCGCGCGCACGAACGCACGCACACACACATATTCATAAACATGCAGACGTATACACATACACACAGAACACGCGCACGCACACGCGCGCACACACGCACACGCAAGCACGCACACGCACACGCACACACACACACACACACACACACACACACACACACACACACACACAGACATACACACACACACACACACACACACACACACACACACACACACACACACACACACACACACACACACACACACACACACACACACACACACACACACACACACACACACACACACACATACACACACACCGTGTTTGCATATAATGAGGACCTGAGTGAGCGGGAAGTAGTGTAGGTGTGAAGAGCACTCAAGGCGGAAGGGTCTGTTCAAAGTGACGAAAGGATAGGACAGCCAGTTTGTATTGAAGGCGGGACTGCACAGGGAGCCAATGGAGCTTCTTCAGACGTGATCACGCTTGTGCTTAAGGCGGCGACAGACTATGTGGCTGCCTCATATGACTCGATCAGGTCGTGACGTAGACCAAATTTTGTTTCCAGCACAGAAGAGGTCACAAGCCACCTGACTCGATCAGACTCGATCAGTGAAATTTAGAACCCGCCCTATTCGGCCCTGTCACCTGACTGGGCCCGACTGAGTCAGATTGATCGAGTTAGATGGTATGCAAATGAGGTGAAACGTCACGACCTGATCGAGTCACATGAGGCAGCCACATAGTCTGTCGCCGCCTTTACGCAGTATGAAGCGAGCTGGTACTGGTAATTTAGCCTATGCTGGGGCTACAGGCTAAATGTACCATGACCGGCAAAATAGCCAACAGGTTAAAATACCATGACCGGCAAAATAGCTTGCAGGCTAAATTACTGTGACCACCAGCAACATAGCCACTGCCTAAAACAATATTGTCTAGAACAACCGAGCATGTTATGCTACATAGCACTTTTACATCCATTCAGGGCTGGATCTTGGGGGGGGGGGGGGGGGGGGGGGGGGGGAGGGGTCCTGGTTCCGGACCCACCCAACCCCCCTCTGACCCAAACATGTACCTTATGCATGGACTTGATTTTTGCCTTAATAATCATTAAATTGCAAACTTTTCCAGGAGCTCCGCCCCCTGAGGGGTGAGTAGCGCTATCAGTACGTATCGAAAGAACTACCCGCTGTTTCCCACGACTACCCATAGAGATGAATTAATGATCGATGACTGTGCCAATCTGTCAGTTTGAATGCCCTCAGACTAACCCTAACCTTAACCCTATTCCGAACCCTTTTCCTAGCCTAACCCTATAGTTTAACCCTAACCCTAACCCTTAGTTGCCGTAGTGATTTAGCCCGGTATTGTTATCGATACGTAGGGATAGTTGTCATTTGGTCAAATGTAACACCCCTTTCCTTCCTTATCAATCACACAAAAAATTGCATGCAAACAAAACACAAATTGGGTGGCGCGCCTCTGGATGCGACGCGCTCTCCAGGAGGGAGCAACCCGAATTTCACAGAGACGCCTCTGTGACTATAACGTACCATAATAAAGTACCATAATGCTACATTTTCTTCACAACTGTCTTTGATTGTTAATGAGACGTCAAATGTGTCCAGGCGCGGTAACCACGAGTGCGTATCAAACATTTATTAACACGGGTAGTAAGTAACGTGCGAATGAGAAGAAATTG
>CM065693.1:14814463-14819463 GCA_017654935.2 Phymorhynchus buccinoides
GTTAGTTTAATGTCAAATACACACAACAATAAACGTTGATGACTAATCTGACCCTAAGCCTATCCCTACCCCCCTAGCCCTAACCCTATTCCTAACCATAACCCTAACCTGAAACCGTCTGAAATGACCGAAAGGGGCAAGGGAGGGTGCTATTCTTAACATTGGCCAATTTAGCACATGTTCGCCCACTGTGGTCTTTGCACATTAGGATTTCGTGCATTATACATTTTGCGTTGTGTGTATCCGTGGGGCATGCATGCAGACAGATACATATATACATTACAGAGGCAGACAGACATTGACAAAAACACTATCATTTCTTTCTTTTTGGGCGGAAGTACTCAACTTTAACAATCGTCTCACTGCCCTTCAAAAGAAGACAGTTTATTAAATGAAGGGATCCTGTATAATGAGAGAGAGAGCGAGAGAGAGAGAGAGAGAGAGAGAGAGAGAGAGAGAGAGAGAGAGAGAGAGAGAGAGAGAGAGAGAGAGAGAGAGAGAGAGAGAGTGGGCCGTGTGTACGCATGTATTGGTGCATTCCTTCCTGCTGCTTGTTGACATTTTCATTAGGTTCTGCGAGGGTGAGGTGTTATCAGAGAGTGACAGTGCTGGTGAATGAGGGTGGATGTCTTTGTGAGTGAGAATCATGTGGTTTTTTTTAGTTAATTTCTTTGCACTGGAATGTTGGTAGTATGGCTATCTTGTTGATTTTAATGCATGTTTTTAATGTTCATTTTAATGTTGCTACTGTAAAGCGCATCGAGCATACTACTGTATGGATGTTAGCGCTATGTGAAATAAAATTATTATTATTATTATTGTTATTATTATTATTATTATTATTATTATTATTATTATTATTAAAAAAGGTATTCATAGGGATATTTAGGCCTACATTTTATTACACAGTTCCACTGTTTCGTTTGGCATTTGCCAAATATTTTGCCTTTTATTTCCTTTTTATGAACTCTTTCACCGCCAAAGTCGTATTTTAGCACTGCAGTGATTTAACACCTATGTCACTAAAAGGCATCAAATTGGGGTCTATTATCCAAAGACCCTATTGTCTTAGTTTTGGGAAGTAAGGATAGACCGTATTTTATATAAGTCACAGAAGAATCCCCAATACTGCAGATGGATTGTATTCTCTACCCAGGTAATTTTAATGGACATTTTTTGGCTGAAATATGGCTGGCGGTGAAAGGGTTAAATTAAGCTTTAGTAGCTTTCGATTCGATTTCAGAGAAGAGCAACAAAGGTAAAGACAGAGAAAGGGAGAGGGGGGGAACTTGAAGGTGAGTGTGAAGGGTCTGCCACACTACATACGATTCGCTGTCAATGCGATGCGATTGTGACGATGCGAGTCATGATTCAAGCGAACTTCGTGTATCGGATCTACTTGAGTAATGTAGAGCGAAAGTAGTAGCATTGTGTTTAGACGGAAGTACTTCACGTGAATCATGACTCGCGTCGTCACAATCGCATCGCATTGACAGCGAATCGTATGTAGTGTAGCAGGCCCTTAAAGGGGCACCTTGACGGATGAGTTCTTGCAAAAAAACACGTCGAGATCACCAGAAAGGCAGCCTTTTCAAGGATCGGAACACTCACTTTGCTCTGGTTACCTAGACATTAAACCGTCAAAACGGCAATTCTTCCTTGGCGGAGATGCCGGAGAAAGAAGCCATTTTGGATGGGGTGGGTGGAGGACACTCATTGTGGTTGAAGCGTTTTCTTTTTTTGTAGTGCAGTTCCAAAAACCATTGGAGCTATTTCCTTTGTTGTGAGCGAAACTCCTTTTGATAAACTGTATTACAAAAAAATAAAAATAATAAAAAAGGCTTGTATTGCGAAAATTTCGTGCAAACGATTTGGCGGCCATTAGAAAGGGACGGCACACGCCTTCTGCTTGGGTGAAATAATTTGACTTCCAGCGCCTCCGCCAAGGAGGAATCGCCGATTTGACGGTGTGGTTTCTGGGAAACCAGAGCAAAGTGAGTGTTACAATCTCTGTAAAGGGTGTTTTCCTGGTGATCTCGACGTGTTTCTTACAAAAACTCATCGGTCAGGGTGCCCCTTTAAGGAGACTGGAAGCGTTTCATTTCACTGATTACCCGGAATGAGACAGTGGTGTGAGGAGCTGCATGCATGAGTGTGTTTAACAGTGGTCAGCTGTCTTCATGCTGAGGTGTCCCCCCAGGGGCATCTGCGGATGTTCTTCATCGCCCTGTTTACTAATCCTATGTAGGTACGGTGACAGGAAGAAGAAGAAGAAGAAGAAGAAGAAGAAGAAGAAGAAGAAGAAGAAGAAGGAAGGAGGAAAGAAGAAGAAGAAGAAGAAGAAGAAGAAGAAGAAGAAGAAGAAGAAGAAGAAGAAGGAAGGAAGGAAAGAAGGAGGAAGAAGAAGAAGAGAGGAGGAGGAGGAGGAGGAGGAGGAGGAAGGAGGAGAAGAAGAAGAAGAAGAAGAAGAAGAAGAAGAAAGGAGGAAGGAAGGAAGAAAGGAAAGAAGGAGGAGGAAGAAGAAGAAGAAGAAGAAAAAGAAGAAGAAGAAGAAAAAGAAGAATAAGAAGGAAGGAAGGAAGGAAGGAAGGAAGGAAGGAAAGTAGAAAAAGAACAACAACAACAACAAGAAGGAAGGGAGGAAAAAGAAGAAGAAGGACGAAGAAGAAGAAGAAGAAGAAGAAGAAGAAGAAGAAGAAGAAGAAAGAAGAAAAGAAGAAGAAGAAGAAGAAGAAGAAGAAGAAGAAGAAAAAGAAGGAAGAAAGAAGAAGAAGAAGAAGAAGAAGAAGAAGAAGAAGAAGAAGAAGAAGAAGAAGAAGAAGAAGAAGAAGAAGAAGAAGAAGAAGAAGAAGAAGAAGAAGAAGAAGAAGAAGAAAAAGAAGAAGAAGAAGAAGAAGAAGAAGAAGAAGAAAGAAGAAAAGAAGAAGAAGAAGAAGAAGAAGAAGAAGAAGAAGAAGAAGAAGAAGAAGAAGAAGAAGAAGAAGAAGAAGAAGAAGGAAGAAAGGAAAGAAGTAGGAAGAAGAAGAAGAAGACGAAGAAGAAAATTGATTGATTGATTGATTGATTGAACTTTTTAATGGGTAAAAGATTTAGGCACATTGAAGGCCTTTTTTTACAAATCCGCCCATTTAAATACTAGAAATAAAACGTAACGAGCAACAACAAAACAACAAAAACAACAACAAACAAAATACTAATAACAATTCATGCAAATAGCCAAACAACTCTCTCTCTCTCTCTCTCTCTCTCTCTCTCTCTCTCTCTCTCTCTCTCTCTCTCTCTCTCTCTCTCTCTCTCTCTCTCTCTCTCTCTCTCTCTCTCTCTCTCTCTCTCTCTCTCTCTCTCTCTCTCTCTCTCTCTCTCTCTCTCTCTCTCTCTCTCTCTCTCTCTCTCTCTCTCTCTCTCTCTCTCTCTCTCTCTCTCTCTCTCTCGATACACACATGCACACAGACACGCATACACACACGCGCGCGCGTACCCTATATATACACATGCAGACACACTCGCACACGTCTGCACGCACATCCTGTACGCACGCACGTACATACGCACGCACGTACATACGCACGCATGCATCCATAATCACGCATTTCATTTTTGAAAATGCAGCTGCGAGTAGGTCATTTAAACTTAGTCATATGTATCAAAAATTAACGCCTTAATTTCACTTTTGAATGACGATAATGAAGTCTTCAGGCGGAGACGTGGAGGGAGTGTGTTCCATTCCTTACAGGCGTTAAAAGAAAAACTTGTTTTGAACAAATCTAGGTTAGGCTTAGGAATGATTAATCTATGTGATGCGTGATACTCATGGAATCGAATTAATGATTTCTTCCCCAGGAAGAAGAAGAAGAAGAAGAAGAAGAAGAAGAAGAAGAAGAAGAAGAAGAAGAAGAAGAAGAAGAAGAAGAAGAAGAAGAAGAAGAAGAAGAAGAAGAAAGAAGAAGAAGAAGAAAAAGAAAGAAAAAAAGAAGAAGAAGAAGAAGAAGAAGAAGAAGAAGAAGAAGAAGAAGAAGAAGAAGAAGAAGAAGAAAAAGGAAGAAGGAAGAAGAAGAGAAAGAAGAAGAAGAAGAAGAAGAAGAAGAAGAAGAAGAAGAAGAAAAAGAAAAAGAAGAAGAATGAAGAAAGGAAAGAAGTAGGAAGAAGAAGAAGAAGAAGAAAGAAGAAGAAGAAGAAGAAGAAGAAGAAGAAGAAGAAGAAGAAGAAGAAGAAGAAGAAGAAGAAGGAAGGATGAAGAAGAAGAAGGAGAAGGAGGAAGAAGGAGGGTGGGGAAGGATGCTGCAGGTGTCTGGGCAGAAGGGAGGGGTCAGAGGGCGCTGGTAAAGCCTTCCCGTACATCGTGGGTACAGTTGCACCCATACATTTTCTTTTTAAACTAATATTCCCAACACCGTTCATGTAATGTTGCTGGACTTAATGACGTTGTCCATGGAATATTCGAGAATGTTCAGCCAAGATATCGTGCATTTCCGTTGGTAAACAAGCGAGTAAACAAACTACGAAATCGTCATATAATGGTCAACTATGATTAGCTTTATTACCAGGGATTTGTGCTGATCTTGTGGGTGGGTGGGGGTATGGGTATATGGGGTTTTCCCCCGTAAGCACTAATGGAGCTGAAACAGAAAGTGTTTGCAGCGGTGTAGGCATTTGTTTCAAAACATAAATAAAAGAGCAACAAAAAAATGAAACAGACTGATTTGTGTTCACAGACCATCTGTGATTGCGTACTCACTGTCCCCAACCTCTCTCACTTCAATTCCCCCCCGATTGCGTACTCACTGTCTCCAACCTCTCTCACTTCAATCCCCCCCCCCCCCTTGATTTGTGTTCACAGCCTTGCTCTTTGGTTTCAACTTTGTTGTATCATTTACACGTTGGACTGTAGAGGGGAAGTATTATTTTAATTTTGATCTTGATGGTTTTTTGCTCCTTCCGTTGCCTACTTTTTGCTCCTTTTGCTATATTTGATGTTTCCTGTTTAATTGTTTGTCTGTGTT
>CM065693.1:14834268-14836768 GCA_017654935.2 Phymorhynchus buccinoides
CCCTCTCTCTCTTTCACAGAGACAGAGATGGAGAGAGAGAGAGAGAGAGAGAGGAGAGAGAGAGAGAGAGAGAGAGAGAGAGAGAGAGAGAGAGAGAGAGAGAGAGAGAGAGAGAGAGAGAGAGAGAGAGAGAGAGAGAGAGAGAGAGAGACGAGAGAGAGAGAGATGATGGTGAATGTGAGTTGGTTTCGTTTCCTCCACTTCACCAAAAGAAATGGCGTCATTGATGTTCGCTTTATATTCTCATGAAATACCACCTTCTCCCCTTCACATACAACATTAATTTTCTATCAAGATTCCATATTTTGGCCATCTGCATTCCACTTTACTGTCAGCATTTCATTTCCTCGTCAACATTTCCCCTTTACCATCCATTATCATAATCATTACCCCCCCCCCCCCCTCCCCTCCACCCCGTCATCATTCGATTTATCCTATCAGTATTCCCATTTTCCCTCTTCCCGTTTCCTGCTCTATTCATCCCCATCCCTGGCTTTGTGTGATAGGCTTGCACTTATTTCCATGAATAAAATAATGGGTGTGCCACACAACCGAAATCGAATGTGTGCGCTTCGGTCTGTGCGATGCGATTTGGACGATGTGAGTCATGATTCACGTGACAGTTCATGGGGTCTACGGCTTGAGTATGGTGAGCGAAGGTGGCAGAACTATTTTTAGATGTGAAGTATTTCACGCGAATCTTGACTCACGTGACACAGTCGCATCGCATCCGCGTACGATTTTACACGCCGTGTGGCTCCGGCCCGGCTTTAGCAAAGAGATGTTCGTTTATTGCAACCGAAAACACCGATCTAAGCATCATGCGGTAGGCATAACGGTCCCTGCTTTTAAAAAAAAGAATCCGAGTTGACTCAGGGCTCCCAATCGTCCCGCAAAACAAGGCGTCCCAGGGACTCCTTCACTTACAGTATAGAGAGTCCTAGAGGCAGGATAGAGGGTCCCAATGGCATTGCGAATGCTATAAATAAGTTTTCTAGTGCATCTCCTGGGACCCCCTGCACATTCTTTTAGAGGGTCATTTAGAATTTTAGTGCTTCATAGACCCCAAAATGGGGGTCCCTGGGAGCCTTGTTTAAAAATTTAAAAAACTTTCGCCGCCATCCACTTTCGAGCTATACATTTCTGTCAAACTTATCTGAATAAACAAAAGTTGGTGTCTGCAATACTGTCAATCCCCTTGTGATATACACGTGTGTTAAGTCCTCTCGCGGACTTTTTGTCCTTATGTGCAAATTAGTCTAAAATTACCCTGTTTCTGTTTTGTTGGGGTATTTATTGCAAATATTTATTTGATGACTCGCCATGTTATATTATCACCACACACAATTTGAAGCCATTCTTCCCACTGGTTCATGAGATACAGCTCGGACATGAAGGAAGGGAATTTCGGTTTTGTGAGTCTTCCTTGGCGGAGGTTTGCACTGGCGGTTCAAAAATTCAGGATCGGAATAGGTTGTGACATGTTGATCAAGAATATATGGGAGACCCTAGACTTATTGTAGATCATGGTATTCGCGAGAGGACAAATGTTCGCGAAAGGACTTAACACACGTGTATACCAAATAAGGCCTTTCCTTATCTCCCCATAAGGTCATTGGATAACATATCCTAATGTCATGCCTTTTAGCGACATGGGTAGGGTAGACATCGGCGTGAAAAGTATTTCTGAGAATCATGATGCTTTGTTTGTCTCACTTTGGTTCTGACCCACGCCACTGCTAGATGATTGGTATCGTAATCAACTTTGGCGGAGGGGAGTTAAATAGAAAGAGAGTATTCACCCTTTGTTCAATTGCGTGAAAAGTATAATTTGTAAGTCAGTTCTAGCACATTCTTATTCCTTCCTCTTTCATTCTTCCTCTCCACAGTTCCTTCATTCACACACATTTTCATTTATCAAAAGGTTTTTCTATATATTATGTTAACATATCAAAATACTTATGTCGCATTTCGTATTAAAAACCCACTAGATCACGTGTCAAAATCACGGGTTTCACGTGTTTTCCCTCTTATAGCTGGTAAGAAATCTTGTTTTGACCAGATTTGACTCCCATGCAAGTGCTCCCAAATTGAAAACGAAACTTCATTATTTTTAAAGAGTAGCCTCAATTTGAAGTTGGGGACATTTGTATGTGGGTCACAGCTACCCAGAAAAAAAACAAACCAAGGGACTTAATCGTGGTGTGTCAGTGGGTCTTTAAAATCCAAAGTCAACGGCTTAGACAGCCAACATCCAGGCAACTAATCACTTTACAAACAAATTGTTGTCACAGTCAATTTGAATACAAAGAAGAACGTGCAAATTAAAAACAAACAATGATGACTTTGAAGGGCCAGCCACACACGTCCAGTAAAATCGCACGACTGTACGATACGATTCGATCACGTGATCTCGATGCGCCAGTCCCATTTGTTCTTGCCATGGACATCACGTGATCGAATCGTATCGTACAGTCGTGCGATTGTTAGTGGACGTGTG
>CM065693.1:14846768-14848526 GCA_017654935.2 Phymorhynchus buccinoides
CAGATACTATTCCTGCGGGCTGGGCGGGAGATAGGAAATTGTGTGGGTGTTTTTTTTTTGTTTAGTTTTTTTTTAGTGGAGATGCCTTGCCAAGCGGTACATCCCTCACTCTCTGAGTAGCATGAATGAAAATAGAAAAGCCCGCAGCTGACATAATATTATGATACTAGTGAAAGTTATTATGTTACCGGTAATCCTTGGAAAACAGGAAATACACGTTATTGACTAAACAGGTTAGGAAATACGTGTAATGCCTGTGGACCGCTAGCTATTACACGTATTGCCTAAAAACATTCAGGAATTACGCGAATTTCCTAAAAATGGCAGCCATGTTTTACATGGGATTTGCCTAAAAGCTGCAGGGAGACGATGTTTTGTGTTCTTATGCATGTTTTGAATCACATAATCAAAATATGTATAAGAAGATTAAATGCATACAAACACTCCACTAAATATTTCTGGACCTTGACATATTTTATCCTCCAGTCAAAAAGGCATTACTGAAAAAAAACGGGCGAAAAATAAACACAAATTGAAGAGGTGGGGTGGGTCCGGGCGCGTGTGGGGGGGTGGGGGTGTGGGCGGGGTGGGGGGGGGGGGGGGGGGGTATGGGTTCGGAAGGGGGTTAGGAGTGGAGGGGTTGTTTCACATTTGCACCAAGTTTTCTTATAAGCGAGGTGGTTTTTTTATAAACGGATTCACGTGTACTGTATTTTCATGCGTTTAATTCTGTGATTGTGTATGTTGCATTGTGAGTTGTTTCGCGACAGGTCAGTGAAAACATCACTGAAACTAGTGAAAGTCATGATGAGATGTTTTCAGGGGTACGTTTAAAGCACATAATGATACAATTGAGGGAAGATTTAACTTGAGTGTTGACTGTCACTGAATTGTCACGGCGCTGGCGGAAGGGGAAAAAGAAAACCTTTAAAAAATAAAAATAAAAGCATTGCCGTCAACTGCTCTTCCAAAGAGAGTCTACTTTGAGACGGTGGAAGAGGTCAAATCGGCAACAAATAGATGCAAATGCTTCAAAATCAAGCTCAAGTGCAACAGCAGATGCCACTCGAGTGTTCCTTGTAAAAACAAACGGTGAAAGCGTGAAATCCTTGACAAGTTTGGTGTGTTTTATTCAATGTGGCAGTTTTTTTTTTATTCGTTACATATTTTATATTTTATATATTTAATGTTTTTATTCTACTTTACCTTGTAGTAGACAAAATGTTTAACTCCAACTTCTCGTATTCGGAGATGAAGGAAGGAAAGGAGATGAGGAGAGAGAACGAGGAGAGAGGTGGTCTTGGAAGAGATGAGAGAGCGAAGGAGAAGAGAGGAGAGAGAGGACGAGAGAGAGAGAGAGAGAGAGAGAAGAGAGAGAGAGAACCTGAACACTTTGAAAACGGTTATTTGCCGCTAGATAACTAGAATAACAAATGTTTGGTTTCAACTTGTATATATACGTGGAGACCGGAATATGGGACAAGGTTACCGTGTGATGCAGAATTTAGTATGAAATTTAAAAAATAACAGGTAAAACAAAAAAAACTATATGACAAGTGTTAAAGTGACATATTTTATCACACAAGAGAAAAAGCAAAACTTGCTGTTTAGTGTTTTGTCCTATGTTCAATGAAAAGGCGCATTCGCCGAAAAGTATCCAGTGGTTTGGGTTTGTCTCTTGTGAAAAAAATAACGTCACGTAACTTGTGTAGTGTGTTTGTTGAATAAAAATATAAGTTTGTTTGTACTTTATTGAAC
>CM065693.1:14849026-14947257 GCA_017654935.2 Phymorhynchus buccinoides
CACAAGAAAATCCAGCGAGTGAACGAAGAGAGGCGCAAGAACTCGGAACAAGAAACCAGCACCCCCCACCGAACACGTAAAACACAGACAACGTTATATACCGCGGCGACGAGCGAGAAACTAGATAAACAGGCGAGAATTCCGGAGGAACAGAATTTTTTTTTTTAGAATCCATTGTGAGCTAAAAATGTGAAATTGGCGGTGAAAGGTTTAAAGAGCGTCAACGGTTTATGATGGAAGTTTGACCGTGCCGGTGGCTCTCTTGTTTAGTACTAAAATTAAAAGTGGGCAAGGAGTGCAGAACGTTAGATTCCAAGATTATTTTTAAACACTATCGTCTCAAGGCAGGCACATGCTGGGTTATTAATGTATTTGTAATCATCCAAACCCAGAAAATCTAAATCGCGCTGGGTGATGAAAATGCGACCCAAAGGACACAGCATAACTGAAATCAGAAACGGCCTGAATTAAAGGTTAGGCATGCACAGCTAAGTGTTCACGTCGGCTCCCTAATGTTTTTTAAAACAATGTTTGCACGCTGACTCGCATCCTGCGGATTCAAGTTTCGACGCCATTGTTGCATTGTTTCTATGGTATTTGACCGAGTAATGGAGGTAAACAACTCTAATTTTCACGAAGTGCTCTCACCTAGTTTATTTTCCGAAAATCGTCCATTTCTCACGGTAACTTTTTTCCCCACATGATGCTGCAATTTCCAAACAAAGCTTGTTGAAGTCTGTATAATACTGTTCTGAACAAGATATCAACGAGCTCGACAGAGCTCAATGACATAACATTTGAAAATTCTGTGTCAAAGAATAATAAGATTGACTCTGCGATCGAAAGGGAGATTCTGTGTGTATATCCCTCTATCAATTTTTGACTTTCTTTATTCTTTATGAACCACACACACACGCCACACGCACCACCACGCGCACACGAACACGCGCACACACACACACACACAACATGCACACACACAACACACACACACAGAAACACACTCACAAAAAACACACAAACAAAAACACACACAACACACGCACGAACGCGCGCGCCGCCCACACAGCAATCGCACGCCCACGCACACGCAAACGCAAACGCAAACACACACACACACCACACCCGCACGCACACCGAACACACACACAGACACCAAACCACACACACACAAACACACAAACCCACCAAAAACACACTACACCAACTCTCTCTTATTATCAACACACCCACACACGCGCGAGCGCGCATTATTAACAACGCAAGGCGCAGACACGACAAAAAATGGAACTTGGAACAGAACCTCTTTGGCGTTCGATTTTTTTGAAAAATTAAAAATAACAAACCCTACCCTGTTATGAAAGCATTTTTGATGTGTTGAATGAAGATTATTGGGTTTTTTAATTAATAAAATTATTTTATTTTAAAAAATTAATAAATAAAAAAAAAAAGTTTTATGTTTTCTTTTCGAGAGGATAGTGTACAGTTCACCCCTCTTGAGCGAATGAAAATGAAAATAGAGAGAAAAAAAAACAAAAAAAAAAGAAAAAGATGAGGGAAAGGGGAGGATTTAGGAGATAGAGATGATGCAATAATTCATATTTCATGCCCAATATCACCCCATATTTTCAGCCCCCATACGTCATGTTCGGGATAAATGGGATTGCAAGGAAGAAGATATTAATTTGTTTTGGAAAAAAAAGAAGTTTTATTGAAGTTGCAGCCAAATATTATATGCAGAAATGAGTGTGTGCGTGCGTTCGATTGCCTATCTGTCTGTCTGCCTGGTCTGTCTGTATGTCTCTCTGTCTCTATCTCTATCTCCGTTTCCGTTTCCTTGTCTATCTCCCTGTCTCTCTCTGTCTCTCTCTCTGTCTCTCTCTATGTCTGTCTGTCTCTCTCTCTCTCTCTCTCTCTCTCTCTCTCTCCTCTCTCTCTCTCTCTCCTCTCTCTCTCTCTCTCTCTCTCTGTGTGTGTAATGCGTCATTATAACCCCCTCACCCCAGTCCTCCCTATGATGCGGGCAGAAAGGCCTATTCATTAAATTTGTTTGAATTGGATTGAAATGTTTGAATCTCTCTCTCTCTCTCTCTCTCTCTCTCTCTCTCTCTCTCTCTCTCTCTCTCTCTCTCTCTTTGGCTCTCTCTCCCTCTCTCTCTCTCTCTCGGCCCTCTCTGACCTCCCTCTCTCTCTCTCTCTCTCTCTCTCTCTCTCTCTCTCTCTCTCTCTCTCTCTCTCTCCTCTTCTCTCTCTCCCCACTCTCTCTCCCTCTCTTCCTCTCTCTCTCTCTTTCTCTCATTTCTCCCCCCCTCTCTCTCTCTTTCTCATTCTCCCCCCCCCCTCTCTCTCTCTCTCTCTCCTCTCTCTCTCTCTCTCTCTCTCTCTCTCTCTCTCTCTCTATTCTCTCTCTCTCTCGCCCCCATAATTCTTATATCCACAGATCCCACCAATATGATCAGCCAGCTGTCCCAGCATGCAAGACCGTCGTTGTTCAGGAGGAGGGGGGGGGGGAGGGGAGGGGGGGCTGGGCATCAATCTGTACCCGATTCTCTCCATCTCCTCTCCCGTATGTCCATGTTTTCGTTCACAAGGTCACGTTTTTTATAACTGTACGTCTCCCCGTGGGGATACCGGGGGGTATTTTGTATAAAAAACATTAGTTCCCTCACATAGTTCTGGAAGTTCTGTGCTTGTAACCTTCTCTAATCTGGAGAGGCACAGGACCAAGGTATTCTATTGCAGGGGTCATACTTCCTCCTTTTCCCCGTGGGGATACCGGGGGGTTCCTTCGTAAAAAATAGTTCCCCCAACTTCTGGAAGTGCCGTGCTTGTAACTTCCTATAATCTATCAGGGCTCATACTCTCTTTTCCCCCATCCTTCTGGAAGTCCTTGCTTGTAACTTCCTTAAATCTGCCACTCTCTTTGACTCTGCCTTTCCCTTTGCTTTCTATCTTCTAATGTCTTTCTGACTTATTGGCCCATTATCCTGCCTTTGTTTTCCACGAAAAAAAAATCTTCTAAATAAAGTTTCTCCTTTGAGCTCCTCCGAAATCGGAATGTTTATGCTGTGCGCAGCAGGGAGACCAATGAAAAACTGAAAACCAGGGACACCTCACATACGTACCTTATCCATTATTGCCATAATGGCCTGGGAACGCAGAATAAGAATCATAATTGATTTGATTGATTTAATTTAAAGTCGTTCACAAACAAAGGTGATAATTAGACTTAAATAAATACATTTAAGTAAATAAAAACCAAAAAACAGACATTAAAACAAAATATTGAATAAAAATGAGGGGAAAAGAGAGAGAGTGTGAGTGTGTGAAAGAGTGTGTGTGTGTGTGTATGTATGTGTGTATGTATGAATGTATGTGTGTGTGTGTGTGCGTGTGTATGTGTGCGTGTGCGTGTGCGTGCGTGCATGTGTGTGTGTGTGTGTTGTGTGAGAAAGAGGAGAGAGATGAGACGATAGAGAGAGAATGAGAGAGATGAGGAAGAAGAAGGAAGAAGAAAGAAGAAGAAGAATAACTCCGAGTGTGTCTCTTTTTGTCCTGTGCCCAGAAAGCCGCCAAGGTCATCAGCCACCTGTCCAGCCTTCAGACCGTGGTTGTCCAGGAGGGCGACAAGGTGGAGCTGGTCTGCAACGTCACCGGGGTGCCCAAGCCCACCGTCAGCTGGTACCGCATCCCCAAGGGACTCATGCACCGCAAGGACCACAGGCAGGACCCAGACAAACGAAAGAAACGTCAGTTTTGTTGTTATTATACGAACAAACTAAAGAATCATAAGCTTTAGGTGTTTTTGTCGTATTGTTGTTGTTTTTTATTAACAGAACTGTAACATTTGGGTTGGAATAGGGACTCATGCACCGCCAAGGATCGCAGGTAGGATCCAGACAAACGAAAGGAACGTGAGATGTTTGTTTTTAATAATACTAACAAACTAAAGAATCGTGAGCTTATTATGCAGCGTTGTTGTTTTTTGGTCGTATCGTTTTTGTTTATTAACAGAACTGTAACATTTGGGTTGGAATAGGGACTCATGCACCGCAAGGATCGCAGGTAGGATCCAGACAAACGAAAGGAACGTCAGTTTTGTTGTTATTATACTAACAAACTAAAGAATCATAAGCTTTAGGTTTTTTTTGTCGTATTGTTGTTGTTTTTTATTAACAGAACTGTAACATTTGGGTTGGAATAGGGACTCATGCACCGCAAGGATCGCAGGTAGGATCCAGACAAACGAAAGGAACGTGAGATGTTTGTTTTTAATAATACTAACAAACTAAAGAATCGTGAGCTTATTATGCAGCGTTGTTGTTTTTTGGTCGTATCGTTTTTGTTTATTAACAGAACTGTAACATTTGGGTTGGAATAGGGACTCATGCACCGCAAGGATCGCAGGTAGGATCCAGACAGACGAAATAAACGTGAGTTAATTATGCATCCTTTTTTTCGTTTTATTCGTTTGCTTGCTTGTTTATGCAATGCAATATTTTGGTGGATATAGAGGCCTACGCACCACAAGGACCGTCGCCAAGACCCTGACAAACGAAATAAACGTGAGTTTTTGAGATACTGACAAACGGAAGAAACGTGAGTTTTTTAGATACTAACAAAGGAAATAAACGTGAGTTTTTGAGATACTGACAAACGAAAGAAGCGTGAGTTTTTGAGATACTAACAAAGGAAATAAACGTGAGTTTTTGAGATACTGACAAACGAAAGAAGCGTGAGTTTTTGAGATACTGACAAACGAAAGAAGCGTGAGTTTTTGAGATACTGACAAACGAAAGAAGCGTGAGTTTTTGAGATACTGACAAAGGAAATAAACGTGAGTTTTTGAGATACTGACAAACGAAAAAAACTTTAGTTTCTTTGCTATAATTCTGACAATTGAGAGTAACGTGGGTTGTTTTTTATATAGAATCCTGACAAAGGTGAGTTCTTATATTACTGGCAAGCACAAACGAAAGAAACATGAGTTATTACGTCACAGCGCATTTTCGTGTTTCTTTAATAATGTTTATTAACAAACGCTTTTTGCTTTTGGGAACGCAGAATAGAAACGTTAGTTTGGGTTTGTTTGTGTGTCCGTTATTGTTGTTGGTGTTGTTTTGTTTGTTTATTGTTTTTTTTTTGGGGGTTAGGTGGAGGCTAAGTTATTATGCAACATTAATGTTGTGTTGTTCGGTTTACTTGTTTGCTTGTTTCTTAACAAACTTGTATTATTTGATTACGTTTTTTTTTGGGGGGGTTAGGTGGAGGCTAAGTCATTATGCAACATTAATGTTGTGTTGTTCGGTTTACTTGTTTGCTTGTTTCTTAACAAACTTGTATTATTTGATTACGTTTTTTTTTGGGGGGGTTAGGTGGAGGCTAAGTTATTATGCAACATTAATGTTGTGTTGTTCGGTTTACTTGTTTGCTTGTTTCTTAACAAACTTGTATTATTTGATTACGTTTGTTTTTTGGGGGGGTTAGGTGGAGGCTAAGTTATTATGCAACATTAATGTTGTGTTGTTCGGTTTACTTGTTTGCTTGTTTCTTAACAAACTTGTATTATTTGATTACGTTTGTTTTTTGGGGGGTTAGGTGGAGGCTAAGTTATTATGCAACATTAATGTTGTGTTGTTCGGTTTACTTGTTTGCTTGTTTCTTAACAAACTTGTATTATTTGATTACGTTTGTTTTTTGGGGGGTTAGGTGGAGGCTAAGTTATTATGCAACATTAATGTTGTGTTGTTCGGTTTACTTGTTTGCTTGTTTCTTAACAAACTTGTATTATTTGATTACGTTTGTTTTTGTACATTTTTCATATGCAGCTGTGGAAGTGAAGGTTGTGAGAAGAGAATACTGTTATGCAACAAAGGAAGGAACACCATTCCTGACCTTAATCTTTATGAAGCAGACTGAAAGATATACGCAAGCTTGGAAAGTATATTAAGGGGAAAATAGCGTTACCAACTCTTCATTTGAGCAGATGTTATATCCACATATCCCAGCAATATGATCAGCCAGCTGTCCAGCATGCAAGACCGTCGTTGTTCAGGGGGAGGGGGGCATAATCTGTACCCGATTCTCTTCCTCTCTCTCCCGTCTGTCCATATTTCGTTCACAAGGTCACATTACGCCTGTGACGTCAAGTCGTTTGGAGAAGTAATTATATTTGTTTTTCTTTGTTACTTGTTGCTTGGCTCCTTCTCTTCTTCTTCTTCTTGGATCGCTCAGACATTGACGTTTCCTGTCAATTATGAGCGCAGATGCACCATGCTGCCGTTATGCGCCTAAGTAAGAAATAATTAGGCCCAGCATGTCCGACTTCGGCTGGAGGAAATGTTTTTTTTGAAAGTGTTTCGTGAAAAAAAAAGGGAGGAGAATGGACCGGTAAGGAAGAAAGATAGCAGATGACAGTAAGCAAAGGGAAAAGGCAGAGTCAAAGAGAGTGACAGATTAGAGGAAGTGACAAGCACCAACTTCCAGAAGGTGGGGGACTATTTATGCAAAAGACTCCCCGGTATGCGCACGGGGGAGGCTCCTTATCGACATTGAATGCAATTTTTGGAAACAAGAAATCACAAAACAGTTTTTGTGACCCGATTGCTTATTAATGAAAACAATAAACTCAATTGTTTGGGGAAGCATTAATCATTTTATAATGTTTGGTGTATGTGCGTTTGCTTGGTGTTTTTAAAACTGGTGTGCTTTTAAACATAAATGCATTTTAAGCATAAGTGGTTGTTAAATATTTTTGTCTTAGTGGAGTACCTGGCAATATTTACTTTGCATTTTTGGTTCGAAGCATACATTTAACTGACATTTTGATAGCCGCTGATTACGAATTTTAATACAGTTTAGCTCGCAATACGCATTCAAAGACAATAATTACATAACTTTGTTATATAATCGCTCAAAGAAACAAATAAATGAATGTCTACTGACTCGAACAGCGTGCCATAGAATGTGTGTGTATGTGTCTAATTGATCCTCACAGAGGTGGGGGTTTCCGGGGAGGTGCTGTTGATCCACAACGTGTCCCGGTACTGTGACGACGAGTACGAGTGTGTGGCCTACATACAGTGGAACCTCCCTTATAAGACCTCATTTTGGATGGTTTGTGAAGGTCTTATAAGGGAGGTTCCACTGTACTGTGACGACGAGTACGAATGCGTGGCCTACATACATGCATGTGTCCAATTGATCCTCACAGAGGTGGGGGTTTCCTGGGAGGTGCTGCTGATCCCTACATGTGTATGTGTCTAACTAATCCTCATAGAGGTGGGTGTTTCCGGGTATATGCTGCTGATCCCTACATGTGTATTATGTCTAATTGATTCTGACAGAGGTGGGGGTTTCCGGGGAGGTGCTGTTGATCCACAACGTGTCCCGGTACTGTGACGACGAGTACGAGTGTGTGGCCTACAACAACGTGCCCCCAGCCGCCAGCAGGAAGATCAGGGTCTACGTGGAGTGTGAGTAATCGTGTCTGTCGTTTCCGACAATGACTGCAAGACGGCGGAGGGGGCGGCTGCTATTCAAGCGCGGGCTGGGCTAAAATGTGTTTATCGCGGAGACGCCTTACCTAGGGTGCATCCCCACTCTCTCAGCCAAAGGGATTTGATTACGAGAGTTAGCATAGGGGGGAGGGGCCAAAAGCCAACTAATCCCGTCGGCTGCAGCACTAGAGCCAACGCAAATGCCCCACCTAGGTAGAGAGTCATAGTCTTCTGCGTAGAACAAAATAATCTATAGTAGCCTACAGCTCTCATTTACAGGCTATGGCTTGTACCCACGTGTCTTCATATCCGGCCACAAGGAGCGTGCCATATTATGGGAGACCGCCATCTTAGTCAGTAACTTTGTTTGAAAAATGCCAGATCGATGCTGTTTACACACAAATCTGACTAAGATGGCGACACTTCCGTTGGAAGGGTCGAGATGCGCACGCAGGTGGGGGGGAGAGCCATATAATATCAACCAGCGATAAAAGCCACTTGAGTAAAGGGCCTAGACTAGTGTTCATCTGTAACCCTTTCATCCCCAGCCATTCTTCAGCTAAACATTCCCAGTCAAATTTTAAGTGGCCGACCCACACGTCCAATTTCAGTCGTACCACTGTCCGACTGTGACGACGTCTGTGATGCGTGATTCTGATGAAATACTACTGTCTAAATGAATCTGATGAAACCCTACTAGTTTTGTCCACTTCATTTTTCCCCCCCATTTTAATGTAATTCTGTTCTTACAGAACTGGCTATACAAAAAAGAGGGAAAAAAAGGTTAAGCAAAAAGAAAAAATATGAAAAAAAGAAAGAAAATAAACAATTTATTGATCTAGACCCCCAATGCTCGAACTACATTGTATAGAAATACAGATGTTTCATCAAAATCGTGTATCTGGGACTACAAATACACTTTTTTTTTATTAAACTTTTTTTTCGCCATAAATACAAACCACAAAAAGGAAAAAGAAGAAGAAATGAAATCCATAGAAAAGAAAAAAACACCCCCATAAAACCAGAAATGACGATACTATTACAAAATAATTAAAACAAAATGCTTTTTTTTAAATTATTATAGAGAACTAAACTAGTAGGATTTCATCAGATTCGTTTCACTAGAACCATGCCTCACAAACGTCACAGTTGGATAACCGTACGATTGCAGTTGTGCGTGTGAGTTGTCCCCCTTTACCTGGCAATAGAAAAGATGGAGTATGCAATTATGCAAATTCGTTGACAGCGTGTATGATAATTATTAGGCCTATCCTTGTCTCCCAAAATTAAGAACATGAGGCCTTTGGATAAGAGACCCTGATTAAATGTCTTTCAGTGACATGGGTCTTAGATCAGAGTGGTGCCAAGCGACTACTCTGGCGGTGAAAGGATTTACCCTATAGTATTATTTTTCTTACAATCAAAGGGTATAATTGAACTAATACCAATCGAATTCTCATTCAACTCAGTTCTAGTATGTTATCGTCTAAACCTGTACAAGAATGACAAAATCATCTTTGATGCAGTTAATTGCAACCATGTCGAACATAATATATTTGAGTAATTGTTAAAACAGTCCATGGATTTGCAACGCTTCATGATTTATAGCACAATATTTATTATAATGTTATATTTGTATATCAGTTTGTAATAGCGTTGATTCCATTCTGTCCGAGAATCAATCGTTATACAATTGGATGCATCAGTATAATATATGAGGTAAAACATGAGTTTGTATTGCGGTTCAGTTAATGCTGTTGCGTTTATTTTAACCCTTTCACCGCCAAAGTCGAATTTTAGCACCACAGTGATTTAACACCTATGTCATTGAAAGGCATCAAATTGGGGTCCATTATCCAAAGACCCTATTGTCTTAGTTTTAGGAAGTAAGGATATACCTTATTTTATATATGTCACAGAAGAATCCCCAAATACTGCAGATGGATTTTGTTCTCTACCCAGGTAAATGTAATGGACATTTTTGGCTGAAATATGGCTGGCGGTGAAAGGGTTAAACAGCTTTGATGAAGAAATTGCAATTGCATTTGAGAAATAAAATAAAATAAAAACCAGACGTGTCAACATGCATTCAGATTATAACGTTAATGAATCCAGTCTGTTAACATAACCTGTTTTTAGGACATCAGTAGGGTCTATTAAAGACCCGCCAGATCAATGAATGAAAATCACGGGTTTCACGTGTTACCCTCTCTCGCTGGTAAGACATCTTATTTGTGACTAGGTTTGACTCCCATGCAAATGCACAACAAATTGCAAACGATACAGAGACTTTAAAAAGCAGCCTCAATTTGAAGTTGGGGGCATTTGTATATGGATCACACCTGCCCAGAAAAACAAAACAAAAGGGACTCAATCTTGCTGGGTCAATAGGTCTTTAATACAAACTTAGTGTTTGGTGGGTTTTATTACCGACTTCCTACGTTAATGTTCTCATTAACACGGGATCAATGGTACTAGAATGTTAGCCTTGAAGCAGTAACACGTGACTCGTGACGTGTGCAGTTCCGCCGGAAGTTCGGCTGCCTAACCAGAAGATCGGTCAGAGCAAAGGGAAGACGACCATCCTGGAGTGTGTGGTGACGGCTTACCCCCACGCCATGAGTCGCTGGAGACGAAACGGGAAGGACATCGAGAGAAACTCCAAGTACAACATCGAGGTGAAGTCAAGTAGAAAATGAGCATGTGGACAATATGGCTTAAAACACATTTTGTTTTAGACACCAACAACGTTCAAGGCCTTCCGATCTCCTTGACCTTGGTGGGTACAATTATAGAAACGAGCCAACTGGACTTAGCAACAAAGTTTGTACAACATTAAAAAAGATACTGCATCTTGCAATATACATTTGGATTCGTCTTTTCTAAAAATCTGATAAGGCCGATTCGAAATATGGGCAATAATACAGAATGTGTGTTGTTGTACAGTCATCAACAGCACCGCATAAACATTGACGATTTTGTATGAATTGTGTTCTGAATGCATATAGCTTAATTAAGCATTTTTCATGCTAGATGTCTCGTGTCTCACAAAATACCAGATGGTGTCTGTTGTATCATACGTTGCCCGAATGTCTGCTGCGTGGTGTCTCACGTCAGTTGTCTGCTGCCTACTGTCTGTTATCTGATGCCTGATGTCTTGTGTGTGTGTGTGTGTGTGTGTGTGTGCGTGTGCGTGCGTGTGCGTGCGTGCTGTTATATGCTGGTTGTGTGTGTGTGTGTTGGTTTATGTGTGTATGTTGTGAATATATACTGTTATTTCTGCTTGCTTGTGTGACAATGCATACTGGCAGGAAGACAGACATATGGACAAACAGACAGACAGACAGACAGACAAACGTAAAGGACCATGGTTTCATGTTTGCTGGTTTGGAGCCTGGTGTCTGCTGTCTGTTGCCTACTGTCTGTTATCTGATGTCTGATGTCTTTTTGGTTATGGCTGCTGTCTGCTGTCTGTTGCCTACTGTCTGTTATATCATATATGATGTCTTGTTGGTTATGTCTACCGGCCAAACGAAGCCTGACCGTGTTTTGTCTGCTCTGTTGCCTTTTGTTTCTGTTTTTATTCGATTTCAATTCTGTGAAAGCGCCCTGTAGTTACATAGTCTGATGTCTGCTGTCTGAATGCCTCAGTATCTGGTGTCTGATGCCTAGTGTCTGTTGCTTAGTGTATGTTGCCTAGTGTCCTTTTTCTGATGCATAGTGGTACTGGTTCTGTTTGTTGCCTAGTAATAAAAACTGGTGTCTGTTGTCTGATGCGAAAACCCGATAGTGTCTAAGAGCTCTGATGCATCCAAATAGTGTAAATGATGAACTCAGGTGTCCCATGTCCTGTTTTGTAGTGATTTAACCGTGGTGTCTGATGCCTAGTGTAATATGATGTATGTCTGCTGTCTGAGTGCCTGGTGTCTGCCTGTCCACAGGTGTCTGACGTGACGACAACACACTGACGCTGGCTCTACGCATGTCCCTGATGGAGGCCTACGGTCGGTACGAGTGTGTCTCCGAGAACCAGCTGGGCAAAGACTCTGAAACCAGCTGGGCAATGGTCTGTACCGTCTCTGTCTGAAACCATCTGATCCTCTATGTCTTGTTGGCTATGTCTGCTGTTTAATGCCTGGTGTCCGCTGTCACACAGGTGTCTGACGAAGACGACAACACGCTGACGCTTGTTTGGTCTACTGCATGTCTGTCCCTGTCCCTGTAGGCCGATTACGGTCTGTACTGAGTCCATCTGTGTCTTCCTGTCCCTGTACGCCCATTGCTTGGTCTGTTCTGTGAAACCATGGTCTTCCTGTCCCTGTACGCCCATTGTGTGGTCTGTTCTGTTTGTCCATCTGTATGTCTTCCTGTCCCTGTACGCCCATTGCTTGGTCTGTTCTGTTTGTCCATCTAAATGTCTTCCTGTCCCTGTACGCCCATTGCTTGGTCTGTTCTGTTTGTCCATCTGTCTGTCTTCCTGTCCCTGTACGCCCGTTGCTTGGTCTGTTCTGTTTGACTTTCTGTCTCTTCGTTCTGACTGACTTGACTGAGGTCATGAATGATACATGTGTGCTTTCACCGCCAATGTCGCATTTTAGCACCACAATGGTTTAACACCCATGTCACTAAAAGGCATCAAATCAGGGCCTGTTATCCGAAGACCCTATTTTCTTAATTTTGGGAGGTAAGGATAAGCCTAATGTTATACATGTTATAGTAGATTTCTCAATAATGCGGACACTTTTTTTCTCTACCCAGCTAAGCTTAATGGTATTTTTTGGCTGAAAAATGGCTGGCGGTGAAAGGGTTAATGTGTATCGGCTTGTCTGTATGGCTGATAGGAATTGTTCGGAAATAACTAAGGGGAGTAATTTCATGGTGTGTGGGAGTGATCGTGCCTAATTCAATCGGTCAAACAGGGGAAGTTACTCTACCATCAGTATGCATTTTCATTTCTTTTTTTTCATTAAGCCTTTCACCGCCAGATTCGTATTTTAGCACCACGATTATTTAACTTCTATGTCACTAAAAGGCATCAAGTTGGGGTCTATTATCCAAAGACCCCATTGTCTTAGTTTGGGGAAGTAAGGATAGACCTTATTTTATGCATGTCACAGAAGAATCCCCAATACTGCAGACGGATTTTGTTCTCTACCCTACCCAGGTACATTTAATAGAAATGTTTGGGCTGGCTGGCGGTGAAAGGGTTAACTCTGAGTCAGAACGAACCTAAGCATTTCGTTGCTATTGTAGAGTTCTGGTACACTGAATGGACGATGCATGCTTTGCGGTGACAGAATGTCTTCTTTTTCTTTTTTCTTCTGAAAATGTTTTTTATTCAGGTATTGGTTGACCTATTTCCATATTGCAAGTTGGTTTTTTTATTTCTAATTCTGTACATTTTTGTTTATAGAATCAAGTTAAAGTTTCACGAGGGTGATGAAGTGTATGGGTTTCTTCATGACTTAGCGTGAGTGTTGTGGAATGCTTGTCGTACTACAGCTTACGATTGTGAATGCAGTTTTCAACTATTATAGAACCCATTTGAAAGTATACATCTCAAAATATTTTTAAAAAATATTAAAAAAATCAGCAAATCATGCACTTGTGTCAGAATATCCCATCATGGAACCTACCACCAGCACCACCTTCAGCACCACCTCCATGGTCCCCACCCGGGGCTACAAGACGCCCAGACCCCCTCACCTACGTCAGAACGGGCGGCCAAACAAAGCGCACGGCAACAAAGGCGGTAGCAGGGATCATCCTAGCCACAACAGCAACAGCAAGGAGGATAGCAAGGGGGTGGATGACCCTTACTTGACTCATAGGTGAGAGTGTGTGTGTGTGTGTGTGGGTGGGGTATTAGGTATTAGGTACTTTATAGTCACAGAGGCGTCTCTGTGAAATTCGGGTTGCTCCCACCTGGAGAGCGCGTCGCTGCCAGAGGCGCGCCACCCAATTTTTTTGTTTTGTTTTTGCATGCGATTTTTGTTACTGATGATGAGGGAGGGGGGGGGGGGGGGTTTAAATTTTTACCTAAATGACAACGGGACCTTTTCGTTGCCACTGGGTTTAACCGTATGCTAAGTGCATGGGCACACGGGACCTCGGTTTATCGTTCATCCGAAAGACTCCACGTTCAGACCGTTAAGGCCTAGTGCAGAATGAGACGGGGCGTGGAAAAGGTGAACCTATCACAGATGCTTCGGAAGATTGGAAAAAGGAGGAACACGAGATGAGCAGACGAATTCGACTATGGTGACGACGCCGATTATGATGTTGATGATGGTAAGGTCGACGAAGACAACGATGGTGATGATGACTACGACGATGGCGGCGATAATGATGACAACGACGGTGATGATGACTACGACGGCGGCGGCGATGATGATAAGGATGGTGTTGATGATCAACGATGACGACGATGCTGACAATCATGATGATGATAATGGTGAATGTGATGATAATGATGATGACGAAGATGATGATGATAATGTCGACGCCGGCAACGATTGTGATGATGACTACGACGACGTTAGCGATGATGATGATGATGATGATGACCTTGTAAAAGATGATGACGACAACGACGATCACGACGACGATAGCGACTTTGATGATTAATTTGATATTGATGATGATGATGATGATGACAGGCCCCCTCACAAAAGTCGTCTGCCGGACAGTAAACGTCAGCCTCTGGTCAGCGAGGAAGACAATGACCGTGACCTTCAACCCCCGGATGACCTCTATGACCCCTACAGCCAAGGACGTCCAAACCAGGGTGAGGGAGGTCCACCTTATAGTTATGGTACGTTGGCTTAGACAACTTAATATATGACAGACATTTGCAGCTGAAAACCCCCACATTAGGCCTACGTTGCTGCGTACAATTAGAGCTAAAATCGCTAAATCATGCAGCTGCGCGGCATCTTTTTCAGCTCCAGTGATCTTGACCTTCCACCAATTACCTTCATGTTCGAATTTGGCTTAGATATTCTCACTACCCACCCGCATGCAAACTTTGAGGGTCATAGGTCCCTCCGTTCAAACGTTATCGTGTTAACCCTTTCACCGCCAAAGTCGCATTATAGCACTACCGTGACGTTAACACATGTGTCACTAAAAGGCATCAAATTGGGGTCTATTACCCAAAGACCCTATTGTCTCAGTTTGGGGAAGTAAGGATAGACCTTATTATATCACAGAAGAATCCCCAATACTGCAGATGGAGTTTGTTCTCTACCCAGGTAAATTTAATGGATTTTTGTTTGCTGAAATATGGCTGGCGGTGAAAGGGTTAACATAGATAAATAGTCAGCCAGGAACAAACACAGACAAGCTACCCTGAAAAGATTAAGCAACGTTCTCTTCACGGCTGCTTAACAAGATAAAGGTTTATGAAAGAAGGTGCTCAGGAAATAACGCGAGAAATAGGCTGCGTCTCGGCTAGTGTGTGTTCGTTCTTAATTGTAGTGTACATATTGGCAAGGTGGTGGTGGTGTGTGTGGGGGGGGGGGGGGTGGGTAAGGGAGGTTGTGATTGTTTGTGTTAGTTAGGGGAGGGTTGGGGTAGAATATGTGTGTATGTGTGTGTGTTTATGCTTCTGTATGTGTGTGTTCATGTGTGTGTTGTTCTTCAGTTTAACGTCCTTTCACTAAAAATGATTCAGATCATGTGTGTGTGTGTGTGTGTGTGTGTGTGTGTGTGTACGTGTGCATGCGTGCGCACGTGTTGTGTGTGCATGTGTTTATGTGTTTGTGAATGCATGTGTGTGTAGGGCGTGTATGTGTGTGTGTTTGTTTCTCTGGGTCTGTCTGTCTGTTTGACTCTGGCTCGGTGGTTGGCGGGAAAAGAGAGACACGCATAGAAAGACAGGAAGATAACAACAGAGAGAGAGAGAGAGAGAGAGAGAGAGATTATGTAAACGTGCGGTTTGTTGTTATTGTTTTTCTTTCACTTGAGAGTGAATAATGTTTCAGATAAAAAACATAATTTTAGGGGAATCAGAATGCACTGTTGTCTATTTCATTTTGAAATGTTTGTATTTAACAGGCATCCCTTCCTTACGTTCTTTCTTGTTCTTACTTTCTTTCTGTCCTCTCTTTCAGGTGGCGCACCGCGCAACGATCAAGTCATCGAGAACGGTTCAGGGGCAGTAACTGTCTCCTTCAACCTTCTCCTGGTGGCAGGAGAGATTGCAGCGCTTGTCTCCCTTGTCTTATTCAGATGATCGCAGAACGAGTGACCACGTTTCGATACACATATTATATACCCTTCCCTCGTACAATTAAACCTCGCGGTTTTTTTAGACCGACAGTACGTCCTTAATTTTGAGACGAGGCCACCAAAGGAGAAGTTGGTGACGGATCCGTGAAAGTTTTGAAGAAAAATATTAGAACATTTCCATGAAAATAATAAAAATGCTGGATTGAAATTGAGGCGAAACTAGGAAAACATTACATTAGCCTAAGTCTTTGCTTTAGGATGTACTGGATGGATACAGTTTTAATTTTTTGGGGGGGGGTTGGGGGGGGGGGGGGGGGGGGGGTCTGCAATTTCCTATTGTGTCATATCCTAACAACATTAGATTAATTTGATCGTCTTTCTGTTCGAGAAACTTGAAACTTGAAAACTGTATTACTCAAGGATTGAGATCTTAGGCTTAGCTTATATTTTTCAATCTGTCCTTGGGACGAAAGCAAGACTGAGCGAGAAAGCATTAGAATAAAACGAAAGGGCAGAAAGAAAACGAAAAGAGATGAAAACGAGTAAACAATAACACACACATTCTGGTAATTCAGCAGTAAGTGAAATATCAATATAGAAAATGCATTTTGTTGGGCTCCCGCCCCAAAAGAGCCAAAAACAACCAAACAACTACAAACGAATACGTCGCACGTCTTCAAAGGAACAAAAAGAAAGAAAGAAGAGGCTTCTACGTGTGCATAAGGAAACACAATGATTATACTCGCGGTGCTGTTCAGTGTTGGTTTATACATTGTACGTTCCAGTGGCTTGCAAGCACCACATTATGGTTTTCTTTTCATCAGATACCTCCTCAAATCGTTGTTCTGTTCGTGGAGTTCTTCTTCTTCTTCTTCGTTCGCTCAGACAGTTTCCTGTCATATGAGCGCAGGTGCGTCATGCTGCCGTTATGCGCCTAACTAAGAAATAGTTAGGCCCAGTATGTCCGACTTCGGCTGAAGAAATCTTTGTAAGAATATACATTAAAAAAAAAAGGCAGGAGAATGGACCAGTGAGATAGAAAGATAGCAGATGACAGTAAGCAAAGAGAACAGGCAGAGTGAAAGAGAATGACAGAATTAGAGGAAGTTTCAAGCACAGAATTTCCAGAAGGTGGGGGAACTGTTTGTATGAAGACCCCCCGGTATCCCCACGGGGAGTAATTGCGGGACGGGGGGGGGGGGGGGGGGGGGGGGGGAGTCGGTCATAGGTTGACTTACCATACCCTTAAAAATCGTCTCTTTTTTCTTGTTCTTTTTTTCCTCAGAAAAGAGAATTTCGGTATGAAAATTGTTTATGACATACCAGACTGTGCCACCATTAACTACGATATCCACCATCTAGCTTTGTGTCACCCAGATGGGCTGAAGAGAAATTTGAGATAATATCGAAAAATCGCCAAAAAATGTATGAACGTTTGGCTTCTTTTACTACTTGTGAATAATATATCCATCCTCTGTGTTAGAAAACTGAACAAGGTCAACAGAAAACGGTCTGGTGGTGGTTTGTTCGTTTGAGGTGATGGTGTCTAATTCTCAGCACTGTTTTTTAGTGTATTTTCACGTGGCCGGTTAAACCGTTTCCTGACACTGTAACCCAACATCGATTTATTCCTGACATTAATCACGTTGTCAGGGCCCTCAATCGTCCCGCAAAACAAAGGGTCCCAGGGACTCCTTCACTTACAGTATAGAGGGTCCTAGAGGCGGGATAGAGGGTCCCAGTGGCATAGCGAATGCTAAAAAGAATTTTTCTAGTGCATCCCTGGGACCCCCTGCACATTCGTTTAGAGGGTCCTTTAGAATTTTAGTGCTTCATAGACCTCCAAATGGGGGTCCCTTGGTGTCAATAGTATTTCTTCCTTACATTGCTATCATTCCTTACAGAACAAAACTGGAGAGAGAAGGACTGGTTTGAATCCTGTCAAACTAAATGTGCAGACGTCTCCGCATATTACAACACACCCACACACACACCAACCCCGAACCCATAATCTCTTCAAGGAAGTAAAAACGTTGGTGACAGCAGGATCTTTGTAAGGCTCGGTGTACATCTCGTGTCCTGGCTAATACAAAGCATCTGTTTTGTTTCAGTCTGTGGTTTTTTCTCACACCTGCTGCCATGTCATTCACACCGACTGGCGTGCGTTGTGTACGCATTTGGTCCGCTGTCGCCCATGTTGTTTGGGTCTTGGGGCAGGGAGACCAAAAGGAGCAGACCTGCTTGTGTGTATAACCTGTCGGCAAGTCAAAAGTAACGAGGCGTGTGCTACCTTTCACACGATCGATTGTCAAACATGCTGGGTCCTCGGTAGAACACAGATGGACACCGAGCACAACGTGGGGAACTATCCTTGTTGGTGGGGGGGGGGGACGGATCCTTGATCCTCGATGAGGGTCTACTCTTATCAACACAGATGGTACACTAAATCAACGCGTTTAAAACTGTGAACTTTGTGACTTGTCGCTGAGATAAACGGATGGCTTGAATGAAGAAAAAAAAGTATATCATTTGCTTATTGAATGTTCCAGGTTTTTTCTGGAAATACATTTTTGACTTTGACTTTGAGCTGAATGAGTAAATTAATTGGAAACACTTTGAAGCAGTCTATACCCAAGACTCCGTAAGGGACGATCCGTTGATACTTAGCAGATCAGAGGACAACTTCTCTTGGATTGTGTGAACTGGTGGTATGACTATCTTGTGCAGGAAACATCATGCTCCAAGTTTAGAGCAAAGCAATGGGGAATTCCAGAAGCATCGGGACTTTCCCGGTATTGCAGTACCTCCAGGATCGATCCACTGTCTGCACCAATGCCTCCTATGTACCTGGTTCAAGGCGGAGGACATTAACCACATTTTCCAGGGGAAATGCTCCGATAATGTAATGTCCTTAAATTGTGTACCATTCCACTCAAAGCACTTCACACTACTGTGTTCAATAGGTGAAGACGGGGTAAAAAGCCCATGGGCGGGTAAGAAGCCCGTGCCAATTATCTCATGAAATAAAGAAAATTTCAGTCAAATTTGCCCATGAGACGAATGCTAAACATTAACACTCGTCTCATGGGCAAAATGTGACTGAATTGTTCTTTATTTCATGAGTTAATTGGCATGGGCTTCTTACCCGCCCATGGGCTTTTTACCCCGTCTTCACCGAACAGCATTGGAGACAACTCGACTCTGCCGCTTTGTATGAAAAAACTAATAATATATGAAATATTTGATATGATTCTATATTATATTATGTATAAACACGAGAACATTTTTGTGTGTGCAATGTGTGCGTGTTTTCTTTAACATTATAATAACTTTTATTCATTCATGTGAGTTTACGAACTACGAACGTGTTTTTGGAGTGTATATGTGGTATTTGGTTTCGACTTTTGTTTCAGAAACACTCTTCTGGGAGTGCATCAGTTATATCACACGCGATATAAAATCTTTGGATTCTCTTGATGTTATGGTTCTAGTCACAGTTAGATGCCGTAAACCAATCATTTCATGTATGGAAAGAACGTAGCACCGTTGGTGAAACGTATATTTCACACGGGACATGTTTGTTGTTAAATATAGGCTTGATGTGACGATGTCATTGTTTAATTAATGAGGCGGTTAATTTCTTCTTTTTCATTAACCGGTTGTCGTTTTTATTGATGAATAATTCCATTTTATGTGATGCGAGTAACACAATGAAGGGTTTAGTGAAGTATCAGTTTGGTCCTACATATTACTACAGTACTCCGTAAAGTTTGTTGAAAGATAATGAGGGGATTGTGAGATGATGCGCCCTTTTACACTACACACACACACACACACACACACACACACACACACACACACACACACACACATACATGCACACACACACACACACACACACACATGCACACACACACACACACACACACACACACACACACACACACACACACACACACACACACACACACACATGAATGCTCATATACACATGCGCACACATACACACACACACGCGCACACACACACACACACACACATGGATGCTCATATACACATGCGCACACACACACACATACATACACACACACACACACACACACACACACACACACACACACACACACACACACACACACACACACCACACTTTTTTGGGGGGTCTAAGATCACTGTAAGGTGGATAGACGTTAAATTAAAGAAATAATTCACACACACACACACACACACACACACACATACACACACAAAACACACTCACACACACACACACACACAAGTACGCACGCATTCGCATATAATGCACACGCGAACACTCAAACAAACAAAACCCTCATAAACACACACGCTTGTACGCGCGCGAACATGCCCAACCAAGGTGTCTGTCGTAGTAACAAACTACCCTCTTATCTGTCATCCTATATGTATAATGTGGTTTGTAACTTGCCTTCATTCATCTGTGTCTGACCCCAAGCCAAATGCTATGAATTGTCATTGTTCCATATTTATGATTATAGCTCGATGGCTTGGAGTTAAAACGGACTATCTTTAGATAATTGACATATTATTGAACTTAGTACGAAAACTAATAACTTGTATTATATATAAAAAAGACTGCATAAATATAAAAAGCATAACCCCCTTTATATATTTCTGCAGTCATTGTTTGATACAAGTTATTAGTTTTTGTAATAAGTTCAATAATACGTCAATGGACTATCTAAAGATAGTCCGTTTTGACTCCAAGCCATAATTTATTATGTGTCGATACTAATTATTATTATTGTGTCACATATGATCGACGTCAGGGCCTGTATTCACATTGAGTTAGCTTGAGACGTATCATCACAATACATTAGAAGAAGTCCTATTAAACCCTGCTACTTAACTCTTCTAGAGCCCTGTATTTATATTTTACGTTATTGGCTGCCCGTTGCATCTCAACTGACAAGAGTGGAGTATCTTTTTTTCGAATGCGCATGCTTTACATAACCCTTTCAACGCCAGTAATTTTTCTGCAAAAACTTTCCATTAAATTTACCTGGGTATAGGAAAGATTACATCTGCAATACTGAGGATTCCTCTGTGACATCCGTAAAATAACGCCTATCCTTACCTCCCAGAATTAAGAACATAAGGTCATTGAATAACAGACCCTCTTTTGATGCCTTTTAGTGACATGAGTGTTACATCATTGTGGTGCCAAGAGGCGACAGTGGCGATAAAATGGTTTTTAACGGAAGAAACAGTGACATAGGCGTTACAAATAGACAATCGCGTGGCAGGGTGCCTGGCAATGAATGTCTTTGCATTTGGTGGGAGTGTAGAGTGATGTCTCGGACAAAAGTATTCGCCCATGGTGCTAGAAGAGCTACAATGACTTCTATGATGCCATGATACTAAGTCTCATACTATCTCCACGTGAATACAGGCCCTGGTGTCCTCTGCGTTTTACATCTATTGCTAATTGTTGTTTCTTTTTTGTCGGTTCTCATAACGCCTCAAAAGGCTCTATGGACATCCAAAAACAAAATATTGAATCATATCTTCGGGCAGTGGTTGGATGCCTGCCGCATGCCTCCATACGGGGAGCTGGACGACCCCCGCCCCCCTCCATGAGTCTCCCCGTGGGGATACCGGGGGGGGGGGGGTCTTTCGTAAAAATAGTTCCCCCACCTTCTGGAAGTTCTGTGCTTGAAACTTCCCCTACTCTGCCACTTTATGTGACTCTGCCTTTTCCCTTTGCTTTCTGTCATCTACTGGTACTATAGTTCTGACTTATCGGCCCATTCTCCTACCTTTTTTCAAAGATATCCTCCAAATATTTGTTTCTCCTTGAGCTCCTCCAAAATCGGAATGTGTCGGCTGTACGCAGCGGGGAGACCAGTGAAAACTGAAAACCGGACACACACGTACCTTATCCATTATGGCCATATGGCCTGGGAACGCAGAAGAAGAAGGATGATATCTTGTTAATCTTTTTGTCTCGTTGTTATGCCTTGTTGACTAATTGTTAACAATTGCTAATGGTTACACAAATTGTTACTAGTGATTGGTCATGAATTTGTATGTTTATGTAAGTTGATTCTTCCAACGTTTTTTGTTGTTCTTTTTCTTCTTGTTCTCTTTTTATTCATGCATTCATTCATGCATTCATTCATTCGTTCGTTCAATCATTGTTTCTTTCGTTAGTTCATTCTTTCTTTCTCGTTCGTCATTACCACAACAATCCTCACGTTGTTGTCATCATCACCATCTGCATCATCATCATCATCATCTTCGTCACTTGCTAGCTTGACACAAATGACATCACTACTAAATCATTCTTCTTCATCATCACAGTTCAAGAGTCATGATCGTTCCCTGACAGTGAAAATGTATTTTGTGCACGGAGTACTGGAAATTTGATATTATTATGCACATACGTAAGTAACTAGACTATGTCTATCGATGTGATAATGATCATGAACATCAAAGTGTTCTTCTAGCATGCACTTTTTCCATCTACATCAATCCTGCACCTTCTGTTGTTTTCTTTATATATATGTGCGCCGTCACTCTTGCTAAAATCACAGCGCATAGGTTCTAAATATCAATACGTGTTTTTGTTTGTTTGTTTGTTTTTCAATTGTGATAATTTCAATGTGATCAACGTGAACGTCTTACCCAACCATGCTTTGGACTTTTCTGTCCTTCTTTTAACACTCGGTTTTCTTCTTCTTCTTCTTCTTCTTCTTCTTCTTCTTCTTCTTCTTCAGTTTGTCTTATCATACTACTACTGCTGCTGCTACTACTACTACTACTACTACTACTATTACTACTACTACTATTACTACTACTACTACTACTACTACTGCTATTGTTACTACTATTTCTTCTTCTTCTCCTCCTCCTCCTCCTCATCGTCATCTTGTTGCTGTTCTTATTTTTCTTCTTCTTCTTCTTCTTCTTCTCTGTCTTCTCTTCTCTCTTCGTTTCTGCCCCACGGTCTCTCTCTCTCTCTCTCTCTCTCTCTCTCTCTCTCTCTATCTCTCTCTCTCTCTCTCTCTCACTCACACACACACACACACACACACACACACACACAACACACTTACACACACACACACACACACTTACACACCACACACACACACACTATACACACACACACAGACTCACTGACTCACTCACATACACACCTAGTAAGTAGTCTTCTTTAGATTTCGAGAGAATAAGTTCAGGTGACTAAGTGCTTAAGGCACGAAACGTTGTAGTTTTCCCTCTCACAGGTACCTTGTTTTCTCTACACACCATTCTTACGTTGCTCCAAAAGGTAGGGGAAGACCATGGGCGGGTAAGAAGCCCATGCCAATTATCTCATGAAATGAAGAAAATTTCAGTCAAATTTGCCCATGAAACGAATGCTAAACATTAACACTCGTCTCATGGGCAAAATTTGACTGAAAATTCCTTTTATTTCATGATTGTTTATTTCATGAGATAATTGACATGGGCTTCTTACCCGCCATGGGCTTTTTACCCCGTCTTATCCTAGGCCTATTGCAGTCATTGTTTTCATCTTCAGGTTAAACAGTTTCACTTCAACATAAAAGTATCCTGAAAACGCACGTCACGATTTCTCTTACAAGAACGATTGCACGCGCGTCTACCATTACTCACAGTACAATCTAAGTCTAAGGTCACTGTACTACTATCATGTCGATGATGTCTATAGCATTATAATGTTTTCACGCAATCACCCATATACCTACCTGCTGTGGTTTAGTTTTTCTTGCATGATTTTTTGAAATTTACTGTTCACGATTATCACGACGATTTTCATGAACAATGTTTTTTGAAGATTTACATCAATCAGTTTATAGATGTTCTGTTGAAATTAAAAGAATCCTTGTGTTGCATATATCATCACTATATAATTATATGATCACTACTATAGTCCATAATACGATTCACAGTCGTAATGAAAATGTCAGTGCGTTTTGTTCTGATTGATGTGCATGGGTTGTTGTTTTTAATCATTATTACAAACATCAGTCCCCTCCCCCTCCTCACCCCTTTCTATTATCTAAAAACAAAATGGTTGAGGGTTATTAATTTCTACCAAGTAATCTGGCTTCGGTGGGTTTTTTTGGGGGGGTTTTAAAATTATTACAATAAAGTGTCATCAAGCATTTGTAAGTTGTCTTTCTATGAGTTTGTCTTTCACTGCACTTTGCGCGAGTGTTTTAGTCTTTGTTTTCTTTTGTTTTTGTTTTGGGGGAGGGAGGTTGTCTGTCCTTTAATTTATTTCTAAACTGCTGTTTGTTTCGACATTCTACTTATTGTTTTTTTGGTTTGGGTTTTACTTTTTAGTTATAGAACAGTGGAACCTCCATTATAAGACCTTCAAAAATAATCCAAAATGAGGTCGTAAATGGGAGGGAGTTGTATAAGGGAGGTAATTTTAATACTTACAAATAAGGGTAATGTCTCAGAGAAGTAGGTCTTAAACGGGAGGGAGTCTTATAATGGGCGGTCTTATAAGGGAGGTTCCACTGTAGTAGTGTTTCATCATCGACATTTATAAATCCGAAACTTTTTTTTTTTCAACCTCAATATTTATCAAGAATTGTCTTTTTGTGCGACACGTTCAGACACAAACTGTGTTTTGGGGTTGATGCACTAGCGTCTCTCTGTGTTGATTTGTTTGTATATATATATATATATGTATGTCGTTTTGTCTGTCTTGTCTGTTTCTTTGATTATCTGTCTTTGTGTCTGTCTCTTCCAACGGGGAGGAAAATAAAGTCCATCTTCCTGCACTGACCGTGTTTCTGTTGTCAGAATGGCAAGTGTCAAAGTCAAAGTCAATTTGGGGTTTGTCAGATGAAACATTGAATAAGCAATAATGGTTTGCTTTTTTATATCAAGCCATCTGTAACACAACAATTAAAGAAGGAAATAAACATGGGGGAAAAAAAACAATGGAAAAAAAACCCACCCAAACAAAACATACAAAAAAGCATTAATAAGTTCATGCACGCACACACCCGAGTACTCGTATGCATACTCTCTCTCTCTCTCTCTCTCTCTCTCTCTCTCTCTCTCTCTCTCTCTCTCTCTCTCTCTCTCTCTCTCTCTCTCTCTCTCACAAGCAGACAAGCATCTACATGCTCAAATAGTGTGTGTGTGTGTGCGTGCGTGCATGTGTGTATGTACGCGTGTGTATGTGTGTGTGATATTTTACACAAGCATCGAACATAGTGCGTGCGTGTATGTACGCGTGTGTATGTGTGTGTGTGATATTTTACACAAGCATCGAACATGCGTATATATATTTTTTCACTGTAAGTATATATATATATATATATATATATATATATATATATATATATATATATATAGATCTATGCCCAATTAGGACATGTAGATATCCAACAAAGCAAATAAGTACACATACACACATTCTCCGCACGCGCAAGCAAACAGGCACGCGGGTGCAAACCATTCACATACGCAAACACACTCTTATAGATAAATGTAAGCAAGCGCAGTGCACGCGCACAAACACACACACACATTCACATACACGCAAACATGCACGCACTCGCGCAAGCGATTGCAACATCGAAAATACTATCCAGTATAGTTTATTCGTACCGATATTGTACCAAATAACAGTGAAATCAAAATGGATTCTTACAACAAAAGGCGCGTACACAGTGAACAAACAGCATGCAAAACTAACGGTTACAACCAGAGTACTACATCTTCAACGGGAGCATGTAACCGACAAACAAACATCATAAAAAAACATTTATAAGGAAACTATACACAACACATAAAGAAACGCTAAATAATAAGGTTAATAAACTGAAAGTCTAAACATAAGTGCAACGATTACAGCAGTAGACAAAGGAAAAAAACGCTGATCTAAACAGGTTGTTTTGTCCTTTTTATTATGAAAACCCCCACAACGTTTCAATGAATATCCTCGTTGTCAAGTGAAAATAAAAGAAAGTACAGCAAAGATCAGAGACTGAAATAGCAAAAAGAAAGGACTGAGCAGATTTCAAAATAAATGTGAGGCCTGGTAAAAACAATATATAGTGAGCACATACTAACGTCAAAACTAACATAGCGACCAACACCTTCTTGGGACATGCAATGACAAAAAGACAAAGCTGAGTTGGTATTCGTTTTGATTAAAACACCCACACGCATGCACACACACACACACACACACACACATACGCACGCGCACACATACACACACACACACGCATGCATACATGCATGCACATGTGGTTTTTTTCATATTAAAAATGACAAAACAACCTGTTTAGTTCAGCGTTTTTTTATTTTGTGTATCTTGTCCTTCAGTGGTCATTTCTTTATTTTTTCGATTACAACAGTAGTTTTAAGAACAAAATGAAAAGGCGATTACATACTAATAAAAAGCCTAGCCAAATGAACAACACAGGCTGGTGATAGGCTACCACAAGAAACGTTAAACATTCATGAAATCTAACCCTTGAAGCAAGTTTCAAGGCATGCCCTTTTACTCCAGAAGGAAGCTGTCTCTCAATCGCATAGAAAACGATATTTATCATTTTCTTAATTATTTGAGATTCACAAAAACAATCCAACTGCTATTGATAGTATGATGTTTAAGAAGTAAAGGTCAAGATGTGCCCCCCCCCCCCCCCCCCCCCCCCCCCCCCTACCTATGTCGGTGAATTCTATTTTTCCGTTATTGCCTTTCTTACCATACATAAAGCTGTATTTTAGGAACATTTTTAGCTAATAACCTTTTTCGAATACTAACCCTAACCCTAACCCTACCCCCCACCCTATAAGACGGAAAAAACGCAACGAACCACAACTGTGACAAATCGCGGTGTACTGCAGTACATAGTGGGGGGTAGGGGTAGGTTTAGGGCTAGGGTTAGGGTTAGGGTTAGTATTCCAAAAAGGTTATTAGCTAAAAATGTTCCTAAAATACAGCTTTATGTATGGTAAGAAAGGCAAAAACGGTAAAATAGAATTAACCGAGAAATGCAGGGGGGGGGGGGGGGGCACATCTTTACCTTTGCCTAATGTTTTAGCCATCTCAAATAATTAAACAAATGTTAAACAATCTAGGCGATTTAGAGACGGTTTCCTTCTTGACTACTTGTTTGTGAATAAAGAAGAGTAACAAAAAGGTAATAGGCCTAAACAATGCGTCTGTGGCATGATCGAATCAATTAAAACCTTTTGGGTGAGTTATTAAACACAGAGATATAACGAGGGTAAGCTGTTCTTTGATGGCAAAAAAGAATACTAAGAAGTTGCAGAAATAATGTGACACGCAAACTACTGTTGACTCACTGACCCACCACGATTAAGTCCCTTGGTTTGTTTTTTAGGAAGCTGTGATCCACATGCAAATGCCCCCAACTTCAAATTGAGGCTGCTCTTTAAAATGCTTCGTTTTCAATTGGGGGCATTTGTATGAGAGTCAAACCTGGTTAAAACAAAATTTATTTCCAGCCATAAGGGAAAACACGTGAAACCCGTGATTTTGATAAGTGATAGATTTGACGCTGTATAGTAAAGCAGGCGCCTGACGTGGGAAGGGGTGAGGCACACTTGTCATGTGCTAAACAATAGTATTGCGTGACAGGTAGGCCACACACTGTCACATCCTGCACACTGTTACACTTACATTGTATTGTAATGTTGTGTGAGTGTTGTTAAGGTTTTTTAGGGTAAATATTCCACTGAAACCCATATTCCTTGGTCTAGAAAGGGTACCGGACTACAAGGCGCATCTGATTTAAATTATAAGGCCTTTAGTCAGTTTTCTACTAAAAACTGATCTTATTCAGCTTACTTTGATGTGCAGTCTATTTTTAGTAACATAGCATCTGATGATGTCAGTGTTACAAAACTTGGTTTGGGTTAACTCACATGAACTCAAATGTTTGTGTATGAGTTAAGCAAGCATAGGATCTGGTAAAACCGACCTGTTATGTTTCCAAACCCCAGCTAGGCTTGTGTCAATGTTAGTTTAATCATGCTATTTATGTCATGCAGTGAGCTCCTTCCACTGTTGTGACTGTGTATTTCCTCATGTTGTTTAACATTGAGTGTTATGGCGCAAGGCCTACAATCATACTTAATCATTGTTATTTCTTGTTTATATTTATGCTTGTATATTTTGTATTGTTGCAGGATGTAATCTCTGCACTGTTTTCCTAGCTATCTTTCCTAATCATTGCTATAAATAAACAAAAGCAAACAACTGTCTGGTTTCCGCCTATATGTTCCTGGCCTGCATGGTGTGTGTGCCCATCAACACCCTCCAATCCTTATCCTGATCCTTATCCCTCATCAACTCCTCCTTATCCCAATCCTTACCCTTACCACCCCATCATATAAGTAAACTGCACTAAGAGTACATACGCTTTGGAAAAAACCGCCTTCCATTTTATTATTTACACACACACACACACACACACACACACACACACACACACACACACACACACACACACACACACACATGAGAAATACACATCCTTCCTACCCTACCCTTTTAGACTTTTCTTATGGATAAAGAAACAACAAACATTGAGCGCATGGTTAAAACATAATCTGTGTTGATAAAATAAAGGAACATGAATGGCTGAGTAGAAATGGAAAAGTGAATAAACCGACTGCCCCAACGGTAATGTACCAAAACATTGTTGTCTTCATTGTCATTTTTACCACTATCATCATCATCATCATCATCATTATCTTCAACATCATTATCTTCGTCCACCTCTCCCCCCTCTACCCCTCACTCCCCCTCCCCCACCCTGATACCCACTCCCACCTCCCCCACCCTGGTACCCCCCGCCGCCTCCCCCACCCTGATACCCACTCCCACCTCCCACACCCTGGTACCTCCCGCCGCCTCCCCCACCCTTATACCCCCCTACTCCTCCCGCTAGGTAACCCAGGTAGCCGGCGCCTCCTAGGTAACCCTGATAACCTCCGCCCCTTCCTCCCTGGTAGCCACCCTCTCCCTGGTAGTTGCTTCCCACTTGGTACCCTGTCCCACCTCCCCCTCCCTGGTAACTCCCCCCTCCTTGATAGTTCCCCTCACCACCCTGGTAGCCACCCTCTCCCTGGTAGTTGCTTCCCACTTGGTACCCTGTCCCACCTCCCCCTCCCTGGTAACTCCCCCCTCCTTGATAGTTCCCCTCACCACCCTGGTAGCCACCCTCTCCCTGGTAGTTGCTTCCCACTTGGTACCCTGTCCCACCTCCCCCTCCCTGGTAACTCCCCCCTCCTTGATAGTTCCCCTCATCGCTCTGGTAGCCACCCTCTCCCTGGTAGTTGCTTCCCACTTGGTACCCTGTCCCACCTCCCCCTCCCTGGTATATTCCCCCACCTCCTGCACCTGCCCCGTAACCCCCCACCCCCCTGCTCCCACTTGGTTTGCATGTTGGTGCCCTCCCCCTCCTCCTCCTCCTCCTCCCCCCCACCCCACCCTCCTTGCACCCTTCCTCCCCCCTCCCCTCCATCTCCTCCTCCTCCTCTTCCTCCTCTATGTGTCCCTCGACTGTCGCCACCTGTTGACACAGACAGAAGAGGGACAAATTATTCATGCGGAACAGGTTACTGGTGAAAGCGAAGTTTACACAGTTTACCTTAACTCACTGGGAGCCGGCCAGTGGCTTCCCCTCACAACCGTTCAGGACGGGCCATTTGATTGGTTCGAAAACACATCATCACACAAACATTATTATATGTTATGGACTGATATTTTCAGAGAAGATTACTAACTGCATGCACTAAACGATAGTAAAATATCAGATTCCATACCTTCGTCATTTGTCTCCTAATGACGAAAACAGCTAACACATAGAAAGAAGGAAAATTCCACATTCCGATCTCTGACACACACACGCCAAACCTGAAACCTGCCAAACAGCCAAACCTGAAAGTAAAGTCTGCAATGATTGGTTGATTTCAAGAGGGGCAAGGTCAAAGCAAACTAAAAGTAGGTTACAACGTGGCGCTTGAAAGCTGGTAACACGCAACAAATCAAAACCTCTTGAAAACTGGCATGAGCCGGATCCAGCTCATTCGTCCGGAGTGAGTTAAATCAATCAGAAGTTCAGACAATTTGCCCTAAGCCAGTCAGAAATTCAGAAATGTAACCAAAGTTTGTCAGCATGCAAGCTAGTCCTTCGCATAAAATGTAATAACAAATACTAGCACATGTACACTCAAACGCCAAAAAAGGTTTCAATGTTCTCTGAATCTTCCCATTCCTCAAGTGGTGCCCACATTAAAAGCAATTCCCAATGTGTGTGTGTGTCTGTGTATATAGGATGGGTGGGGGAGTGTTAGACTTTCATGTCTATCATCTTGTTTTAAATCTGCCATTATTAATCAATGTTGTGAATGAAAATCTGTTTAACGTCCTCTGGTCTGAAACAGACACATTAGTAGATATAAAGATGGTGGGAACGATCCTGGAGGCAAAGCCCATAGGAAGTGCAACACCAGTAAAGTCCCGAATTAGTAACAATACAGATGTAGTATCTATTAATCAATGTTGGCAGAAATGTTTGATTTTATTCGACTGTGGATCCAGGTGACAAGATGGCCAATCCTGAAGACTCTCTCTACCAGCTTTTCCAATCCTGATTTCGCGAACATTCCTGAACTACTTTCACCCATAACAAAGAAACATTACAGGCTTTGTCCGTGCAGACATGCGTGGGGCATTGGCCTATCAAATTATATGTACGGGTGCGGCCAGAAGTAATATCGACCCTGTGCACGAGGTGTTCCAACCTGTCAGCCACTAGGACGTGGCTTTCTCCGTCATAACATATACGAACTGGTGTAGCCAGCGTCTTCAGTCTGGTGCTGTCCGTGACAGTCGTCACTACGTCGCCATGTTGGTTAAGCACGTGCAACGCAGCGGGTCTGCCTTCATCTTTGGAACAACAAACGACCATGTGCCCATCGTTCAGTCCCGCTATGCCACGGTATGTCCTGAGAGTCTGTATCTGCGACATCACTGTCACGTCAGTGTCATTCACCCTGACCAGATCAATCAGAGGGATAGCCGTGGTCGCGGCAATCTGGCCATCAGATAACAGTGCCAGATAACAAATGTCTTCCTGAACAGCGACAGACGCAGTCACATCATAAGGGGAGACGGTGCTCATCACCTTTACCTTCTTGTTAGCGAGATCCAATAAGACCAGCCGGTCGTTTGGCAAGCATACCATGGCGCCGATAACGGGGATTGTCATGTCAGATGGCAGGTATGGCAAAGTCATAAACTGACGTTGTGGTTCAGCCGTCATAACGTCAATGATGGGGGTAAAGGTGTGTGTGTTGGAGGGAGAATCTGCTTGCATTTCATGTGATGCTTTTTTACCCTGATTTGCTTGGTCCTTTGGACATCTTTCATCATCGTAATCAATAACACAGACATGAGCTTTAGCACCAGTGTCATCATCGTCGTCATTAGCAGTAGCATCTTCACCACCATCACCACCACCATCATCATCATCTTCGTCATCACCACCCAATTCACCATCAGTATCGCCGTTATTATACTTAACATAATTTTGAAGATCATCATCATCACCATCATCATCATCATCTTGGGGCGTTGGAATGTCGGTGGTAGTGGCTGCTGCTGCTGCTGGTAGTTGGGGTGAAGAAGGTAGGTGGCTGGAGGCGGTCGACGTTGGTGAGCCCACTGGTGAAGAGGAACATAGATCCTGACTCTCTGGGTCTGTGGAAGGACCACCATCGTCGTCATCACCATCATCATCATCATCATCGTCATCGTCGTCATCACCATCATCATTATCATCATTATCATCAACATCATCATCATATTCTTCTTCTTCATCGTCACCACCATCTTTTTCTTCTTTCTTCTTCTTCTTCTTCTTTCTTAAAAAACTACCTGGACAAAACATACATTAACCTACTCAACTGTGTGTCTTCGTGATTGTATTATTCATTTATGTTCAATAATTATGTCTTATAATAAAGCATGCGTCTTTGAAAATAATCAGATAAATCTGAAGCAAACAGAGGGTGCTATCACTCTTCCTTGTTTTAGATAGCTGGCTGTTGATACAGGCTGTTATGCAACAAAAGTTATCTTATGCTTCAAACTTCCACCAGCAGACACAAAGGCTTCATGACATCCCCTACTATTTACATAACAGTTGCTCTTATTCTCCATTTTAAATGTACAGGTTTTCCACGTAACATCGTGCTATATGTATATGGCCACATGTATTTTATCCCCAAATCAGAAAACAACCATGGTAAAGAAGTCAAGACTATGATAGATAGCTATCATCGTCGTTTCCCTCTTCCTCCTCCTCCTCCTAATCAACATCATCATCGTTGTCGCAATTATCGTTGCATCATTATTATCGTGATAATTATCATAGGCCCCTACGTCATAATAAACACAATAAAAATTATATACAGACAATGCATTATGTAATTGCATAATTGTGTTATGGCATTATGACAAGTGATATCATAAGCAAATGAACACATTACTCTCTCTCTCTCTCTCTCTCTCTCTCTCTCTCTCTCTCTCTCTCTCTCTCTCTCTCTCTCTCTCTCTCTCTCTCTCTCTCTCTCTCTCTCTTTTTGCAGACGACACCACAGTGCATAAAAATGGCCAAAATGCTGATTCAATCTGTTCTGGATTGCAGAGCGACATTAATAATCTAGTTGACTGGGCAGAGCAAAATCATATGGCCTTACACCCCAAAAAGTCTAAATTCATGTTAATCACAACAAGACAAAAGAGGCAAAACTTTAACAATCAATTAAGAACACCGACTATCTATGAAAAGCCTCTAGAAGAAGTTACTTCACACAAATTACTCGGCGTATACATTGACAACTTATCCTGGTCAAAACACATGGACATTCTGTCCAAGAAAATTTCAAAAAAAGTATTTCAGCTCAATAGAATTAAACACTTTTTAGATCAACATACGCGTAGACTTTTTTTCCATGCCTATATCCAACCTGATATTGATTATGCATCAACATGTTGGGATTCAGCTAGTAAAAACACACTCAAACACGCCGAAAGACTATATAAACGCTCTCTTAAACTCATACTCCTTAAATCGTCATCCCTAGAAACCAATGACTATAAAGAACTTAACATTCTACCATTTGATTTGAAATGCCTACTAAACAAAGGTACCCTTATGTACAAGATCATAAATAAGTTAGCACCAAAATATCTTATTACTAAATTTAAAGTCCATACAATTCGAAGCAAAACCAAATTAACAATGCCCCGCCCCAGAACAGATCTATATAAATCATCCCTTACATTCTCTGGTGGTAAACTGTGGAACGACCTCCATGATTATCTAAAAAATAAAACTAGCGTATATTCCTTTCGGAAATCTTATCACAAGCTCCTAATGGACAATCTTGTTTATTAGTAATGCTAATTGATGAGTTTTACTTCAAACGTTACCAATGCCATCAGCTTATGCCTAGATTCTTATAAATCTCTCTCTCTCTCTCTCTCTCTCTCTCTCTCTCTCTCTCTCTCTCTCTCTCTCTCTCTCTCTCTCTCTCTCTCTCCGTCCCTCTCTCATAATCCCATGTTATCTTATAATGTGTTTGTGTTTTGTTGTGGGTTTTTTTGGGAGGTTTCTTCCATAAAAGTGGTTTTATTCTGAAAAATTGTCATTGTCTCAAAATTGTTTCCCTTTTTTCGTACTCAATTTAAACTACCAATTCAAGTTCACCATTGTTAAGTATTACCCATGTTTGCTTTAATTCCCATTTTTAATATATTTTTCAATTATTTCATGTGCCAATGTTTGTTCCATTTTCTTGACTTGATTGTTTTATGTCAAATGTTCTTTGCATGATGCATGATATGAATGTATGAGTGAGAGGCCAAGGTGTAAAGAACCTATTGTAGCTTATCCTTTTTACCCTCAATAAAACATTCGTATTTCGTATTTCGTCCGTCTCTCTCTCTCTCTCTCTCTCTCTCTCTCTCTCTCTCTCTCTCTCTCTCTCTCTCTCTCTCTCTCTCTCTCTCTCTCTCTCTCTCTCAATCCGCCGCACTCCTCACCAACCTGCAGGGTGCACCATATTATCCAGCCGTGTCCAGATCATCTCCAACTCTTTCTCGTCAAGGCCATGGCGACCTTGCATGACATGACGCAGACGTTTCTCCAAAGAGCCCGTCTTCACGATCATTTCGACAGTTGAATCTGAGGAAGGACGGACGACGAATGTGCCAGCGTCGGCCTGATGATGGACGGCTTCAAAGCAAGACAGATTATGTTGGTAAGCATCAATATCCTGTTCATCCGCATGAACCCCGTTTAAGAGTTCCTGGATCAGGGACGCCATGTTCAGCAAAGTGGTCTTCAGCTTCAGTTTCTTTCCCGATGCATGCTGTAACCGAGTCAGTTGCTCCCTCGACCACTCCTTCCACTCACGGCTCACTGTGGACGTGTCATGTGACTGAGGTATTGCAGGGTTACGAATGCTGGATGACGTGGATAAAGCGGAGGAGGATGTGGGTGTGGTTGCGGCACAGGTCGCTGAAGGAGAAACGTTCTGAAGGCCTTGAGACAATGAGTAGAGAACATGGTCTTTCGCGAACGACTTCTGCAATGGTTGACCGAGCATGCCCAACAGTAATACTCTTGACAGTCCAGGCAAACTTTCTCAGCCTGTAAGTTGGGGCAATTCAGGCACGGGGCATCTGTTATTCTGTTCAGCTCTTGTCGGACGCGCATTTCCACGACAGGGTCTGTCCCCAACTGCTGAACGAGCTGGCTGACCGTCACTTTTCTGTCGGTGGGAAGTGTCAGGTGTTGGCCACATTGCTGACATGTCATTCTAGGCCCACGCTCTTGAAGCCTCTCATGAAGGCATTTTCTGCAGGTCACATGTCCACATGTAAAACAGACTGGACCCAGACACAGAGACCCACACTGAGAGCAGTCAGGAGATGACGTCAGTGGTTGTCCACACTGTTGCGGTGACAACCGTCCTGTTGCCATGGTGAAGTTTTGGAGTCTGCCTGCAAACAGAACAAGAAAAAACATGATTTATTTAGGGCTTTGGTTTTGCTGTTGTTGGTTGTTTTTAAAAAACATATATATTTATTACAGAAAATACACAGAAGCAGACACAAGCACAAATTGGGCCAGAATAATGTTTGCAAACAAATCCAAAATATAATATACATTTTGGAATTACAGGGTACCTTACTATTATGCCATGTTTTGATATGCACATCATAATCCGCTTAGACGAGTGTGTCGAGATAGAAGAATCAGACACTAATGTACTTAACTTTCATAATTGTTAACAGGACAAACAGCTTAAAGACAAGGTCACTCCTGCCAAACATATAACTAGGGTTATTAACGCCCTTGACAGCAGGAGTTAAACCCATGCTGATCAGTATCCAAACGGGCAGTCACTCTTGCAAAAGGCAGCCATTCAGTGGCTTCAAATAGGGTTTTGGGCGAGAGTTATGCACTTGTTTGGTCAGTACTCAACCATCTTCCCCCACCCACCAAGGGCATTCACTCTTGCAAAAGGTGTTCTTTGCAGTGGCCAATAAGAATGCATCAATACAAATACACATTGATATCAATGCACCGAGCAATCGGTTTATGGGGAAGAATGCCTAACCCATATTATAGGTTAAACCACGTACAGTCAAACCTCTAATATAAGACCCTCCGGTAAAAAGACTGATTTAAAACTCATTTAAGACTGATTTTCTTGGTACGGATATAAGATATAATATATCTTACTATTATTTATCTATATAAAACCGACCTCCGTTATAAGACCCTTCCAAATAAAGACCGGTTTTCTTGACTTTGGGGGAAGTCTTGACTGTACTATGCATCCTAATGTTGCTGTAAAAAAACCCACTAAAAACACTTGGCACGATGCCACAAAACAAGTGGTACGACTGTGGTGTCGGTGTTTTGATTATTACGCCTATAAGACAGACTTTATAATAAATAATAAATCAAAGTTAGATGGAGGATATAAGCAACTGCAGCATTCACGGTGAAACCTTTGTTGTTATCAGTCTGCTCGTAGTACACATTTTTTGTCGGTAGCCTAGCTCCCCCTGTCTACACATTCTGAATGACAATTAAGATTTAACTTCAAACTGTAAGCTTGATAAGACAGATTGTTTTTTTTTCAGAATCCGTGTGTGGGGGGGGGGGGGGGAGGGGCATGTGCGTGCGTGCGCGCATGTGTGTGTGTGTGTGTGTGTGTGTGTGTGTGTGTGTGTGCGTGCGTGTGCGTGCGCGCGTGCGTGTGCGTGTGCGTGCGTGTGCATGTGCGCGTGCTATGTGAGTGTGTGTCTCTGTGTGTGTGTGTCTGTCTATGTGTGTGTGTGTGTGTGTGTGTGTGTGTGTGTGTGTGTGTGTGTGTGTGTGTGTGTGTGTGTACGCGCGCGCAAAACATTTTAACCTGCCACAAAATTATATCCAAATGTGTACATGGCTTTTCGAGTGAAATCAATGGCAGACAATTCGTCCAATAAAATGGAAATGTGTGTGTGGTGGCACGTAAAAAGTTAAACAGTATGTAATAAAATATCACATTTACAGTAATAAAATATCAGATTCACGAAAAACGCAAGCACACGCACGCACAGGTACAAGCACGCACCCCCCCCGCCCCCCCCCCCCCCCCCCCCCCCCCCCCCCCCCCCCCCCCCCCCCTCCCCCCCCCCCCCACCCAACCACCCCTCGCACCCCCCAGAAAAAAAAAAAACACACCCCAACCCCCCCAACCCCCCCCCGCCCCCCCCCCCCCCCCCCCCCCCCCCCCCCCCCCCCCCCCCGCCCCTCGTACACATAGACAGACAGACATACAAACTGGCAAAGACTGAGGGAGAGCACGAAGCAATGGGTTTTGGAGAAGAGACACAGTAAACGCCACAGCATCCACACTGACAGATCGATAGGCAAGGATTGACTTCTTCACGTGAATCACACATTATGACAGCCAACGCCCACACACAGATCAGTCCTAGCAGCAACATTGACATAAGTAGAAGTGTCCAATTTAGAACAACGCGTAGCCCCAAAAAACAACACCCGATTTCAGTGTTGTGTGATACAGTGTCACTTGGCAGACAAATTAAACTTGGGCAATCGAGCGTACCCCTAACTTCCTTGGGGTCAAAGGTCAGGTAAAAACGTTATAAAAAAACCCAGTCGTTTACATATTATATGCACGACTAGAATCGCACCAACACATAGGAGGTAGGAACACGTTTTTTTATTTTAAGATCGTTAGGTAAGAACAGCAGAAACAACAAAAACAGGAGGGGGGTGGGGAGAAATCTATCGTTTATGGAATGTCAATGACAGTGTTTAAATCACAGGTAAACAAACATGGCGGCTTTCGTTCAAACACAGTTCAAAACAATACATATACGTGAATCCAGTCTCAAAACAACAATCCAACACACCACACAATAGAACATTTAAAGTTCAAAATCTTAAGAAACACTGGGCAAAGTCATAATACATACAACGCGATCTGGGTAAAGCATCAAAACTTCGAATATACTACAAATAGTGCAACACACACACACACACATCATACACACTGAGAGAGAGAGAGAGAGAGAGAGAGAGAGAGAGAGAGAGAGAGAGAGAGAGAGAGAGAGAGAGAGAGAGAGAGAGAGAGAGAGAGAGAGAGAGAGAGAGAGAGAGAGAGAGAGAGAGAGAGAGAGAGATTGATTGATTGATTGACTTTTATTTATAGAGGGTAATAGAGTAAGCAATAACATGCTTTTTTACATCCAGCCCTCTGGTGTGAGAGAGAGAGAGAGAGAGAGAGAGAGAGAGAGAGAGAGAGAGAGAGAGAGAGAGAGAGAGAGAGAGAGAGAGAGAGAGAGAGAGAGAGAGAGAGAGACTCAGACAGTCAGAGAGACAGACATAGACAAAGAGACATAGTGAGAGAATCAGCTTAGCATGCAATGCAAACAAACAGACAGTACTCTACTTACTGTGTTTTCCAGTGAAGCAGACGCTCAGAGCACACTGTGCATTTGGTCCTATTTGTCTCTATGGGCCTATAATAGGGCTAGCCTATGCTCGTATGCCTGTACTAAACTGTGTGTGTCGCTTCACAACACGAATGCCAGGGGGACGCGCGCCGCATTCCAGCACTCGTTTCATATGGTCGTTTCGAAGCGAAGGTACTAGGCCGGGAGTGTCAGGGAGCACCTCGTTTCAGCGCCAGTCACGCTTGGCTGCACGATTTCACCTCGTTTCAGCGCCACTCGCCGACAAGTCCCCGGGAACGTTAATATCGAAGTAAAGTAAGTTGTTAGGGTTAGGGTTAGGGTTAGAGGGTTAGGGTTAGGGTTCATTGATCATTGATCAAAATGGAATGATGTCTTTTACGTTTGACACCAGCGTCCTGCTATACTTTGAAATGCTATACTTTGAAATGCTATACTTTGAAAAAAGTTTCTTTGTTCAATGGGGTACTTCGTAGCAAAGCTAGGCTCTCATTTCCGATCTATTAACCGCATTATATTTAGACAGAAGTATTTCACGTGATTCATGACTCACAGACATCGTCACAATCGCATCGTATTGAGGTCAAATCGTATGCAGTGTGACTGGCCCTTTATGACCGCGCTACTACGAGTAGGCCTTTTTGCAGCCTTAATAACAATTATTGTGGCGGTACTCAGGGCTCCCCATTCTGTGCGTCTGTGCGTCAAATGTGCGTGACAGACGCATTAAAGCTTCGTACTGGGGGTGAAACGACGCACTATAATTACTACTCGAGGGTTATGAGACGCACTATAAATCTGCCGAGTGCGTGACCTGGTTATTCTACGATTTTGGCGTAGCATGCTACGAAATTAGGGTGTCTGCTACGCAGCTACGACTCGAAATAGCAAACTCCACATTTTGTCAAGGACACAGATCCGTTCAGTTTGAGGCACCCGATGCGTTCCTTCCAGTCAGCTTCGAAACTGCTTTGCAGTTGGCGCGCACAAGTTGAGAGAAAGTTTGCTTCAGTTCTTGTGAGGAAAAAAATGGATTGCGGTGCACAGCAAAAGTGAAAAAGACACGAAACGGACGACGAATCAGAGGTGGAAGAAGTAGAATCGGAGAATGAAGCTAAAAAGACCAAGCCAAATAGAACAGCAACTCCGAGGACTGCGAACCAGAAATATCTGTCGAGCTACCATCGTGAGTTTCTATGCATCCTAGCATCGAAGAGGGGGGTGGGGAGCATCACGCTTTTTGCATGGTGTGCAAAAGTGATTTTACTGTGAGTGACGCTGGTTTGGCTGACTGCGCTAAACACTGTAAGGGGCGCACAAAGATCTGGTGAGCGTTTTGAAAGGAAGCAGTAACTTCCTGCAGAACTTCATTGAGAAGAAGAAAGAAGAGTCGAAGCAAAGTCAGCAAAATGACGTCACCAGGGCCGAAGCCATGATGTGCATGCTGATAGCGCGGTCCAACTTGACTTGCCACTTTCATCAGCTCACAAAGGTGAAGGTCAGGTCATGATAGTACTTGATCATTCTAGACTGGTTGATTTTTCACCCTCTATAAGTTCCTGGGGGTGAAAATACCCTCTATGGTCAAGCAAAATGGGGAGCCCTGGGTACCATAGCCGATGAGGTTTATCCGAGGCGTGGTTACCGCTACACCTATCTATATTGATAAAAACTCGGGACTTTACTGGTGTTGCACTGCCTCTGGGCATTGCAGCCAGTATTGTTCCCACCATCTTTGTATTTACAAATGTCCAATATGTGTCTATGACCGAGAGGACGTAAAACACCATTTTTCGTAGGCCTATCCAAGGAACCGTTTCACAAGGGCTAACGTTGCGTAGCGTGAGCGCAAATCGGCAAAAACGGTACTAAGAAAGACCTATTTTGCCGACGTTTGCCGCAAACGTTTTTTGGCTACTCCCAAAGTATCTCTTGGCGAACTATCACGTGACTTGCATGGGGTGAATACATTTCTTGTTGTTGATTGGTCCATTAAAGTTTGGCTAAAATTTAAAAAAAACAATTTGACCAATCAAACAAGAGCTTGTAATAATAATTTTGTTTTCTGCTAACGTTTTATAAAGTGTTTCTTAGACCCCTTCTGGCGTAACAGTTATGCGCACGGCGACCATCGTCTAGAAAAACTCCACCCTGTTCTGCTTCACTGCGAACTGATAGCCTACATGTGACGACTTTAGGGGAAGACGGGGTAAAAAGCGCATGGGCGGGTAAGAAGCCCACCCCAATTATCTCATGAAATAAAGCTAATTTCAGTCAAATTTGCCCCATGAGACGACTGCTAGACATTAACGCTCGTCTCATGGGCAAAATGAGACTGAAATTTGCTTCATTTCATGAGATAATTGGGGTGGGCTTCTTACCCGCCCATGCGCGTTTTACCCCGTCTTCCCCTACATTAGAGCTGGAAGTATGAACCGGTAATACAGAAAATACCGGTATGAGTTGGAAAACGGCACGGTATACCGGTACGGTTGTAGTAGCGTACATACTGGAACGTTCCTAAGTAGACAAGGGAGATAAACGTTGCGAACATTTTTTATTGAAAGTGATGGTATGTTTTTCAATAAACTTACATTCCTAACGATGCAGTCATATCTTGGAAATACTAACACTCGTGTGTGTGTGTGTGTGTGTGTGTGTGTGTGTGTGTGTGTGTGTGTGTGTGTGTCTGTGTGTGTCTGTGTGTGTGTGTGTATGTGTGTGTATTATGTGTGTGTGACAGAGAGAGAGAGAGGGGGGGGGGGGGGGCTGAGACAATGAAAGTAGGCCTAATCCTAGGCTCATACTAACCCTATCCATTTTCCCCCAAATGACAAAATGTCTGTCAGAGATAGTTTTAAAATTAACAAGGGTGTCGCTGAGCGGCAGACATGTCCGTCACCAGCAATGCCACGCACTTGCGACACCCCGTAGCATAATGTAGGCACCAACATGATTATTCTACATGTTGTATGTTCACGAGATACAGCTTGAAGAAGAAACATATAGCGCAAAGAAGGAAATTTCAGTTTTCAAGGTCACACTTCAAGGTCAAGATCAGCATGGTGATAATTTATGCTCGAATGTGTTCTTCTCTAGGGTATACAGTACCACACACAATATGAAGCGCTTCTGTCAAGTACAAATGTGGAAAATACGGCTTAAAACGCAATTTGTAGACCCCTACCACTTTCAAGGGCAACCGATCTCCCGGACCGTGACCTTGACCTTACTCGGTATGCCACCATCAGAACGGGCATAAGCCAAAGTACCTACATGCCAACTGTGAAGACTCTAACACCAACGGTGTGGGAGTTATGGCTCCTTAAAGACCCACCACGTCACGTGTCAAAGTAACGTTTTTTTACGAGTTTTCCCTCTTATAGCTGGTAAAAAATCTTAATGGCTCTTCATAACATAAGAGGCAATGTGACACGTGACGTGGGGGGTCTTTAACGATTTTCGGTTTTCAAGGTCGTACGCCAAGGTCAAGGTCACGACGGCAAAAATAATTGCGCGGATGCCTTCCTTTCATGGTGACACACCAGCACACAACATGTGACGCGATTCGGTCAAGCGGTTCGGGAGATATCCTTGGGACAGACAGAAAACAAAGCTGTATTTTAGGAACATTTTTAGCTAATAACCTTTTTGGAATACTAACCCTATCCCTAACCCTAACCCTAACCCTAAACCTACCCCTACCCCCCACTATGTACTGCAGTAAACCGCGATTTGTCACAGTTGTGGTTCGTTGCGTTTTTCCGTCTTATAGGGTGGGGGGGTAGGGTTAGCTTTAAAGGCTAGGGTTAGTATTCCAAAAAGGTTATTAGCTAAATATGTTCCTAAAATACAGCTTTATGTATAGTAAGAAAGGCAAAAACGGAAAAATACAATTACCGGAGACACACACACACACACACACACACACACACACACCTAGTGGACCAACACGCGCTTCTCACACGAGCATATCGGACGGGCGCGTGAAAGAGCGTGGATGTCGTCACGTGTTCCAGTTTATCCAATCATTGCAACTAATCGCATTTTTGCGCACGGTTAAATTTTCAGATTCACAGTGAGCTGATTTATTTCTGCAGCAGCCATGCAAGGGTACAAAGTACGCGGGCATTGTCTTTGATGAAACAAATTGCAAATTGTATGGTAAGGTTTTGATTTAATTTGCTAAAATATGTCATGTTTATATTATAGCTTTTTTTCTTGCAGCTGCAAAAGAGAAAAGGCCTGCTAGTTCCATTTTCATTATTGCTTTTATGAAGTTTTCAGTCGTTAGCGAGATGGCTGGATTTTCGCAGACGACCGACCGGTTTTCCCTCGTGCTCAGTGGCACGACAAATCCGCTGCAGGTTTGCACTTTTGAATTACATGCATGCAAAGGTACTTTAATTCGAGCGTCTTAACAGGGACACATTATGTTTAGATTTCCATTTTTTCAGAACTTCGTCTAAAAATGCGCATACAATTTCCGCAAGTTAAAGGGGCACCCTGATGGATGCGGTTTGGTAAGAAACACGTCCAGATCACCAGGAAAACACCCTTTACAGAGATTGCAACACTCACTTTGCTCTGGTTTCCCAGAAATCAAGCCGTCAAATCGGCGATTCCTCCTTGGCGGAGGTGCTGAGAGTCGGATTCTTTCACCCAAAGAGAAGGCGTGAGTTTAGACCAAATCGTTTGCACGAACTGTTCGCAGTACAAGCCTTTTTTTCTCTTTAAAAAAAAGAAAAATACAGTTTATCTAAAGGAGTTTTGCTGACAACAAAGGAAATATATCCTCTTTATTTCTACTGCACTGCAAAAAAAACAACGCTTCAACCACAATAGTGACCTCCACCCACCCGATCCAAAATGGCTTCTCTCTCCGGCATCTCCGCCAAGGAGGAATCGCCGTTTTGACGGTTTGATTTCTAGGAAACCAGATCAGTGAGTGTTCTGATCCTTGAAAAGGCTGTCTTTCTGGTGTTCTCGACGTGTTTCTTGCCAAAACTCATCCGTCACTTAGTTGATATCAGTTGTGAGTCTCTCTTCTCACCATCCGTGTCTAACACAACTAGAAACCAAGAGGGGGAAAGTACAAGTTCAACGGTATAACACTAATAAACGTAAGCATTGTTTTAGTAACAGAGTTGCTAACTCCTGGAACTCACTGCCACCTGAACTAAAAAATGCACCATCTACTAACGCCTTCAAAAATCTACTTGACAAAAAAGAAAATGTTAGTGAAATGTTTTTTGATTATGATTGATATTGCAATCATAGTTTGATTGTTTATCGCATGCAAATGCAACCTAATTAGAGAAAACATTCTGGATGGGACGTATTATAAGCCGCGAGGCTTAGGCAGAAGCCAGTCCCTCTACTACTACTACTACTACTACTACTACTACTACTACTACTACTACTACTACTACTACTACTACTTCTTCTACTACTACTACTACTACTACTACTAGGGGAAGACGGGGTAAAAAGCGCATGGGCGGGTAAGAAGCCCACCCCAATTATCTCATGAAATAAAGCAAATTTCAGTCAAATTTGCCCATGAGACGACTGCTAGACATTAACGCTCGTCTCATGGGCAAAATGACACTGAAATTTGCGAGATAATTGGGGTGGGCTTCTTACCCGCCCATGCGCTTTTTACCCCGTCTTCCCCTACTACTACTACTACTACTACTACTACTACTACTACTACTACAGGGTCCACCTTTAAAACGTGTTCGAACAACGTGCCAATCAACTTGAGAAATTTCGTTTTGAAAGGAAAGGTTCAAATAATGTGTTCCCCAAACTCCAATTTAGACAAGCGAAACAGGTGGTGGATTTCGCTGAACTGAAATTTAATTTTTCGCTTATTTAGTTAAAAGTTCGGTTGTTTGAAAATGGGCCAATGGCGGCATCCACACTGATCCACGTGGACTGAAGAAGCTTCCGTTGAGCAGCTCTTCTACTACATAAATGAGTTGTTTAGGTGAAGCTATGGCCCGTAGTCCTTGGCACCAGTTGACTCCATGATGATGTTACTTTTATGTCAGATCTTTCCTGGCATTGCAGTATTTCCCAGATCGACCCCCGATCTTTAGGCCTACATTTTAAAATGTCCCATAATATGCCTGTTGCAGTATTTCCGGATCGACCCCCTATCTTTAGGCCTACATTAAAAAAATGTCCCATAATATGCCTGTTCCAGGTCGTTGCAGTATTTCCAGGATCGACCCCCTATCTTTAGGCCTACATTTAAAAATGTCCCATAATATGCCTGTTGCAGTATTTCCGGATCGACCCCCTATCTTTAGGCCTACATTAAAAAATGTCCCATAATATGCCTGTTCCAGGTCGTTGCAGTATTTCCAGGATCGACCCCTTGTCTTTAGGCCTACGTTTACCCCATATTATGTTGGGCTTCATTGGCAATACTCGGAAGTTGTTTTGATTTCACCCTGTTATGTTTCGTCCTTTCCCTATTAATTGTCATTTCTCTGCTTATCTCTTTGATATTACTGAAACCATTGGCCGCTTTTTTCAAACTTTCAAGTTATGAGATATTTTGGCAAAATCCACATCTGTACGACGATTACCTGCTGACAGAAAAAAAAGCAATCTGTCTAACTTTCCTTTTATCAAAATGTCGCCCTTACAGGCAAACATATGTAATTGTTACCGCATTGCTATTTTTCATGTCGTTTATCCCCCTATTTTTGATGTCTTGAGTCCAGGCCATGAGATGTTAAGCCTGAAAACGGCTATATCCACATTTTCGCCCGTAAGGGAGATCATTTGATGACAGAAAAGAGTGAAACAGCTTGCACTTTCCGTCATCAGATTATATTCTCTTACGGGCGAAAATGTGGATGTTGCCGCTCATAAGGGCTATGACATTTTGTCCAATTCATTTCCTTTTTTTCAGGACAGTGTTATATTAAAACAAATTCCATTCTCAGAGCATCCCTGCTGTCTCAGTGCTGTTTTCATTCAAATTTCATTGACAACTGCCGACTAAAAAGATACTCGATAAAATGTCTGATATTTTGCCCCTCTCCCCCAACTTTTATTTTTATGAAAGTCTCTAAATATTTGTTACATTTGTCACAGACCAACTGACGATGTCCACCTCCGTTTGCTGTACTACCACCTACTGTCTGTTGACCACTGTTGTGGAGATGCTGGTCACCATTGTCCACTGCTCGCATTCAACCTGTCATCTACCATGTCCTCTGGAGCCCCAGACTACCACCTACCGTCTGTTGGCCACTGTTGTGGAGATGCTGGTCAACATTGTCCACTGCTCGCATTCAACCTGTCATCTACCATGTCCTCTGGAACCCCTGACTACTGTCTACCGTCTGTTGACCATACCGTGTTGTGGTAAGGTTTTGAAAAGCATTGTGTTAAGATGTTTAAAAGAATAAGATTGCATTATCATAGTGATACGCTGAGTATGCAAAAGTAATAGGACAAACTGGCCTAGAACATTCAATGACACACTTTCTTGTTCTCGCAGAAATAAAATTATCAATATTTGGTTTAGAGTCGAAACCGATGGTTTAAGTCCACACGGACTATCTTTAGATAGTCCGTTGATGTATTATTGAACTTAGTACGAAAACTAACTTGTATTAAAAAACAAACCTGCAGAAATATAAAAAGCAATGCCCCCTTTTTATATTTTGTCTTTTTTAATACAAGGTCTTAGTGTTAGCAAGAAATTCAATAATACGTCAATGAACTATCTAAAGATAGTCCGTTTTGATTCCAAGCCATCGAAACATTCTGTCGATGTTTGATTTTAAGGACATTAGTCCTGACAGGGAAGAACATAAATATAAAATTTGAAGTTTTAATATGACTATATCCGATGACTTGGGTCTCGGTACATCACTGTTATGTGTCAGAAGCAAACTCACTTTATGCAACATTTTCATCGAACCTGGTTTTCTCGTGCATCATTATACATAGATAGATAGTTTATGAACCTTGCAGATCTCATGATGCTTTATAGTGTCAATTCAGTAGGCCTACCCTATTTATTTCTTTATTTATTAAGACAACTTTTATAGCGCCTAATCTTTAAGCTCTAAGCGCTTACAGAAATCACTAAAATGAATAGTAAACACAATGAACAAAACGTATGCATCAAACATTGACCAACACCCCCCTTCCCTGATCTCTCAGTCCATTTCTCACTCACGCCCAAATAATGAATGACATAATCTACAGTACACTTTAGCAAACAACTTGAAACACTCACACTGATGGACACTTAAAGACGCCCAGGCCACACTATTAACAAATCACACTCACACCCACACTTATAACGATAGAGAGAGAACGAGATAGAGAGAGAGACAGACAGACAGAGAAAGACAGACGGAGACACAGAGAGCCAGACAGAGAAAGAGAGGAGAGAGAGACACACCCTAGAGGGTTGTTGTGGTGGCTTATGTATATTTTCTGTGGTACTCATTTGATAGTATGGTAAAATTGTATATAAAGTGTCAATTGTTTTTAAAATACAGATTTGATTTATCTCAAAAACAGTATGCTAACAAAAAGCAATTTTTTGTGTACTGTGCCATTGTTAATTCTTCATATGATTTTTTAGTTACATCATCTTGTGATGTGAATGTTGAAGGGTGCATGGTACTCTGTGATGTTTATATTATTCTAAACGTTAACATTTGTAATGTATTTTTAATGGATATTTTGGTGTCAAGTCACATTTCGTTTACTAATATACCTTCTAATGTGATTGCAGAACCGAGCCTTTACAATGACTTAACCTTATTTGAAGTTTTTTCAGGTTAATTTGTTTTTGTAAAATGTTGACAAAGAGGGCAGTTTTCTAAGAAAGTAATTTGCATACATTTGCATTAACACACACACACCCTCACCCACACACACCCACCACACACACATTGTCCCCGCCCCTGTCCATTTCTTGCACTGTTAAATATAATCTGCTTGCATGTCTGAATCTGCTCATTTACACCTGCAAAGATGTATATGTATAGCACTCCATATGAATCTGTTAGTAGTGAACGCTTTCCTTTGACATTACAGTGATTGCGTTAAGAAGTTTGAAAACCAATCCCATTAGCGGCAATTCCCCCAATAACCAGAACCAAAGCCACTCACAGGGGGAAACAAAAAAACCACCTGAAAACCACAGAAACTCACAATATCGAAGCCTCTGTTAAAACCACTCATCAGTCCTAGCAAAGCGTCATCAGTCCCTGGGACTGTGACAGGTCAATTTTGTTTTCAGTATTTTGTCTTTGCAATCCGTATTTTACTGATAATTACCAGTTAACGCGATCACTGCACTATAGAGTTTGATTTCCAGCTAGGTCATAGGTCTTTTTAACTTTCTTCAGATTTCCTGATATTGTTTGATCTTGTCTTGTGATTGGTGATTGGTCTTCTGTTAGGTTGGAATGATACTAGGAGATTGTAAAGTTTAGTTTCTCGTCATTTGGTTCTGTCTGGCGGAGTGGATTTGAAAATGTGGTATGTTGAAGCCTAGGCGAGTTGTCTTGGCAGATGGGCTGTTAGGACATGGGTATCTGGAAAGAGTAAATATAATGTAAACTTCAGTTGATGGCCAACCCAGTTTATAATATACCATTACATTGTAATGGAACACGTTTTGCTACCATAGTATTAAAATGCACAGATCATTATGCTACATTGCGTTAACAATAATAGTATTACATGTCACTAATCATGTTACAGTGCAACATGCTGTTACTGGCAGAACTGAAGTCATGGGCATGTAGTTAATGTGCTGTTGAACTTGACAACACATTTGGCTTTATGAAGTGAGAGGCACAGCAATGGTTATGGTTCTGCTGTGGCAGACGTTGTGGCACAGCAATAGCTATAGCTCTGCTGTGTTATCCACAAATGAAGCAATATAAGATTCCATTTTATAAACCTTTAGTGTGGATGCATCAATTTGACAGGATATTTGCGCCCATTTGACAGGATAGATACCATAACATCGGAGCGTTAGTATGTGAAACACCATTCACCGTGTGTCCTGCATGACACCTGGCTGCTCTGGTTTCCATAATGCCAGATCTGTGCAACAAAGGTAGAATGGGTAATCACTTGGGGGAAAAGCACCAGGAACATTGTTGTTCCTGATGTGTATCTTAGTGGCCACCCGGGATTCCTCTACTACCCTTTGTTGCCCAGAGAGACAGATATGGCCATCAGCCCTTATCTCTGATATCATGGCTATTGAAGGCATGATGTTGAAAATTGCTTGATCTCTTTGGTATCATGTCTTTTGAAGGCATGATGTTGAATATTTATATCTTTGGTATCATGGCTATTGAAGGCATGATGCTGAATATTTATATCTTTGGTATCATGGCTATTGAAGGCATGATGCTGACGATTGGTTGACCTCTTTGGTATCACAGCTATTGGAGGCATGATGTTGAATATTGTTTAATCTCTTTGGCATCGTGGCTATTGAAGGCATGATGTTGAAGATTGTTTAATCTCTTTGGTAGCATGGCTGTTGAAGGCATGATGTTGAAGATTGATCTCTTTGGTATCGTGTCTATTGCAGGCATGATGCTAAGGCTATTTGTGGATCTCTGGTATCATGGCTGTTACAGGCATGATACTGAAGATGATCTGTTGAAGTCTATGGTGCCATGGCTTGTGAAAGCATGGTGCTGAAGATAGGTCAGTAGGGAGATCGTGTTCACAATTCTGCACGCGATCTACAAACTTTCCCTCCTGTCTTGTTGATGGCTCCTCACTTAGAGCATCTGGAACAGCGCATTAAACTGTTCCAGACTCAGTTTTCCGAGTTTCTCGATTGTTTCAATTTTCTTGAGAATACTTCCGAATATCTTTAGTTTTGCCAGTAACTTGTTGTATGGAACCAGATGGTGAAATGTTTAACTTTAAGAATGAAACTAAATATATAAGAAACTTGCTTCTGGTGGTAAATCACCGTTTCTTGTAGATACCCCCCATTGCCTAACACTCGTCAGTCATGATGCTGCTTTCTGAGCTGGTTTGCTGTTTTTGCTGTGTTCCATGGGTGGTTGTAGTAGGAATAGAAGTAAAGCATTATGGATGGAGTTTTTACCCATATTTTTTTCAAAGCTTGTTTTCTTTTAGAATGTGACATTATTGAAGTGGTCAACTGGAAATCAGACGTTTTATGTACGCATCGGGTAACTAAATAATCACAATGAAACATGACAAATACAAATGATAAAACTGACCATTTTCCTAACTCAAGTCAAGTTCGAGGTCCCTTCTACTGAGATGATGAACATAAAAATGGTCCCTGTTTGTATGCATTTTTGACATTGCACACATTTTCTGGACATTAATTTCAAAAGAATACGAACAAAATATCAGTGCTTAGCGCACGCACATACGCACACGCACACGCACACGCACACACACACACACACACACACACACACACATTCTTCCAAATTTGCCTACACACACACACACATATACACGCACATATACGCACACGCGCGCACGCACACGCACGCATACTCTGCCTGCATACACACACATACACACACACTCTCTCTCTCTCTCTCTCTCTCTCTCTCTCTCTCTCTCTCTCTCTCTCTCTCTCTCTCTCTCTCTCTTCCAAATTTGCCTGCCATTGATGTAGGCCAGAATAACCTGAAGAAACTTCAGATTTGTGGAGCTCACTACGATGTCCTGGCCCTGCAGCACTGCTCAGAGAAAGGTGGTACACTATTGACAAAACAATTAGCGGTGAGTATGAAGGCAATGCACAGAGTAATGTGTAGTACTAGGTCATGTGTGTCCATATCTCTATTGCGTTCAAGGAAAAGAGCACAGCGACAGAATAGTCAAAAGTGACTGTGGTCGCTATTTGGAAGGAAAGGAAAGCATTAAAGTAATCATGTTATGAGTTTTACAGTGAGCAGAGTGGTAAGCTCTGTAGATTAATTATAATTAAGGATGGGTAAAACTGAAAACATCGTTTGTTTGGCTCGTGTCATAGATAACAAAATCGTCAACTCCCGCTTTCACCAGCATAAAGATAAGTCATGCTCTTACCCTTGCTTACCTTCCTACATTAGTGTGTGGTTGAAGTTAAGTATTGTCGTTTGTGTTATTACCGGGTGGGGGGCCGGGGGAATGTAAAAACGTTTAGCATTTTCCTTATCCTTACGGTCGTATTACTTTTGTCTTTTAACTCCACAGAGAACGTCAAAACGATTGACAACAGTGAGCGATCGGCGACCAGGGCATCATCCATGACGACAAACGCACGCCTAAATCAGTGTTAGCAGCAGCAGCGATGATGAAGACACCTGGAAGCCGCATCTGAGCATCATTCACCTGTGACGATGAAGAAACGATCGGAGCATTACCATCTTTGACCATTGAACAAATCAGGACAGGTAGGTCTGTTGTAACGGACTCCTGTGTTGATTAGCACAATGCTCTTTTTTAAAGGAGGCCTACTTTCCCTGCTAACTTGTGTAACAGTTTGGAGTAGGACCTGAATGTCTATAGTAACGACGTCAAAGCAACAACCAGAGAATCGTCAATTACCTCGGTGACGATGCAATGACCAGAGGATCACCATCAACGTCAACTACAATGGCAATGCAGGGACCAGAAAATCAACGACAATGACAAACCAAGGACCAGAGGATCATCGATTACAGTGACAAGGCAATAACCGAAAGATTGACATCAAGATCAAGTACAATTACACTGACAAGGCAAGGACCAGAGGATCATCGATTACACTGACCAAAGGGCCAGGTCAGCAATATCAATGAGAAAAGGACCAGATGATCATCAATTACAATAAGAAATGGACCAACAGATCATCAATTGCAATGACAAAAGGACCAACAGATCATCAATTGCAATGACAAAAGGACCAACAGATCATCAATTGCAATGACAAAAGGACAAAAAGATCAATTGCAATGACAAAAGGACCAGACGATCATCAATTGCAATGACAAAAGGACAAAAAGATCAATTGCAATCACAAAAGGACAAAAAGATCATCAATTGCAATGACAAAAGGACCAGAAGATCATCAATTGCAATGACAAAAGGACAAAAAGATCAATTGCAATGACAAAAGGACCAGAAGATCATCAATTGCAATGACAAAAGGACCAACAGATCATCAATTGCAATGACAAAAGGACCAACAGATCATCAATTGCAATGACAAAAGGACCAACATATTGTGACGTAAGTGTCCAGCGCGACCCCTCTTTCTTTATCTACACCCCCCCCCCCCCCTCTCCTTTTCTTTTCTCTGTCCGGCCGCCACGTTAATTGCCACCCACCATCTAAAGAATGCCGATTAAGGGATTGGTCCCTTTCAAGTTAGATTTGTCTCCCCGGTCAGCACGTACCACCTACCGAGGTTATCTCCCTTCCCCCCCCCCCCCCCTTATCTACCGTCTCATCACGAGATAGTGATATCAAGAGTCGGTTCCCTTTGTAAGACACCGCGCCCTTACCCATAACAAGAAAGTGACAACCACGGTTATCTCCCTTTGAAGATGGTTTTGCCGTTCCGAGCACGAGAAGGATTTGAATCCGGCACGCGATAAGGATGTAATAGGCGCGTGATTGTTCGGTACATTTATAACAGCATCTTGTGACGTGTGGACTGTAATAAACCAATAGCAGGCTTTCATTGTTTGAAAGTGAAGGCTATAATTGGCGTAGTGAGAAAAAGTTTTTCACACAAGACGCTGAAACTGACTAGAGCAACACCTCTCCCAGCCAGAATAGCCCACCTAGTAAGTCTTATTGATGACTGGTGATTGAGACTGGTTGTTTGTTTGACTCTAGTTTTGATCTAGATCCTATGTTCAATGATGAATAAGGAGTAGATAGATATGTTATAGAAAAGAAGTGGTAAACATTCTATTCTATTTATGTGCACTGATTATTTGTGTGTGTGTGTGTTTCTGACTTGAACACTTTTGGTACCAGAACCGGAGTTTATGCCTACTAACCCTTTTGTCTATTTTTAGTAGGAAACCTATGGGCCGCAATCTTGCACTATTTTTAGTAGGAAACCTATGGGCCGCAATCTTGCACTTTATGATACCATTCCTTTCCAGGTGTTGGATGGAGAGTGATGTTGTCTTGATCACCTTTTATGTTTTACTGATCTCAGTTTGTTAACTGAAATTCAGTTTATTTATTAACTACATGTAGTGCTATTGTACAAGGGAAGCCTTCTAGCCGGTTGGGATTCACTAATTCCCTGCCGACTGAAGCCCCTTGTCTCTAAGCCATAGAGATCTACATCCACCTTCTCCTGTGATTATCAGCAGGGCATCGTGGGCCGGAAGATCATCCCGGACTCCACCAAGCACCAAGACGGGATCGCCGCCAAGACGACCCGCACCCAGAATCCGCGAGGAGACCACGCCTGAACCGTGCCATCCCGCGAAGCCGTAATCGGAACGACTGGGAGCTACTCTCACCTGACGAGCAAGCCCAGAACTTCAAACAGCTAAGTCCACCTGACTGCGCCAATCATTTGAACTTTCCTACGGACACTAAAGATAATTAGTAACCCTTCCGGCATGGGGCGAACCTTATAGAAAGACAAAAGTCTTGTGAATCCTTTCGGATTTCATTGGGTTTTTATCCATATTTTGTTTTGGCGCCATTGAGCTGCTTTATTATTATTGTTGCATAATCTTATGCAGATTTTGGGAGTAAATAAAATACAAGTGTCAAATAATCCTGAACCCTTTGGTCAGACTGATGAGAGTGGGAGTCTTGTAATTTCATGTAAAACCCTACTTCTCTCTGTCTGCCATTTAGAGCAATTCAACCACTTGTATTTCTTACAACCATACGAGCCAGAACCCGGGCACAAATATAAATTTATTAGATGAAAAGGGGCCGGGAAAGTTGCTCATCTCCCATACCCTAGAGAAGTGGGCTAAAGGCAAATTTTCTAAAGTCTTCCCTAGGGACTTAGCCTTTTAACCCATTACCTCGTCACACAGATCATCAATTGCAATGACAAAAGGACCAGAAGTTCATCAATTGCAATGACAAAAGGACCAGAAGATCATCAATTGCAATGACAAAAGGACCAGAAGATCAATTACAATGACAAAAGGACAAAAAGATCATCAATTGCAAGGACAAAAAGATCAATTGCAATGACAAAAGGACAAAAAGATCAATTGCAATGACAAAAGGACCAGAAGATCATCAATTGCAATGACAAAAGGACCAGAAGATCAATTACAATGACAAAAGGACAAAAAGATCATCAATTGCAAGGACAAAAAGATCAATTGCAATGACAAAAGGACAAAAAGATCAATTGCAATGACAAAAGGACCAGAAGATCATCAATTACAATGACAAAAGGACCAGAAGATCATCAATTGCAATGACAAAAGGACCAGAAGATCATCAATTGCAATGACAAAAGGACAAAAAGATCAATTGCAATGACAAAAGGACCAGAAGATCATCAATTACAATGACAAAAGGACCAGAAGATCATCAATTGCAATGACAAAAGGACCAGAAGATCATCAATTGCAATGACAAAAAGATCAATGGCAATGACAAAAGGACCAGAAGATCATCAATTACAATGACAAAAGGACCAGAAGATCATCAATTGCAATGACAAAAGGACCAGAAGATCATCAATTGCAATGACAAAAGGACCAGAAGATCATCAACAGCGGCTTAAATGAAGAAGCAATGCCCAGAGCATCCAACAAAAATAGATTGAATTGGCCTATTTATTACAGGTGAGACTCGAAGATTTATAAAAAATAATATAGGCTTTATTAAGGTTAAGACAAGGGTGTTTAAAACGATCTAACCTGCAAATCATGTAGATCTTCCATTACAAGTAAATCTTGATAATTATAACTAGATCCCGATTATTCAACATTAATGGCGCGTGTCTTAAATTTTAAAACGCAAGCAAGATAAGTAATTAAGACAAATACTGACCAGTATATCATTAAAGAAAAATTCGTTTTTCCCTCTTTTTCTTAACAACGGGAATGCAGTAACTTTCAAAGGTCGAAAGATTATATTTTAAGAAAGGAACCGTACGGTAATGCCACAGTATGAAGGTTTTCAACTGTTCTTTAAAAGCTGAATTCATTGGATTTATTCTTACCATATTGAACTTTTTTTCTTTCCAGAAGTTGTCAACCCAGAGACGAAACAATCATCAGCGACAACTCGCAAGCATTGTGAAAAATCAAGAACGGTAGCGACGACCCAGTGGTTAGAGGACCATCATGATCAACGACGACGACAAATCGACCAGCAGGGACAACGACGGAGTGATGATGGAAGGATGATCTTCAGTATTAGCAGCTCATCTCCAACAACGATCGAAATGCTGTGGACAAGTCGTCAGAGGTGGGTTAGGTTTGCAAGATCTAACATCTTTTAGTTTAACCCTTTCGCCGCCAGCCATTTTCAGCCAAAAAGTACAATTAAACTTAACCTGGGTAGAGAAAGAAAAAACAATCTGCAATATTGCGAGGTGTGACATGTACTATAACTGTTAACATTAAGCTTATCCTTATCTCCCAAAATTAAGAAAATAGGGTCTTAAGATAATAGGCCCTGATTTGATGCTTTTTAGTAACATAGGTGTTAAACCATTGTGGTGCAAAAATGCGGCATTGGCTGCGAAAGGGTTAATATAAGCATTTTTTCTGATGTTAATTGAGGTCAAGATTGCACAGATTTTTTGTTGGTCAATGATTCAGACAAGTTGCTCGTTTTTATTGGAAGTGTGTGATGGTTCGCTGTGTTTGTACGGTTTTGCTTAAAAAAGAACTATTTCATAGAAAATATCTTTGGTTGGGAAACTAATTAAAGCAGTGAAATGAATAAACGGAAGGAACTTCTCGTAAATTCACTCCATTTTTTACCAAAGTTATTTATGGCACCGATTCGCCTGCAAAGTGAAAGTAGTTGCCACAACAATACAGACCCAAGTTCATTCTTAACTTAATTAAAGCAGATTTTAACACGAACAACTTGATGTGTTTTCGAAGGACACTTCGAAGATACAGCGATCCGGTGCATCACCAGTGACGACATTGAATAACGTGATGAAGCGGCGAGTCCATCATTGTCCTCTCGATCATCAGGAACGCGATCAGCTGAGATTACAGGTAGGTCCTAAGTAAGTCCGAAGACCCATTTATATTCTGTTCTCAATATTCACCAAGGAGCGCTTCTGCCCAATTGGTGAAGAAACCCACCTTTATCAATAAACCAAGAAGAAATCTAAGCGAGGGAAGCCAGCAAGAGAATGGTCAAGCAAAACAAAGGAGGGTTATTTTTTTCTGTGATGCATATCGGGCGATTTTGACCACAACAGTCGGATAGCAGAGGGGCAGCTGATTTTCTGGGCTAGAATTCTTTTATTGTGGAAATACCTTTCACAGGTTACTCCTATTCGGTCGGAAGGATTTGAGGACTAGTCCCTTTAGCTGCAACACTATGAATTGGTTCGTGTGTATTATGATTGGGTAGTAGAGGGATGACAGCAAGAAATGAGGGGTAGCTGGAGAGTAGTGGGGCAAAGGCAAAGGTGGAAGCATGGGTGAAAGGTGAGGGGAAGTGTTGGGGGAAGAGGGGGAGGGGAACAATGATTGTTACTGGCGGGTGTTGAAGCCGCCATGTACCGTAGTTCCCAAGCAGGCTATCAAGGTGGACTCTTTGTATATCCTGTGTACCGCTGAGGATGTTTGCCAAACTGAATGAGCAACTTAGGACGCAGATTGGTGATGAGTTCCTCCCTCTCTCTCTCTCACTACGCCCAACTAAGAAAATCACGCGATAAGCACCTGCCGGTTTGACTGCCCCCTGGCGGTCAAATCCGCGTCATAAGTTGACCATTTTGTACAAAACTCTGGTTGTGGTTCTGATTGTTAAGTGGGCAGATACAGGAGTAGGGTATCACAGTTGTATACTTATCAGGTGTTCGGAAAATCTTTCATTCAGGGTACGGTAGGTTTCACCAATGTATCTTGTTGCATAGTGAACACTGCAAAGCGTACACCAGGTTGGAAGATGGACAGTTGAAGTGGGATCGGACGGTGAAGCTTCCGGATGGTTCATTGATGGATGTTTGGTTACTGATGAAGGGGCATGTTTTATGCTTTGGTTTGTTGTTAGGGAAGTTCCCAGATGATTGATTACTGGTTTCCCTGATCTTTGCTTGAACCAGATGGTTCCTTAGATTTCTATCCCTTCTGAAAGCAACAATAGGGAGTTTCGGTAAGACTTATTTCAAGCAGGGATCTTGTTGAAGGAAGTGGAAGTTTTTAAAGAACAAAAGGCCTTTGGATAATAGACCCGGATTACATGCCTTTTAATAACATGAGTGTTCTTGCAATTACTATGTCTGTGAAATACAGAAAAAAGTGTTATTTGAAGTTTACATACATTTTAAAGACAGATATCCGGCAAAGATGCAGTTTAATCCCCTCCATTTTCTCGATTCTGTCAATTTTGTTTTTCAGTCTTGCCTTACTGCAGATTGAGCACATGAACCTCCATCATTATCTATATTGAATGTTAATTTTCATCCTTTTAAACAATCAAAAATATGCATTTGCTAATACAGTGGGCCCTTATAAGACCTCCCATTATAAGACTCCCTCGGGCCTCCCACATAAGACCTACTTCTCTGAGACATGCCCTTTGTAAGCATTACAATTACCTCTCTTATAAGACCCTAAGACTCTATATGGCAACTAATCTGAAGTTTGCATTGTCCATTGAGCTTAGATAAGTTAGTTTTCTTTTTCTTTTGCAGTATGGAGGTTTCTTTAATAAACGAAAACTGTGCCAATTGAATCGTTCTTCTAAAGCCAAGTGTAGAAATTAATAAGATTTTGTATGTTTTCAGATAATAACAACCCAGCCACCTGAGCAACGACGACGACGACGACAGCTACGTAGAGGATTGAACGAGCCAAAGGAACATTTTTAACAACGACGTAGAAAACGCAACCGACGATGTGGACGATTCGGATACTACAAACATCGGTAATGACGACGACGGTGGTGGTAGTGATGGCTGAATGACTTGCTATCAACCACAAGAACAATTCAACGCAAAGGAGATCAATTTTGTCAACTGCAGCAGCACCAACAGCTACCATGCGACGGCGACGACTTCGACTAAGACGATTCATGCGAGATAACCGAACAGATGAACACCCACCCCCACCCCCAACCCCACCTCCACCCCCCTAACACACGCATACACCTCATTGTGTTGTGTTATTTTTTTAATGCATGTTGACTTACTTTGCATCGGAGGTGTTTTGGTGTTGTGTTGTGATTGTATTGATATATCTTTGTCATTTGACTTGCCTTTTTTGTTAGGAGGCTTTGTTTGGTGTTTTCTTGTTTTATAATCCAGGGTCTGTATTCACATTGAGATCTTATTGAGTCAATCATCGTGATATCTTAGAAGTCCTTCTAAAGATATAGGACTTTAGAAGGACTTCTAAGATATGATGTCTCATACTATCTGAATGTGAATACAGGCCCTGTTCTTCCTATCATATTATGCATAGAGTGTGTATTGACATTTTATATTGAAAAGAACAAAGATGATTCTTGCTTAACTCCACGGGCCTGCCTGACCATTAAGTCCCCTAACTGCAGACTAACCGCATGTGTAATATCTATCGCACGTTATTGACACTTCTAAGTGAGTTTATGAGTGTGTGTGCACGCGTGCGTGCTTGTTTGTTGTGTTTTTTTAGACTTAAAGCGTTTTGGAATGACGTGATGTAATTTGCTATAGAACACCTCATTGACATAAGTGAGTTTATGAGTGTGCACGCGCGTGCGTGCATGCGTGTGCTTTTTTCCTTCTTTTTTTTAAGACTTAAGCGTTTTGGAATGACGTGACTCAATGTGTTATATAACACCTTCCCTATTGCACGTTAGTGACATAAGTGAGTTTATGTGTGTGCGCGCGTGTGCATGCATGTGCTTGTTTTTGTGTGTGTGTGTTTTTTTATAAAAAAAGAAGACTTAGAGCGTTTTGTAATGATGTGATGCAATGTGCTATAGGACACCTTCCCTATCGCACGTTATTGACAAGTGAATTTATGAGTGCGTGTGTGCACGCGCGTGCATGCGTGTGCTTGTTTTTGTGTGTGTTTTTTTAAGACAAAGCGATTTGGAATGATGTGATGTAATATGCTATAGAACACCTTCACTATCACATGTTACTGACATAAGTGAGTTTGAGTGTGTGTGCGCGCGCGTGCATGCTTGTCGTGTTGTGCTTGTTTTTGTGGGTTTTTTTTTTTAAGACTTAAAGGGTTTTGGAATGACGTGATGTAATGTGCTATAGAACACCTTCCCTATCGCACGTTATTGACATAAGTGAGTTTATGAATGTGTGTGCGCACGTGCGTGCATATGTGTGCTTGTTTTGTGTTTTTGTGTTGGGTTTTTTTAAGACTTAAAGGGTTTTGGAATGACGTGATGTAATGTGCTATAGAACACCTTCCCTATCGCACGTTATTGACATAAGTGAGTTTATGAATGTGTGTGCGCACGCGCGTGTATGCATGTGCTTGTTTTTGTGTGTGTGTTTTTTTGTTGTGTTTTTTAAGACTTGAAGCGTTTTGGAATTACGTGATGTAATGTGCTATAGAACACCTTCCCTATCGCACGTTATTGACATAAGTGAGTTTATGAATGTGTGTGCGCACGCGCGTGTATGCATGTGCTTGTTTTTGTGTGTGTGTGTTTTTTTGTTTTGTTTTTAAAGACTTGAAGCGTTTTGGAATGACGTGATGTAATGTGCTATAAAACACTTAATATCCATTTATATACCGATCTCCAAGTAGTGCCACAGAGGCCTGCCAGATGTGAGATATAAAACAATATCCAGAGATATCATTTGCATATATTAACCCATAAGCTTAGTGTAAATTCGCGTGTAAGAATACACCGTTGCTATTAGAAACTTGACGTCAGTTATATATCTCTCGGCTTGCAACGCGAGCTGTTCCTACCACACCCAGAATTTGACAAGCTGTGCAGTGTTACCCTTAGGATTCATTCAGCGCTGACGACAACATGTAATGCTAGTACACAACGAAGACTCATGGCTCGAATGAATCAACAGTAGCAGATGTCGCATATATACACAAACCATTCTGTGCGTGCCACTTGAAACGTCTAGCCGTGGATCTAGGCCTAGGCTACTCAACTCCATGACCGTGTCGATATTAGTAGATGATTCGAGCTATACAATTTTGGCACAGGGAGAGTTCATGTTGACAATGTAGACGCAGTACTGTCTCAAAACAGCTCGAATTCATCTTCAGTCCGGAAATAAAAATGAGCCCAATGAACCTGTGCGAAGGGCTACCGCACCTTCGTTAAAAAGAAGAAAAAAAAGAAGAAGCGTGATTTCGGGGCCTGTGATCGTTCTTGTCAAAGCTGACTCCTCGCTTTTTCACGGTGTGTTGAAATTGACTCGCTCTCGTTAAGTGTGTAGCCTACGTTTTATTGTTGGTGTTTACAGGTTAAAATAACAGCAATTGTCGTTAGTGTTTCAGTTCGTTGCTTCTGTTTGTGTTTGTTTTGTTACCACATCTTATGAAGTACATTTGAGTTAACATTTTCTATTTTGTTGAACTATATTCTTTGCACAAGAATGCGTGTTACAGTGTGTGTGTGTGCTGCGACAACTGGTGTGAAAAATGGATGCGTTTTCATTTCGCTGCAGATCTCAGCCTGTTTCTTTTTTCTTGCTTTTCTGTTGATACACATCAGTATATATCCGTTATTATGATTTGGGAGTTAGATATTGCTTTTATCCTATCTCTCGAGCCTTGTTGTTTATCACACTCAGTCTCCGACTTCGTGTGATAAACAGCAAGCCTCTCGAGATAGGATAAAAGCAATATCTAACTCCCAAATCATAATAACTGATAATATAACTTTTATATTCCCTCGATTAAATCCATACTGCTTTTCCAGGCCATCCTTTCTTTTATCTACACTACAGGTGGGGATCATTGTGAACTCACTCACTACCTCTGTTACCATACTTAACACTTCCCACCTTCCACCTTTTCACCTTCCAGGTGAGAAGTAAGAAAGTTGGCTTCATTCTTTCCAAGGCTTGTAGGCTGCGAAGTTATAACTCTTTGTGACATTTAGGCTTTTTGTTTGAACCTATTGTGGGGATTACTGCTATTATCTCATGCATTAGCAGTTTGATATACTGGAAACACGATTGTTGCCATGTGCAAAGAGACAATTCGATGATGTAGAGAACGTAGATAAGGCCACTTACTGTATTATATTAATGCTTTAAATTTTGGATCATAGCTGTGCTTTTTGTGTATTTGTGTGTATCGATAAGACTTTCTCTGCGTCACATTGTGTCTGCGTTGTTTTGTTCTTAACTTTCCTTAAATATTTTTGAGTTGCCAAGACTTTCCCTAGTTAATGTTTTTAGTCCGTCACCAAGACGGACTATTGCGATGGGCTGGTTTGTATTTTTTTTTTTTTTTTTTTTTCTTTTCTTTTCTGTCTGTCCCAAGGATATCTCCCGAACCGCTTGACCGAATCGCGTCAAAGTTTGTGTGAAGGTGTGCCTCCTTAATAGGAAGAGATCGGCGCAAACCATTTTGCCGTCTTGACCTTGACGTACGACCTTGAAAACCGAAAATCTATGTTTAGCCATATCTCGGGCACCGATCAACATAGGATGTTGAAACTTGGTATGAAGGTGGTTTGGCTTATGCCCGTTCTGATGATGGCATACCGATCAAGGTCAAGGTCAAGGTCAAAAAGATCGCAGGAGCCTGAAAATCGGAGGGTCATTTTTTTCTCCTTCTGTCTGTCCCAAGGATATCTTTCGAACGGGTTGACAGAATCACGTCACATTGTGTGTGCTGGTGTGTCACCATGAGAGGAAGGCATCCGCGCAAACCATATTGCCGTCTTGACCTTGACCTTGGCGTACGACCTTGAAAACTGAAAATCTTTCAGGGGCCATAACTCCCACACCGTTAGTGTTAGTCTTCAAATTTGGCATGAAGGTACTTTGGCTTATGCCCGTTCTGATGGTGGCGATCCATAGGCCTTGAAAGTGGTAGGGGTCTACACATTGGGTTTTAAGCCATATTTTCCACATTGGTACTTGACAGAAGCGCTTCAGATTGTGTGTGGTACTGTATACCCTAGAGAAGAAAACATCCGAGCATAAATTATCACCATGCTGACCTTGACCTTGAAGTGTGACCTTGAAAACCGAAATTTCCTTCTTTGCGCTATATGTTTCTTCTTCAAGCTGTATCTCGTGAACTAGAAGACAGAATCCCTTCCAATTTTGTGTCAGGATGTGACACTCTACGGGGTGTCGCAAGTGCGTGGCATTGCTGGTGACGGACATGTCTGCCGCTAGGCGCCGCCCTTGTTTTTGTTTTATGTTCAACCTTTCCTAAAACGTTTTGTTTTTACACTTGTGTGCTTGGTTTTGTGTTGTTTTTTAGTTTACAAGATTCCCTGCGTCAGATATTTTATTTTTCTTTGCCTTTCATTTACATTTTTTTCATGTTACCTTGCTTGTCCTCTTGTGTACACGCACACACACACGCACACACACACACATACACATACATACACACACATATACACACATACACATACACATACATCAGTGTTAACAGATGCTTTTCGACAAAAATAAAACTCATTAGTTTTTGATGAATGAGGACTATTCTAAAACGTGAATAACAGATTTTTATGACGCTGCCAGTTTTGTTTGAATGCTAGCCAGATAATTATGTAGGGCAATGTCATGACCTCCCCCCCCCCCTCCCCTCTCAGCCTGGTCCCCCATCAGCTTTCATAATTCTTCCTTCTCTCCTGCCTTCTGTCTCCTTCAACTCCTTCCATATGATTTTTATTTTTTATTTTAATCTTTACGTAAACGTTTAAAAAAACACTAGACGTCACAACTTTCAAGGACAGCTTGCCTTCTGTGCAAGCTTACTACAGCAGATTGATGGATCGTATACACACATTTAGGATGTTTACCGTTTTCATACAATTGACCCTTTTTAATACGTGGTAGGAATAACGTGGTGACAGCCCTGACATGGCCTTAGTTGTCGACGGGGCTATAATTTTAATCGAAATTGACAAAGCAAATGGAATTTTCTTTCGGGAATCAGCAAAATGTCATAATGAAATGTTCAGACTTTAATTCTGATAAATTGAAATTCTTGTGTATGCACTTTTAAAAATATTGTTATGAACTTTAATCCTGTTTATGAAGTTTACAAGAAAGGCAAACGAGATATTAATACTTTCGCCAGTAATGGAAATTGAAAAAAAGCACGTAACAGCTCGCTTTTTCAGTCAGCATTTTTTTTTTTCTTATGAAAAAATACTGATATGCAGATATATGCAGACACACAAGAATTTTGTCACCTTGACGTGGACAGTTATTTGATTAAAAGGCACACACGGAACACCTTCACACACACACATGCATAAATCCCTAGCCACACAACCGCCACCACTCAACTCGTCCCCAATGCAACACCCCAATGAAACACGCACCCCCCCCCCCCCCCACACACACCCTACGTGATCTCTCCCCCACACACACGCACAACGCGATCTCTCACCACTCATCCCCCCTACGTGATCTCCCCAACACACTCAACGTGATCTCCCCAACGTGATCCACCAACCAAAAACACACCCAATGCGATCTCTCTCCCATCTCTTTCCCTCAACGCGATACACCCAACATCCCCAACGTGACACCCCCTTCAACGCGATCCACCCAACATCCCCAACGTGACACTTTCCTCAACGCGATCCACCCAACATCCCCAACGTGACACTTCCCTCAACGCGATCCACCCAACATCCCCAACGTGACACTTCCCTCAACATGATCCCCAACATCGTGACACCCTCTCAACGCGATCCACCCAACATCCCCAACGTGACACTTCCCTCAACGCGATCCACCCAACATCCCCAACGTGACACCCTCTCAACGCGATCCACCCAACATCCCCAACGTGACACTTCCCTCAACGCGATCCACCCAACATCCCCAACGTGACATTTCCCTCAACGCGATCCACCCAACATCCCCAACGTGACACTTCCCTCAACACGATCCACCCAACATCCCCAACGTGACATTTCCCTCAACGCGATCCACCCAACATCCCCAACGTGACACTTCCCTCAACGCGATCCACCCAACATCCCCAACGTGACATTTCCCTCAACGCGATCCACTCAACATCCCCAACGTGACAGCCCCCTCAACGCGATCCACTCGACATCCCCAACGTGACAGCCCCCTCAACGCGGTCCACTCGACATCCCCAACGTGACACTTCCCTCAACGCGATCCACCCAACATCCCCAACGTGACACCCCCCTCAACGCGATCCACTCAACATCCCCAACGTGACACCCCACTCAACGCGATCCACCCAACATCCCCAACGTGACACTTCCCTCAACGCGATCCACCCAACATCCCCAACGTGACACTTCCCTCAACGCGATCCACCCAACATCCCCAACGTGACACCCTCTCAACGCGATCCACCCAACATCCCCAGCGTGACACTTCCCTCAACGCGATCCACCCAACATCCCCAACGTGACACTTCCCTCAACGCGATCCACCCAACATCCCCAACGTGACACTTCCCTCAACGCGATCCACCCAACATCCCCAACGTGACACCCCCCTCAACGCGATCCACCCAACATCCCCAACGTGACACCCCCTCAACGCGATCCACCCAACATCCCCAACGTGACACTTCCCTCAACGCGATCCACTCGACATCCCCAACGTGACAGCCCCTTCAACGCGATTCCCCTCCCACATCCCTAACGTGACACTTCCCTCAACGCGATCCACCCAACATTCCCAACGTGACACTTCCCTCAACGCGATCCACCCAACATCCCCAACGTGACACTTCCCTCAACGCGATCCACCCAACATCCCCAACGTGACACCCTCTCAACGCGATCCACCCAACATCCCCAACGTGACACTTCCCTCAACGCGATCCACCCAACATCCCCAACGTGACACCCCCTCAACGCGATCCACCCAACATCCCCAACGTGACACTTCCCTCAACGCGATCCACCCAACATCCCCAACGTGACACTTCCCTCAACGCGATCCACCCAACATCCCCAACGTGACACTTCCCTCAACGCGATCCACCCAACATCCCCAACGTGACACTTCCCTCAACGCGATCCACCCAACATCCCCAGCGTGACACTTACCTCAACGCGATCCACCCAACATCCCCAACGTGACACTTCCCTCAACGCGATCCACCCAACATCCCCAACGTGACACCCTCTCAACGCGATCCACCCAACATCCCCAACGTGACACTTCCCTCAACGCGATCCACCCAACATCCCCAACGTGACACTTCCCTCAACGCGATCCACTCAACATCCCCAACGTGACAGCCCACTCAACGCGATCCCCCCAACATCCCCAACGTGACACTTCCCTCAACGCGATCCACTCAACATCCCCAACGTGACAGCCCACTCAACGCGATCCCCCCAACAACCTCAACTTGACACTTCCCTCAACGCGATCCACTCGACATCCCCAACGTGACACTTCCCTCAACGCGATCCACCCAACATCCTCAACTTGACACTTCCTTCAACGCGATCCACTCGACATCCCCAACGTGACACCCACTCAACGCGATCCCCCAACATCCTCAACTTGACACTTCCCTCAACGCGATCCACCCAACATCCCCAACGTGACACCCCCCTCAACGCGATCCACCCAACATCCCCAACGTGACACCCCCCTCAACGCGATCCACCCAACATCCCCAACGTGACACCCACTCAACGCGATCCCCCAACATCCCCAACGTGACACCCTCCCTCAACGCGATCCACCCAACATCCCCAACGTGACACTTCCCTCAACGCGATGCACCCAACATCCCCAACGTGACACCAACCTCAACACGATCCACTCGACATCCCCAACGTGACACCCCACTCAACGCGATCCACCCAACATCCCCAACGTGACACTTCCCTCAACGCGATCCACCCACCATCCCCAACGTGACACTTCCCTCAACGCGATCCACCCAACATCCCCAGCGTGACACTTCCCTCAACGCGATCCACCCAACATCCCCAACGTGACACTTCCCTCAACGCGATCCACCCAACATCCCCAGCGTGACACTTACCTCAACGCGATCCACCCAACATCCCCAACGTGACACTTCCCTCAACGCGATCCACCCAACATCCCCAACGTGACACCCTCTCAACGCGATCCACCCAACATCCCCAACGTGACACTTCCCTCAACGCGATCCACCCAACATCCCCAACGTGACACTTCCCTCAACGCGATCCACTCAACATCCCCAACGTGACAGCCCACTCAACGCGATCCACCCAACATCCCCAACGTGACACTTCCCTCAACGCGATCCACTCAACATCCCCAACGTGACAGCCCACTCAACGCGATCCCCCCAACAACCTCAACTTGACACTTCCCTCAAAAAAAATCAACGCGATCCACCCAACATCCCCAACGTGACACTTCCCTCAACGCGATCCACCCAACATCCTCAACTTGACACTTCCTTCAACGCGATCCACTCGACATCCCCAACGTGACACCCACTCAACGCGATCCCCCAACATCCTCAACTTGACACTTCCCTCAACGCGATCCACCCAACATCCCCAACGTGACACCCCCCTCAACGCGATCCACCCAACATCCCCAACGTGACACCCCCCTCAACGCGATCCACCCAACATCCCCAACGTGACACCCACTCAACGCGATCCCCCAACATCCCCAACGTGACACCCTCCCTCAACGCGATCCACCCAACATCCCCAACGTGACACTTCCCTCAACGCGATCCACCCAACATCCCCAACGTGACACCAACCTCAACACGATCCACTCGACATCCCCAACGTGACACCCCACTCAACGCGATCCACCCAACATCCCCAACGTGACACCCCACTCAACGCGATCCACTCCACATCCCCAACGTGACACTTCCCTCAACGCGATCCACCCAACATCCCCAACGTGACACCCTCTCAACGCGATCCACTCCACATCCCCAACGTGACACTTCCCTCAACGCGATCCACCCAACATCCCCAACGTGACACCCCCAACCTCAACGCGATCCACTCGACATCCCCAACGTGACACCCCACTCAACGCGATCCACCCAACATCCCCAACGTGACACCCCCCTCAACGCGATCCACCCAACATCCCCAACGTGACACCCCACTCAACGCGATCCACCCAACATCCCCAACGTGACACCCCCCTCAACGCGATCCACCCAACATCCCCAACGTGACACCCCCCTCAACGCGATCCACCCAACATCCCCAACGTGACACCCCCCTCAACGCGATCCACCCAACATCCCCAACGTGACACTTCCCTCAACGCGATCCACCCAACATCCCCAACGTGACACTTCCCTCAACGCGATCCACCCAACATCCCCAACGTGACACCCCCCTCAACGCGATCCACCCAACATCCCCAACGTGACACCCCCCTCAACGCGATCCACCCAACATCCCCAACGTGACACCCCCCTCAACGCGATCCACCCAACATCCCCAACGTGACACCCCCCTCAACGCGATCCACCCAACATCCCCAACGTGACACCCCCCTCAACGCGATCCACCCAACATCCCCAACGTGACACTTCCCTCAACGCGATCCACCCAACATCCCCAACGTGACACTTCCCTCAACGCGATCCACCCAACATCCCCAACGTGACACTTCCCTCAACGCGATCCACCCAACATCCCCAACGTGACACCCTCTCAACGCGATCCACCCAACATCCCCAACGTGACACTTCCCTCAACGCGATCCACCCAACATCCCCAACGTGACACCTCCCTCAACGCGATCCACCCAACATCCCCAACGTGACACTTCCCTCAACGCGATCCACCCAACATCCCCAACGTGACACCCCCCTCAACGCGATCCACCCAACATCCCCAACGTGACACCCCCCTCAACGCGATCCACCCAACATCCCCAACGTGACACCCCCCTCAACGCGATCCACACAACATCCCCAACGTGACACCCCCCTCAACGCGATCCCCCAACATCCCCAACGTGACACCCCCCTCAACGCGATCCACCCAACATCCCCAACGTGACACCCCCCTCAACGCGATCCACCCAACATCCCCAACGTGACACCCCCCTCAACGCGATCCACTCGACATCCCCAACGTGACAGCCCCCTCAACGCGATGCACTCGACATCCCCAACGTGACAGCCCCCTCAACGCGGTCCACTCGACATCCCCAACGTGACAGCCCCCTCAACGCGATCCACTCGACATCCCCAACGTGACAGCCCCCTCAACGCGGTCCACTCGACATCCCCAACGTGACACTTCCCTCAACGCGATACACCCAATATCCCCAACGTGACACCCTCTCAACGCGATCCACCCAACATCCCCAACGTGACACCCCACTCAACGCGATCCACCCAACATCCCCAACGTGACACTTCCCTCAACGCGATCCACCCAACATCCCCAACGTGACACCCTCTCAACGCGATCCACCCAACATCCCCAACGTGACACTTCCCTCAACGCGATCCACTCGACATCCCCAACGTGACAGCCCCCTCAACACGATCCACCCAACATCCCCAACGTGACACTTCCCTCAACGCGATCCACCCAACATCCCCAACGTGACATTTCCCTCAACGCGATCCACCCAACATCCCCAACGTGACACTTCCCTCAACACGATCCACCCAACATCCCCAACGTGACACCCTCTCAACGCGATCCACCCAACATCCCCAGCGTGACACTTCCCTGAACGCGATCCACCCAACATCCCCAACGTGACACTTCCCTCAACGCGATCCACCCAACATCCCCAACGTGACACTTCCCTCAACGCGATCCACCCAACATCCCCAACGTGACACCCTCCTCAACGCGATCCACCCAACATCCCCAACGTGACACCCCCCTCAACGCGATCCACCCAACATCCCCAACGTGACACTTCCCTCAACGCGATCCACTCGACATCCCCAACGTGACAGCCCCTTCAACGCGATTCCCCTCCCACATCCCTAACGTGACACTTCCCTCAACGCGATCCACCCAACATCCCCAACGTGACACTTCCCTCAACGCGATCCACCCAACATCCCCAACGTGACACTTCCCTCAACGCGATCCACCCAACATCCCCAACGTGACACCCTCTCAACGCGATCCACCCAACATCCCCAACGTGACACTTCCCTCAACGCGATCCACCCAACATCCCCAACGTGACACCCCCTCAACGCGATCCACCCAACATCCCCAACGTGACACTTCCCTCAACGCGATCCACCCAACATCCCCAACGTGACACTTCCCTCAACGCGATCCACCCAACATCCCCAACGTGACACTTCCCTCAACGCGATCCACCCAACATCCCCAACGTGACACTTCCCTCAACGCGATCCACCCAACATCCCCAGCGTGACACTTACCTCAACGCGATCCACCCAACATCCCCAACGTGACACTTCCCTCAACGCGATCCACCCAACATCCCCAACGTGACACCCTCTCAACGCGATCCACCCAACATCCCCAACGTGACACTTCCCTCAACGCGATCCACCCAACATCCCCAACGTGACACTTCCCTCAACGCGATCCACTCAACATCCCCAACGTGACATTTCCCTCAACGCGATCCACCCAACATCCCCAACGTGACACTTCCCTCAACGCGATCCACTCAACATCCCCAACGTGACAGCCCACTCAACGCGATCCCCCCAACAACCTCAACTTGACACTTCCCTCAACGCGATCCACCCAACATCCCCAACGTGACACTTCCCTCAACGCGATCCACCCAACATCCTCAACTTGACACTTCCTTCAACGCGATCCACTCGACATCCCCAACGTGACACCCACTCAACGCGATCCCCCAACATCCTCAACTTGACACTTCCCTCAACGCGATCCACCCAACATCCCCAACGTGACACCCCCCTCAACGCGATCCACCCAACATCCCCAACGTGACACCCCCCTCAACGCGATCCACCCAACATCCCCAACGTGACACCCTCTCAACGCGATCCACCCAACATCCCCAACGTGACACCCCCTCAACGCGATCCACCCAACATCCCCAACGTGACACTTCCCTCAACGCGATGCACCCAACATCCCCAACGTGACACCAACCTCAACGCGATCCACTCGACATCCCCAACGTGACACCCCACTCAACGCGATCCACCCAACATCCCCAACGTGACACTTCCCTCAACGCGATCCACCCAACATCCCCAACGTGACACTTCCCTCAACGCGATCCACCCAACATCCCCAACGTGACACTTCCCTCAACGCGATCCACCCAACATCCCCAACGTGACACTTCCCTCAACGCGATCCACCCAACATCCCCAGCGTGACACTTACCTCAACGCGATCCACCCAACATCCCCAACGTGACACTTCCCTCAACGCGATCCACCCAACATCCCCAACGTGACACCCTCTCAACGCGATCCACCCACCATCCCCAACGTGACACTTCCCTCAACGCGATCCACCCAACATCCCCAACGTGACACTTCCCTCAACGCGATCCACTCAACATCCCCAACGTGACAGCCCACTCAACGCGATCCCCCCAACATCCCCAACGTGACACTTCCCTCAACGCGATCCACTCAACATCCCCAACGTGACAGCCCACTCAACGCGATCCCCCCAACATCCCCAACGTGACACCCCCTCAACGCGATCCACCCAACATCCCCAACGTGACACTTCCCTCAACGCGATCCACCCAACATCCTCAACTTGACACTTCCTTCAACGCGATCCACTCGACATCCCCAACGTGACACCCACTCAACGCGATCCACCCAACATCCCCAACGTGACACTTCCCTCAACGCGATCCACCCAACATCCCCAACGTGACACCCCCCTCAACGCGATCCACCCAACATCCCCAACGTGACACCCCCCTCAACGCGATCCACCCAACATCCCCAACGTGACACCCACTCAACGCGATCCACCCAACATCCCCAACGTGACACCCTCTCAACGCGATCCACTCCACATCCCCAACGTGACACTTCCCTCAACGCGATGCACCCAACATCCCCAACGTGACACCAACCTCAACACGATCCACTCGACATCCCCAACGTGACACCCCACTCAACGCGATCCACCCAACATCCCCAACGTGACACCCCCCTCAACGCGATCCACTCCACATCCCCAACGTGACACTTCCCTCAACGCGATCCACCCAACATCCCCAACGTGACACCCTCTCAACGCGATCCACCCAACATCCCCAACGTGACACTTCCCTCAACGCGATCCACCCAACATCCCCAACGTGACACCAACCTCAACGCGATCCACTCGACATCCCCAACGTGACACCCCACTCAACGCGATCCACCCAACATCCCCAACGTGACACCCCACTCAACGCGATCCACCCAACATCCCCAACGTGACACCCCACTCAACGCGATCCACCCAACATCCCCAACGTGACACCCCCCTCAACGCGATCCACCCAACATCCCCAACGTGACACCCCCCTCAACGCGATCCACCCAACATCCCCAACGTGACACCCCCCTCAACGCGATCCACCCAACATCCCCAACGTGACACTTCCCTCAACGCGATCCACCCAACATCCCCAACGTGACACTTCCCTCAACGCGATCCACCCAACATCCCCAACGTGACACCCCCCTCAACGCGATCCACCCAACATCCCCAACGTGACACCCCCCTCAACGCGATCCACCCAACATCCCCAACGTGACACCCCCCTCAACGCGATCCACCCAACATCCCCAACGTGACACCCCACTCAACGCGATCCACCCAACATCCCCAACGTGACACCCCCCTCAACGCGATCCACCCAACATCCCCAACGTGACACTTCCCTCAACACGATCCACCCAACATCCCCAACGTGACACTTCCCTCAACGCGATCCACCCAACATCCCCAACGTGACACTTTCCTCAACGCGATCCACCCAACATCCCCAACGTGACACCCTCTCAACGCGATCCACCCAACATCCCCAACGTGACACTTCCCTCAACGCGATCCACCCAACATCCCAAACGTGACACCTCCCTCAACGCGATCCACCCAACATCCCCAACGTGACACTTCCCTCAACGCGATCCACCCAACATCCCCAACGTGACACTTCCCTCAACGCGATCCACCCAACATCCCCAACGTGACACCCACCTCAACGCGATCCACCCAACATCCCCAACGTGACACCCCCCTCAACGCGATCCACACAACATCCCCAACGTGACACCCCCCTCAACGCGATCCCCCAACATCCCCAACGTGACACCCCCCTCAACGCGATCCACACAACATCCCCAACGTGACACCCCCCTCAACGCGATCCACCAACATCCCCAACGTGACACCCCCCTCAACGCGATCCACTCGACATCCCCAACGTGACAGCCCCCTCAACGCGATGCACTCGACATCCCCAACGTGACAGCCCCCTCAACGCGGTCCACTCGACATCCCCAACGTGACAGCCCCCTCAACGCGATCCACTCGACATCCCCAACGTGACAGCCCCCTCAACGCGATCCACTCGACATCCCCAACGTGACACTTCCCTCAACGCGATACACCCAACATCCCCAACGTGACACCCTCCTCAACGCGATCCACCCAACATCCCCAACGTGACACCCCACTCAACGCGATCCACCCAACATCCCCAACGTGACACTTCCCTCAACGCGATCCACCCAACATCCCCAACGTGACACCCTCTCAACGCGATCCACCCAACATCCCCAACGTGACACTTCCCTCAACGCGATCCACTCGACATCCCCAACGTGACAGCCCCCTCAACGCGATCCACCCAACATCCCCAACGTGACACTTCCCTCAACGCGATCCACCCAACATCCCCAACGTGACACTTCCCTCAACGCGATCCACCCAACATCCCCAACGTGACACTTCCCTCAACGCGATCCACCCAACATCCCCAACGTGACACCCTCTCAACGCGATCCACCCAACATCCCCAACGTGACAGCCCCCTCAACGCGATCCACTCGACATCCCCAACGTGACAGCCCCCTCAACGCGATCCACCCAACATCCCCAACGTGACACTTCCCTCAACGCGATCCACCCAACATCCCCAACGTGACAGCCCCCTCAACGCGATCCACCCAACATCCCCAACGTGACACTTCCCTCAACGCGATCCACTCGACATCCCCAACGTGACAGCCCCCTCAACGCGATCCACTCGACATCCCCAACGTGACAGCCCCCTCAACGCGGTCCACTCGACATCCCCAACGTGACAGCCCCCTCAACGCGGTCCACTCGACATCCCCAACGTGACAGCCCCCTCAACGCGATCCACCCAACATCCCCAACGTGACACCCCCCTCAACGCGATCCACACAACATCCCCAACGTGACACCCCCCTCAACGCGATCCACCCAACATCCCCAACGTGACACCACACCCCTCAACGCGATACCACCCAACATCCCCAACGTGACACCCCCCTCAACGCGATCCACCCAACATCCCCAACGTGACGCCCCCCCCCCCCCCTCAACGCAATCCACCCAACATCCCCAACGTGAAACCCCCGTCAACGCAATCCACCCAACATCCCCAACGTTACGCCCCCCCCCCCCCCCCCCCCCTCAACGCAATCCACCCAACATCCCCAACGTGACACCCCCCGTCAACGCAATCCACCTAACATCCCTAACGTGACACCCCCGTCAACGCGATCCACCCAACATTTCCAATGTGATCTCCCCCTCCCCCCCCCCCCACGTGACCTCTCCCCCTACCCTCCAAAAAACCCAACCCCAAAACAACAACAAAAACACAAACAAAAAAAACGATGCCCCCCATCACCATCAACGCGACCCCCCAATATCCTCAAAGCGACCCCCACCAACACCCTCGAGTGATCCCCCCCCCCCCCAACACGCTCGACGTGATCTCCCCTCCATACCCTCAACGCGACCCCCCCCCCCCCCACACACACACACACACACACACCCTCGACGCGATCCGTCCCCCCCCCCCCCCAACACCTCAACCCCGACGACCCCAAAAAAAACTACGCGATCTACACTCCACCATCAACGCGATTTTGTCCAAACACCCTCTTGTTGTTTTGTAGAGCTTGAAAGGCAAAAGTTTGGTGTGTTTTTTGGCTCACTCGTGTTAACGAGGTTAACGAAGTTAGTCTCGGTGTGTGTGTGTGTGTGTGTGTGTGTTGCGTCCGTGGTCTAATCTCCACACTTTCACGTTGGCATTTTATTGGGAAATAGAAGGCATACATTGTTCAAACTTTGCACTCATATAGATGTCTATGCAAGCTTTCAAACCATAATAATTTGAATACTTAAATACTTAAAACAAAACATATAACAAACAGATAGCATTTTAGATTGGTGGGTTAGAGAGTATTCAACAGGCAATATGAGTTAAGAAACTCCTCATCACTGAAAGCCTCGATAGCTGATTGGTAGAGTGTCTGTCTCTCATGCCAATGGTTCTGGGTTCGATTCTCGGCACGGGCACTTTTTTATTATTTTTTTTAGTTGTATCCATTAACGATAGTTTCATTTATACTTAAACATGTTATTGGCATCTTGTACTTTAGACACCCCCCTCAATCTTTGTTGTTGTCCCACATGTGCCTGTTCGAGTGAGCCTTGAAGGCTTTGCCTCTCTTGTTTTATTGTTGCCTAATACTTTGATGTTTTGATCTAAAGAATCACACAAAGGGGTTGTTTGATCCTAACACTAGCAAAAGATGGGTAAAGGTCAAGATGTGCCACCCCCCTACATTTTTCGGTTAATTGTATTTTTCCGTTTTTGCCTTTCTTACCATACATAAAGCTGTATTTTAGGAACCCTTTTAGCTAATAACCTTTTTGGAATACTAACCCTATCCCTAACCCTAGCCCTACCCCCCCCCCCCCTCCCCTATAAGACGGAAAAACGCAACGAACCACAACTGTGACAAATCGCGGTGTACTGCAGTACATAGTGGGGGGTAGGGTTAGGCTTAGGGCTAGGGTTAGGGTTAGTATTCCAAAAAGAGAATTAGCTGAAAATGTTCCTAAAATACAGCTTTATGTATGGTAAGAAAGGCAAAAACGGAAAAATACAATGCAAAGCAAGCATGCATGACTATAGCTAGAATCTATAACATTAGTGTTTAAATTATGGAGAATGCTTTTTAATCCCATGGGCCTTTTTTTTTTTACTGTGTACTCATCCGTTATGTGCAATGTTTGCAAAGGATTATCATTTTTTGGGTACGCCATTGCAAGCTTTGCAGTAAGCTGATGTGTGGGGTTGGTTGTGGAATGCCCGTAACATTGTCACTGTACTGTGTATATGTGCTTTGCAAGCGTATTGTGAGTGAGTGTGTGTGCGTAGGAGTTGGTGTGCAGCGCATTTCCTTGCAATAATGCACCATGCGTGTGTGTATGTGTGTGTTAGCGTGAGCGCCCTTGTGTTCATGTTGTGTAGAGAACATGAAAACATACCAATGTTTGCCTTTATGGCCAAGACTTTCCAATACTTCGTTTTGATTTTACTGTCTTTATGCTCTGAGAACTACTTGGAATGAGCAGATAATGAAATGATCTGAGTAGACAATTTAAACTTCTTAATAATGTTTTAGATAAACAAACACTGTAAAATTGTTGCATAATGGTTTAGAAAAAGAAATACTGTGAAACTGGTTTAAACAACTTTTCATGCAAAGTCAAGTAATGCATACACTTCCCCCCGGCGGGCTTCCACCTATCATGGGGGGGGATGGGGGGGGGGGGAGGGGGCTTACGGAGAGGAGCCCAGCAGCCTCTTAATGTCCAACAACACGTCCATGTCGCAGGAGGCGGGCAACGGCTTATGCTAGCTTAAGCGGATAGGGCCCTCCCGTGGGGATACCGGGGGTCTTTCAGCAGAAATAGTCCCCCCTTCTTCTGGAAGTTCTATGCTAGTAACTTCCCCTACACTATCACTCTCTTTGACTCTGCCTTTTCTCTTCTTTTTGCTTTCTGGCGTCTACTTCTTTCTGCCTTATTGGTCCATTCTCCTGCATTTTTTCTATAAAACCCTTCCACGCCTTTCCTTTTTACAATCTATGACATGCCAGGTTTTGTTTTATTGTACACTGGCGTCCACGCGTGATATTTGCGCACTTGAGTTGGCACCTGTTGTCCATTCTGCAGTGCATAATTGCTTATATAGCCTTTTTTATATATTTTAGCTTACTAGTATGTATTTGTTATCCTTTTTTACTGGTGTTTTTTAACCTGGATCCGATAAATGAGAGTAGCGTGGCTCCACGTTTCCAGCACTGTGTGGACTTATGTGCTATAGGGTATAATGATGGAAGTGTCATGTTATGAATTGTACTACATTTTTTGTTTGCAGGTTTTGTACTTTGTTAAGATTCATGTATTTGTGTTTTGCTATACGTGGTCGAACTTTATGCGGTGACAGTCTTGAGATAACCCTAGCTGTTGACGGGACTATAACAGACTAACTAACTAATGCATACACTACCACAAATACTGTCAGAGCAGCAACAAGCTTAACCCTTTCACCGCCAAAGTCGCATTTTAGCACCACAGTGATTTAACACTTACGTCAATTATTTTCTTAGTTTGGGGAAGTAAGGATAGATCTTATTTTATGTATGTCACAGAAGAATCCCCAATACTGCAGATGGATTTTGTTCTCTACCCAGGTACATTTAATGGAACATTTTAGCTGAAATATGGCTGGCGATGAAAGGGTTAAAGCTTAATATAGTGTGCTGGTTAAGATGCCAATTATACGCTTAACTTGGCGGATGCATAGACGAAATTATAATACACACATACCTACATACATACAACATTCATACTGCTGACAAAAACAAGCTTGGATTAATTTTCCCCGACGTTTCGTCTCTTGACTTTTTCCAGGGGTCTCTTTATTCTGAACAATTGTGGCCAGTACAAATTACATTTTCTTTTTCCACACCTGAATAAAACTCACCAAATATAAATACAGGTAAAAGCCGGGTAGTCACAGGCACGCTAAAAAATCTAGGTTACTCATGGATAACTTTAATCAAAATAAGATAATATATTGTAATGTGATAAAACCATCATACAAACACTGAAGGAAGAAGCAGGAAAAAGAGGGGGAGGAGAGAAAGAGTGGGTGAGGGAAGCAGAGACAGACAAGTAGGCAAATAGTCAATCAGTCGGACAGGGACGTAGGGAGACAGAAACACAGAGAGGAAATGAGAGAGAGGGGGGGGGGGGGGGGGGGGGGGTAGGGATGGGGGGGGGGGAGGGACTGGGGGGGGGGGGGGGGGGGGGGGGGGAGACGGAGAAATACGTACCTACATATAAATTGAACTAATTTTTAAAAAAAAGAAAAAATTCAAAACGTGAAACATAATTGGAAGAGAGACAGAGTAATACTATACTCCATAACATTAAACAATCTACATTTTTACACTTTGGAATACAGTATTATACAACAGAACAAGATATAAATATTAAAAATAACAATCCTAATCTGAATACTGTTAAACTGTTAGACCAAAACATGTATTATTGTTGCACAATGTTTATACAAATATTGAAACATAGTTGCATAATGTTTTATATGCACAAACTGAAAAAAGCGTTATGGCATTGCACATGTTCATGAAATCCACGTGTTTCTAAATAACTGTGTAAATTGGATTTAGCCGCTTGAGTATTACATGTATTTCAAAATACATTTGTTGTGGCAATGTCTGGAGATAAAAGTGTTGCTGCTTTTCTGTTTTTTGTTTGCTATAACGAACATCGGGCTTCATTATGCAAGCAATAAGCAACTTAGGACGCGCATTTTACCACCAGGGGGCAATCAAACCAGTAGGGGCTTAGCACGTGATATTCTTATTTAGGCCTCTCTCTCTCTCTCTCTCTCTCTCTCTCTCTCTCTCGACTCTCTCTCTCTCTCTCTCTCTCTCTCTCTCTCTCTCTCTCTCTCTCACTACGCCCAACTAAGAATATCACGCGCTAAGCCCCTACTGGTTTGATATCCCCCAGGCGGTCAAATCAGCGTCCTAAGTTGATCATTGAAGCTTGAGAAATGTGTGTATGTGTGAGCGCACGCGGGCGTGCGTGTGTGTGTGTGTGTGATGTGTGATTGAGCATGTATCCTGAAATGCAGAAATGAACGTTCAATCACACCGTGTGTATGGATTTTGTCATTGTACAGCATGGCGAACCAATATGATTATTTTACCTGTATCATCCGGATTTTCAAATAACTAGCATAAATAAAGAGGCGCGCCCGCTCAATAATTGAAGCATTAAAAAAAAAAGACTGGGCGCGCGCGCATGTGTTGGTTTGTGTGTATGTGCCGAGAGTGGAATGGAACACTTATACCAGAACAGTTATGCAAATGCAAAGCACACTTGAGAACGAAGCACATGCAAACAGGTTTGTAGATTAAAGATGGACCCTGACGGATGAGTTTTTGCAAGAAGCACGTCGAGATCACCAGAAAGACAGCATTTTCAAGGATCGAAACGCTCACTTTGCTCTGGTGTCCTTGAAATTAAACCGTCACAACGGCGATTCCACCTTGGCGGAGATGCCGGAGAGAGTAGCCATTTTCGATGGGGTGGGTGGAGGTCACTCATTGTGGTTGAAGCGTTTTCTTTGTAGTGCGGTAAAAAAAGAGGAGGTATGTCCTTTGTTGTGAGCGAAACTCCTTTACATAAACTGTGTATAAAAAAAAGAGTTAAATAATGCTTGTTTTGCGAAAACTTAGTGCAAACGATTTGGCTACCATTAGAAAAGAGACAAAACATGCCTTCTCTTTGGGTGAAATAATTTGATTTCCAGCACCTCCGCCAAGGAGGAATCGCCGATTTGACAGTTTGATTTCTAGGAAACCAGAGCAAAGTGAGTGTTGCAATCTCCGTAAAGGTTGTTTTCCTGGTGATCTCGACGTGTTTATTACAAAAACTCATCCGTCAGAGTGCCCCTTTAAGTAGCTATTCTACACAATTTTCAAACGAATCCATACCAATGGATCGCGCAAAAAAGATGGATCCGTCATTTGAACAACTATCGAAGGATGTTTGCCCATATAATGGATTACAAAATGTAAGCTTACATTATGTGCCTTTAATCGCTCTTAAGTTTTATTGATTTGTTCTGTTGATCACTGTAACTGTCAGGATGTAGGTCAGTCAAGGCTCCCCAGTTGTCATTCTTTCCACCCATTACCCTTAATAAACCAACACATTGATCACATGTCACATTACTCTCTTTACTAATAAACCAACACATTGATCACATGTCATATTACTCTTTACTGATAAACATTGATGACATCAGTCACGTTACTCTCTCTTTATTAATAAACCAACACATTGACCACGTCATATTACTTTATTTACTAATAAACATTGATCACATCAGTCACGTTACACTCTCTGTATTAATAAACACATTGATCACATCAGTCATATTGCTCTCTTTACTTATAAACATTGATCACATCAGTCACGTTACTCTCTATTAATAAACAACACATTGATCACATCGGTCATATTACTTTCTTTACTAATAAACTTTGATCACGTCAGTCACGTTACTCTCTTTCTGGATAAACCGACACATTGATCACAGTCATATTACTTTATTTACTAATAAACATTGATCACAGTCACGTTACTCTCTATTAATAAACAACACATTGATCACATGTCATATTACTATCTTTACTAATAAACATTGATCACATCAGTCACGTTACTCTCTGTCATATTACTCTCTTTACTAATAAACTTTGATCACATCAGTCACGTTACTCTCTATTAATAAACACATTGATCACATCAGTCACAATACTCTTTGCTAATAAACACATTGATCACATCAGTCACAATACTCTCTCTTTACTAATAAACAACACATTGATCACATCAGTCACAGTACTATCTCTTTACTAATAAACAACTTATTGAACACATCAGTCACAATACTCTCTTTATCAATAAACAACACATTGATCACGTTGCTCTCTCTTTACTAATAAACATTGATCACATCAGTCACGTTACTCTCTTTATCAATAAACAACACATTGATCACATTGCTCTCTCTTTACTAATAAACATTGATCACATCAGTCACGTTACTCTCTCTTTATTAATAAACAACACATTGATCACATCAGTCACAATTCTTTCTCTTTACTAATAAACAACACATTGATCACATCAGTCACGTTACTCTCTCTTTACTAATAAACAACACATTGATCACATCAGTCACAATACTCTTTACTAATAAACAACACATTGATCACATCAGTCACAATACTCTCTCTTTACTAATAAACAACACATTGATCACATCAGTCACAATTCTCTCTCTTTACTAATAAACATTGATCACATCAGTCACGTTACTCTCTTTACTAATAAACAACACATTGATCACATCAGTCACAATACTCTTTACTAATAAACAACACATTGATTACATCAGTCACAATACTCTTTACTAATAAACAACACATTGATCACATCAGTCACAATACTCTTTACTAATAAACAACACATTGATCACATCGGTCACAATACTCTCTTTACTAATAAACAACACATTGATTACATCAGTCACAATACTCTCTTACTAATAAACAACACATTGATCACATCAGTCACAATACTCTCTCTTACTAATAAACAACACATTGATCACATCAGTCACAATACTCTCTTTACTAATAAACAACACATTGATCACATCAGTCACAATACTCTTTACTAATAAACAACACATTGATCACATCGGTCACAATACTCTACTAATAAGCAACACATTGATCACATCGGTCACAATACTCTACTAATAAGCAATACATTGATCACATCGGTCACTATACTCTACTAATAAGCAACACATTAATCACATCGGTCACAATACTCTAATAATAAGCAGCACATTGATCACATCGGTCACAATACTCTAATAATAAGCATCACATTGATCACATCGGTCACAATACTCTACTAATAAGCAACACATTGATCACATCGGTCACAATACTCTAATAATAAGCAACACATTGATCACATCGGTCACAATACTCTTCTAATAAGCAACACATTGATCACATCGGTCACAATACTCTAATAATAAGCAGCACATTGATCACATCGGTCACAATACTCTAATAATAAGCATCACATTGATCACATCGGTCACAATACTCTAATAATAAGCATCACATTGATCACATCGGTCACAATACTCTACTAATAAGCATCACATTGATCACATCGGTCACAATACTCTACTAATAAGCATCACATTGATCACATCGGTCACAATACTCTAATAATAAGCAGCACATTGATCACATCGGTCACAATACTCTAATAATAAGCAGCACATTGATCACATCGGTCACAATACTCTAATAATAAGCATCACATTGATCACATCGGTCACAATACTCTACTAATAAGCATCACATTGATCACATCGGTCACAATACTCTACTAATAAGCATCACATTGATCACATCGGTCACAATACTCTACTAATAGGCAGCACATTGATCACATGTCACGTTACTAGTGGACCAGGTGCACCATGTGCTCTACCTTTTTTGGATTCATTATTTTAACACAGTTTAAACCTTTCTTAAAAATGGCGTATTTCTTTCATTTATGTTTATTTAACACACATGGGCCCTAAATACGCGCGCGCGCGCGCACACACCCACACACACACACACACACACACACACACACACACACACACACACACACACACACACACACACACACACACACACACACACACACACACACACAAGCAGGCACGCACACATAATCACACTGACGCAGCCGCTCACACGCGCACTCGGGCTCACTGACGCACACGTACATACTATACACCTGCACACCTGAGAGATCGAGATCATGAAAAGTTAGTAAATCGCTTCGATCGGTACGCCTTTTTTTTCTAACAAATTAATGATCGGGTTTTTCGCTATGCTTATGCACATTTTACCTATTAAAATAATTTCATTGATTAATTTCAGTTTGTCCTTGATTTTATCATGATTATAAGCCAAAAAGGACAGCGAATAAATTAAGGTTTATTTGTATGCCTATGAGAATATGGATGAATGTATCTAGCTCTGTCCCAAAAAATCGTATCGGTTCACATTCATAATAGAAGTGTTCAACAAAATCTATTTTATCCCTGCATATTGAACATGTATTATCTTCAACAACTTTCATTTTGTTTAACATGATATTGGTTGGAAAGATGTGTATCAATTTCCACTGTAGCTCTCTCGAGCACGTTTCTTTTGTGGCCGAGAAAAGTGTTTTCCGTGTGCTGTCAGTTATTTCAAATCCCAAGTTTCTGAGCCAGAAGCCGTATGCGCATGGTTAGGTTAGGTTGGTGTAATATTCCTCTCTGTTGATAGTTTATTACCAACCGTGATCGTAGAGAGCGGATTGGTAATGTTTTCACTCGTGTCTGAGGTGGTGTTTGTATGTATCCTCTCTAGCGTTTGAACGGACGGACTTAGGGTGCTCAGATTCTGCATGCGGGTGGGTAGATAGGTAGATCTAGGCCAAGTTCGATAATGAAGGTTATGGGTCAAAGGTCAAGATCACTGGAGTCGAATAACGCTGCCGAGCGGTTGGTGATTTAGCGTCTTAACGCTCCACTTTCTGAATATTTGTCATGTATTTTTTGGTTTTGTGCAATAGATATTGGCTTCGCATCACGACTATCTTGACATGAAGTGATAACATCCTCGTCATTTCTCCAGGAGGCTGAAATTGCGTTAGTGCATTGTATTGCATTAAGGTAGTGGCAGCGTTTTGGTTCAATTTGTCCTGAATTTCTTCTAGTGACATGAATTTGTTTTGACCCTCTAAAATAATATCTTTAGCTCTTTCTATACTATTGCATTTCCAAGTAATAAAGAAGAGTTACTGTTTCTAATATTGCACTAGTGAATTATTCCATAGTAATTGATCACATAAATTATCTCTTTTAACCCTTTCACCTCCAAAGTCGCATTTTAGCACCACAATGATTTAACTTCTATGTCACTAAGAGGCATCAAATTGGGGCCTATTATCCAAAGACACTGTTGTCTTAGTTTTGGGAAGTAAGGATAGACCTTATGCTATATAATTATGTCGTAAGAATCCCCAACACTGCAGATGGATTTTGTTCTCTACCCAGGTATATTTAACGGAAAGCTTTTGGCTCAAATATGGCTGGCGGTGAAAGGGTTAACATCATTGCTCGAAGGAAATAATGGTTAACGCCCTCTTTGGCCTTTCGGCCATGTGGGGCTAAAAAGATATTGCTCGAATCAGTGTTTTGTATTCTAAGTATGTACATAGTACGTTTCTCCACAAATCACTTTTTATGTTGTTTACTGCCTTTAATTTACTTATTTACTTGGTCTACAATTTATTTCGTCTATACCTTTATCTGCAATTTTATTAAAGAACCATAATACTAATAGGCGTGTGAAGGTGTGTCATAGTACTGGAAGACCAAACTATACACATGTATTTAAAGGGAAGGTACAATCGGTTGCCTACAATTAGTTCAACAGCGCTTACGTCCCTTTTGTTCGAATTGCACCTTGCTTCTCCAGAAAGCTATGCTGTATAACATACGTTTATGAATAAAATTCAGAATGTTAATACATTTTATGGGGTTAAGGTTTCACCCAAGGAACAACCAACTGTTGGAGATATAAAAAAAAAAAGTCATTTGTTGTATCTGCTTGAAAAGAAGCACTGTTCTGCATCTTGCAATTCATCGTACATTATGAGGGAACTTTTGCACGGGGGAAATTTAAGTTGTAGCAAGTTAATATCTGTTGGTGACATGGCCTTAGCTGTCGACGGGGCAATAATCTTAATCTTAAGTTATATTTGTATTTTTAAGATATCGGGACATTACTGGTGTTGAACAGCCTCCGGGCATTGCCTGCAGGATCGTTCCCACCATGTTTATATCTACTAATGTCCCATATATGTGTCTGTTCCAAACCGGAGGACGTTAAAGCCTTGAGCAGACTCTCAATTCGATATAAACAGAATAGAATATGAATTTAATCCACTTAAATTCTTTCCTGAAAAAAACGTACGGTAATATGTTAGTTGATGGACTTTTACAACATGCATCGCTAGACTAAATAACATTATTGGACGGTATAAATTCTATTATAAGAGTGACTTCAAGCAGTGACTGGGAAAACCATCCAGCCTATTATGCTTATTATGTTTTGTACGATTATAGTGATGAACACAGCAAGGCAACTGGGAGATTGGGGCGCAAAGTAGGGGAAGACGGGGTAAAAAGCGCATGGGCGGGTAAGAAGCCCACCCCAATTATCTCATGAAATAAAGAAAATTTCAGTCAAATTTGCCCATGAGACGAATGCTAGACATTAACGCTCGTCTCATGGGCAAAATGAGACTGAAATTTGCTTAATTTCATGAGATAATTGGGGTGGGCTTCTTACCCGCCCATGCGCTTTTTACCCCGTCTTCCCCTAATGTTCACAGAGTTAACTGTACTGCCCACAATATATCCCCACTCCGTAGCCGTAAGTGTCATTGGGGTAGTCCATTTGACGTTTTGCTCTCGGAGAACATCTTTCTGCAGCCGCACACATCGCTCTACCAAGGAGCAACGTACTATGAGAGCCACGCACGCACACACACACACACGCGCGCGCGCACCCAACCACCTACACACGCACACATACGAATGCACGCACTCGTACAGAGAGAGGGGGGGTGATATGAGGGAGGGAGAGAGAGAGACAATCGAAGAGACGGACATTCAGAAATCAGAATGTCGGACAGAAAGAGCCCTGCTTAGGATTATTGTCGCTGTTTTGAAAAACGAAATTCCCAAGTTTTCATTCCCTTTTTTCGTTTTTGTGCTTAGATTTTAACGCTGCGACAATTTGTCACTGTGTCAACAGATTGTTGAGACACTTCCTAGTAGTAGCTCAGTGTGTGCGTGTGTGTGTGTGTGAGAGAGAGAGAGAGAGAGAGGGGGAGAGAGAGAGTTTTGACAATTTGAATGGTTTATTGCGTCAGGCTTAGAACCTCTAGACACGAGATAGAAAAAAAGAGAGAGAGAGAGAGAGAGAGAGAGAGAGAGAGAGAGAGAGAGAGAGAGAGAGAGAGAGCGAATACGAATACGAATACGAATGTTTTATTGAGGGTAAAAATGATAAGCTACAATAGCTTCTTATCACCTGGTTTGATTTCTAGGAAACCAGAGCAAAGTGAGAGTTGCAATCTCTGTAAAGGGTGTTGAACTGCCTCCGGGCATTGCCTGCAGGATCGTTCCCACCATGTTTATATCTACTAATGTCCCATATATGTGTCTGTTCCAAACCGGAGGACGTTAAAGCCTTGAGCAGACTCTCAATTCGATATAAACAGAATAGAATATGAATTTAATCCACTTAAATTCTTTCCTGAAAAAAACGTACGGTAATATGTTAGTTGATGGACTTTTACAACATGCATCGCTAGACTAAATAACATTATTGGACGGTATAAATTCTATTATAAGAGTGACTTCAAGCAGTGACTGGGAAAACCATCCAGCCTATTATGCTTATTATGTTTTGTACGATTATAGTGATGAACACAGCAAGGCAACTGGGAGATTGGGGCGCAAAGTAGGGGAAGACGGGGTAAAAAGCGCATGGGCGGCCCAAAAGACTACTATAGAGAGGCCACGCCTTGCAGGCAGCATGGTCACTCTCTCTCTCAGTTTTTTGTGATAGTGTTGTTCATAGACTGTGTAGTGTGGTGAAAGTTGTACGAGTGCAGCATGATGGAGTGGAGCATGTATTGGTGTGTGTTTTGTGCCATTCTGCCACCAGATATACTGGTTATTTGGATTTCTTTTTTGGCACAATTCTCGAGTATTCTCGCCGGTCAAGAAACGCCATTTCCCCAACCCCACCTTTCCCAACATCTGGATTCCATTTCGTCCATCCCTACAGCATACCACCATCCCGCCACTACAGCGTCTCTTTCTTCAGAAGAGGGATTCGTTCCCTCCATCTCCACACCCACTACCCACCACCACCCCTCCCTCCTTGTTCCTTTCGCCCGGGTCTCTTACTCCAGGCAACAGCTTTTATCTGTGGCCCCATCAACACTGGACCCCTGTATAGTGGATGCTATTAGAGGGGCAGGAATTGGTTACCACCTCCCTCGCGCTCGAACACATAGAGGGGGACGTCGAAAGCAGAAGAAAATCGGCATTGTGTGTGGAAACAGGCCTGACCCTGCCACTACTACTCAACCCCCGCCAGCTGACAGCAGTAAATCCTCAGAGCAACAACACGGCGTGTCATCCTCGTGTTCCCGTCTTCCAGACAGCGCTAGGCCTGGTAATAGGCTTAGCGACAGTACAACGGCTACAACTAAGCGTTTGGCTGCTAACACGGACAACTTGATTCAAATTCCTCTTTCCTCCTCTGTTCGCAAGAACACTAAACTTACAGTTGCCTCTTTCAACGCCCAATCTGTTGGCCCAAATTGTAGACAGAAAAGAGCTGGCATCACTTCCTTCATCACCGACAATGACATTGACCTACTGTTTGTGGTAGAGACATGGCTCAAACCGCAGGGGGATGAAGCCGTTTGTGCAGATTTGACCCCTGAGGGTTATGCCATCAAGTCTCTGCCACGCCCCTCTCGTCGTGGTGGCGGTATCGCTGTTATCTACAGAGACACCCTCACCCCCCACCTCACCTTCAACTCTACCTTCCCGTTCGACCATTCTTCCTTCGAACTGTTCCAAGTCTCGCTGACCTCACAGCATAGTGTGTTGCATTTTATGTGTGTGTATCGTCCTTGGCCCACGTCTGTAAATAAACTGACTGAAACTTTGTTTTTTGAACAATTCCCTTGTCTGCTTGACCATTGTAACACGCTTCATGGAAACCTGTGTCTGTTAGGGGATTTTAATTTTCATGTTGACTCTCCCACTGATCGTAGCTCTATTAAGTTTTTAGAAGTGTTAGATATGTACAATCTTCATCAATCTGTGTCCGGACCCACTCACAAACATGGCCACACTCTGGACTTGGTGATAGAAAGGCCCAGTGATGGAGTTCACCGATCCTCAGAGGTCAATCATGACCTCGAGTCTGACCATGTTTGTGTTGTGAGTTTGTTTGACATAGAGCTCCCTGTCCACAAACACGTGTACCGCAGCGTCAGAAATATCCGCGCAATCGACAGAACTGTTTTCGGAAATGATATCAAAGTAGAATTATCTAAGTACACATCTAGTTCTTGTACTGCCGCTGAGTACGATAGTGCCCTTCGGTCAGTATTGGACAAACATGCTCCTGTTTCTTCACGCAAAGTTTCTTCTAGCAGAGAATCAAGTCCTTGGTTTAGTGTGATGCCTAACGAAATAAAAGAAGCAAAGAAAAAACGAAGACAGGCCCAAGCACAATCAGATTCTTCAGGGCTCACTGTACATAAACAAATATATAATAAAGCTAAAAATTGTGTGACTTTCTTGACAGATCAGGCAAAAACGATGTACTACAGTACCAAAATTGCAGCGGCAAGATCTAGTAAAGAACTGTATTCTATTACAAACAAACTGTGTGCAAGGGTTAAACCTACCAAACTTCCGACTGTTTACCCCCCACCATCATTGCCATGTGTGTTTTCTGATTTCTTTCATTCCAAAATTGAGAACATTAGGAAAGAGCTTGACTTGCAGCCCACTGTTTCACACCCCCTAGGCAAAGATTTTGTAGGCTCCCCTCTTGTTGCTTTTTCGCCTGTGTCTGAGAAAGATGTCGTTGATGTTTTGAAAAGATCTGCCCCCAAGACGTGTGACCTTGACCCTTTACCAACCCCTTTGTTGTATGAATGTCTTGATGTTGTTGTGCCTGTCATGACTCAGATCATAAACGACTCTTTACTGAGTGGTGTTTTCCCTGACCTGTACAAAACTGCTCTTGTTAAACCCTTGATAAAGAAGCCTACCATGGATCATAATGACTTGAAAAGTTATCGGCCTGTGTCCAACTTAGCGTTTGTCTCCAAAATAATCGAGAAAATTGTCCTTGCACAATTGTCTAACCATCTGTCAGCAAACAATTTGTTCAACCCCCTCCAGTCTGCCTATCGACCTGCTCACAGCACTGAAACGGCTCTGACTAAAGTTCTTAACGATCTCCTCTTAGCTCTTGACAATGGAAAAGTGTCAGTCTTGACTCTCCTAGATCTGTCGGCAGCATTTGATACAATAGATCACACCATTCTTCTATCCCGGCTGGAACGTGTTTTTGGAATCCATTCTACAGTTCTACAGTGGTTCTCCTCATATCTAACAAATCGCTTTCAGACTGTCTTGATCAACAACTGCAGTTCAGATCCGAAGTTAATTTCTTGTGGTGTACCTCAGGGATCTGTATTGGGGCCAGTTCTCTTTGTCCTGTACACTGCTCCTCTCTCTGATGTTTTTGCTAGTCACTCTGTTATTGACCATTCCTTTGCTGATGATACCCAGCTTCAAAAATCGGCGGAACCTACCCAACTTGACAGCGCTATTCAGTCTATGGAATCCTGCCTTCATGATGTCAAATCCTGGATGACATGCAACAAATTAAAACTTAATGATGACAAAACGGAAGCTCTGATTGTTTCCTCTCAGCGTATGTCTGCAACGATATCTCTTCCAGAAACTCTTACAGTTGGCAATGCTTGTGTTCAGTTTTCTAAGTCAGCAAAGAATCTCGGAGTTACCCTCGATTCAAATCTTACAATGCATAAACAGGTTATTAATCTCATACGTTCCATCAATTATGAGCTCAGACGAATCAGTGCTGTTCGACACTTTCTGTCTGTTGCAGCCACGAAAACTCTTATTTCTGCCTTTATTCTTTCCCGCATTGACTATTGCAACTCTCTTCTCTGTGGCTGTCCTAAGTATCTCCTGCAACGTGTTCAAAAACTGCAAAACAGTGCAGCACGCCTCACTCTCAAGATTCCACGTTCTGATCATATAACACCTCATCTTCGTAACTTGCACTGGCTTCCAGTAGAGGCTAGAATCAAGTATAAAATAGCTTGCCTTTGTTTCGGTGCTGTTCACTCCTCTGGTCCCGTCTATCTCTCCGAACTAGTAACTGTCTACTTACCTGCTCGCTCCCTACGTTCTTCCTCTGACTGCTGCACACTCAAGGTTCCTCGGGTCCACACGAAATCGTTTGGTGAACGATCCTTCTACTATTTAGCACCTCACTTATGGAATTCCCTCCCACAACATGTCCGCTCATCTGACTCTATCTCCGCCTTTCGCTCTGCCCTTAAAACTCACTTGTTTCGGACATATTATGATTGATTAGTGTTTGTGAGTGAGGTGTGTGTGTGTGTGTGTGTGTGTGTGTGTGTGTGTGTGTGTGTGTGTGTGTGTGTGTGTGTGTGGGGGGGGGGGGTCCGTTTTATTGCAGAAATCTTGTAAAAAAAATATTTACAATTATTTTATTATTCGTATTTTGTATGTAGAATGTCTACGTCTTGTAAACTTTAAATGCTTGTAAATGAGGTAGAAGGGTATTTTTGTTTTTGCAAAATTTGTCTATTATAATTAGTCATGTAATTGATATGTCGATGGCAGTATGATTTTATTTCAAGTTGCAGTATTGTATTCAAACTTGATTGGGAATGTGAATGTGGTCTCTATGTTTCTTCTTAGAATGTTCATGTTGTAACTATTTTACTCTTGTATAATTAATTGTGTGCGAGTGTGCGTGTGCGCATGCATGTGTGTGTATATGTGTGTGTGTGTGTGTGTGTGTGTGTGTGTGTGTGTGAGTGTGAGTGTGTGTGTGTGTGTGTGTGTGTGAGTAAGGAAGTAAGAGAACGTTGTGTGTAGGCATCGTGCTTATTTTACTTTCTAATGATTAATTATTTGTTTGCCTTTAATTTAATGTTCTTGTTATCAATGTAAAGCGCACTGAGCTCATGTGAGAAAGAGCGCTATATAAATTCCCATTATTATTATTATTATTAAGAAGCCCACCCCAATTATCTCATGAAATAAAGAAAATTTCAGTCAAATTTGCCCATGAGACGAATGCTAGACATTAACGCTCGTCTCATGGGCAAAATGAGACTGAAATTTGCTTAATTTCATGAGATAATTGGGGTGGGCTTCTTACCCGCCCATGCGCTTTTTACCCCGTCTTCCCCTAATGTTCACAGAGTTAACTGTACTGCCCACAATATATCCCCACTCCGTAGCCGTAAGTGTCATTGGGGTAGTCCATTTGACGTTTTGCTCTCGGAGAACATCTTTCTGCAGCCGCACACATCGCTCCACCAAGGAGCAACGTACTATGAGGGCCACGCACGCACACACACACACACACACGCGCGCGCGCACCCAACCACCTACACACGCACACATACGAATGCACGCACTCGTACAGAGAGAGGGGGGGTGATATGAGGGAGGGAGAGAGAGAGACAATCGAAGAGACGGACATTCAGAAATCAGAATGTCGGACAGAAAGAGCCCTGCTTAGGATTATTGTCGCTGTTTTGAAAAACGAAATTCCCAAGTTTTCATTCCCTTTTTTCGTTTTTGTGCTTAGATTTTGTCACTGTGTCAACAGATTGTTGAGACACTTCCTAGTGGTAGCTCAGTGTGTGAGAGAGAGAGAGAGAGGGAGAGAGAGAGTTGACAATTTGAATGGTTTATTGCGTCAGGCTTAGAACCTCAAGACACGAGATGGAAAGAGAGAGAGAGAGAGAGAGAGAGAGAGAGAGAGAGAGAGAGAGAGAGCGAATACGAATACGAATGTTTTATTGAAGGTAAAAATGATAAGCTACAATAGCTTCTTATCACCTTGCTCTCTCACTCGCACACTCGCACCATGCATCAGGCAAAGAAAATTGGCATAAAACAATCAAGTCGAGAAAATGAAACGAAAATTGGCACGTGAAATAATTGACAGAGAATCAAAATGGGAATTAAAAGCAAACATGAATAATAATGACCAATGGTGAACTTGAATTGGTGGTTTGAGAGAGAGGAGAGAGATAATGTGTTAATTAGGCCTCTGGCCCATAACAATAGAGTTCAGTTCACAAAAAGTATAACAAGGGCGTCGCCCAGCGGCGACATGTCAGTCACCAGCAATGCCACGCACTTGCGACACCCCGTAGAGTGTCACATCCTGACACAAAATTGGAAGGGATTCTGTCTTCTAGTTCACGATATACAGCTTGAAGAAGAAACATATAGCGCAAAGAAGGAAATTTCGGTTTTCAAGGTCACACTTCAAGGTCAAGGTCAGCATGGTGATAATTTATGCTCGGATGTTTTCTTCTCTAGGGTATACAGTACCACACACAATCTGAAGCGCTTCTGTCAAGTACCAATGTGGAAAATATGGCTTAAAACCCAATTTGTAGACCCCTACCACTTTCAAGGCCTACGGATCGCCCGGACCGTGAACTTGACCTTGATCGGTATGCCACCATCAGAACGGGCGTAAGCCAAAGTACCTTCATGCCAAATTTGAAGACTCTAACACTAACGGTGTGGGAGTTATGGCCCCTGAAAGATTTTCGGTTTTCAAGGTCGTACGCCAAGGTCAAGGTCACGACGGCAATATGGTTTGCGCGGATGCCTTCCTCTCATGGTGACACACCAGCACACACAATTTGACGTGATTCTGTCAACCCGTTCGAAAGATATCCTTGGGACAGACAGAAGGAGAAAAAAATAATGACCCTCCGATTTTCAGGCTCCAGCGATCTTTTTGACCTTGACCTTGACCTTGATCGGTATGCCATCATCAGAACGGGCATAAGCCAAACCACCTTCATACCAAGTTTCAACATCCTATGTTGATCGGTGCCCGAGATATGGCTAAAAATAGATTTTCGGTTTTCAAGGTCGTACGTCAAGGTCACGACGGCAAAATGGTTTGCGCCGATCTCTTTCTATTAAGGAGGCACACCTTCACACAAAATTTGACGCGATTCGGCTAAGCGGTTCGGGAGATATCCTTGGGAGAGAGAGAAAAAAAAAAAAAGAAAAAAAAAATACAAACCAGCCCATCGCAATAGTCCGTCTTGGTGACGGACTAATTAAACCAACGACATGTTTATAGACAACATGCACACAGAGAGAGAGGAGAGAGAGAATGTTTTAATTGTTAGGCCTCTGGGCCTGTATTCACATTGAGATAGCATGATACTTAGCATCATGCTAACGTAGAAGCTCTTCCAAAAGTCCTATTAAATCCTATAGGACATTGGAAGAGCTTCTAAGTTAGCATCATGCTAAGTCGCATGCTATCTCAACGGGACTACAGGCCCTGGATAACAATAGAATTCACAAAAAGTATAATTAAACCAACAACACGCACAGAGAGAGTCCAACTACTACAGTCACGATGACTGTTCACACACACACACACACACACACACTCACACACACACACACACACACATACACACACACACACACACACACACACACACACACACACACACACACACACACACACACACACACACACACACACACACTTTTTAACACTGTCTACTTGCTTTTTTCTTCTCCATTCGTTTACTCGGTCACTGTTTTCTCCATTCATTTTTCTTCGTAGCAATTACTGTGGTGTGACTGAAATTGACCGTAGTAGTAGTAGTGGTGTGCTAGTCTTGCCGTTAACTCACTGCTTAACAAGCTGGATCATCTGGGTTTTTGGTTTGTTTATTTTTCTCCACGGTTTGTTTGTTTGATTTTCGTTTAACCCTTTTGCCGCCAGACATTTTTCAGCCAAACAATACCATTAAACTTAACTGGGTAAAGACAAATAAAATCTGCAAATATTGCGCATTCTTCTGTGTGACATGTATAACATTAGGCCTATCCTTACCTCCTAAAATTAAGAACATAGGGTATGTGGATAAGTCTGGTTTGATGCTTTTTTAGTGACATGGGTGTTAAAACCATTGTGCATAAATGCGACATTGGCGGTGAAAGGGTTAAATAGCCTAGGCACACATACACATGCACGCACACATTGAAGCACTCTTGCATGCGCGCACATATATAGCACACACACACTAAAGGGTGAACAATGATGTGTGCACAAATTATGGATTGGTCACCACTATGTCTATTTGTCACAAATTGATACCTCTTCTTCTTTTTCTGCGTTCCCAGGCCATATGGTCATAATGGGTAAGGTGCACATGTGTCCGGTTTTCAGTTTTCACTGGTCTCCCCGCTGCGTACAGCCGACACATTCCGATTTCGGAGGAGCTCAAAGAAGAAACATTAATCGGAAGATTTTTGTTTTAATTTAACGGCAGGAGAACGGGCCAATAAGTCAGAAAGATAGCAGATGATAGAGAGAGCAAAGGGAAAAGAATAGAGTGACCGATTAGAGGACGTTACAAGCACAACACTTCCAGAAGGTGGGGGAACTATTTTTTTACGAAAGTATCCCCACGGGGAGAGACTCGTGGAGGGGGCGTGGTCGTCCAGCTCCCCGTATGGAGGCACGAGGCATCCACCCACTGTCCCGACAAATTAAAACAATGACGATATAGGGCAACAAAAAATCTTCTATAAAGCTCTACAACGACAGATTGTGACGGAAGCTGAAAGCAATGTACCATAATTATATTGTTTTTTTCTTGTCTGCCCGGGCTGCACTAAGAATAGAACGTGTTATGGACAAACTTATAACTGTGCTGACTTCATTTATGTCTGCCTAAGCTGTATCACGGAAACCGCTGGACAGAATCGCTTACAATTTTGTGTGATGGTGTAGTCTATCACTAAGAATAAAAGGTTTTATGGACAAATTATAACTGTGCTGACTTATCTTTTTGTTTGGTCTGTCTAAGCTGTATCTCGGAAACCGCGGGACAGAATCGCTTCAAAATGTGTGTGACGGTGTCGCCTATCACTAAGAATAGGTTTTATGGACATATTATAATTGTATTTTTCCGTTTTGGCCTTTCTTACCATACATAAAACTGTATTTTAGGAACATTTTCAGCTAATTCTCTTTTTGGAATACTAACCCTAACCCTAGCCCTAAACCTAACCCTACCCCCCACTATGTACTGCAGTACACCGCGATTTGTCACAGTTGTGGTTCGTTGCGTTTTTCCGTCTTATAGGGTGGGGGGTAGGGTTAGGTTTAGGGCTAGGGTTAGGGATAGGGTTAGTATTCCAAAAAGGTTATTAGCTAAAAATGTTCCTAAAATACAGCTTTATGTATGGTAAGAAAGGCAAAAACGGAAAAATACAATTAACCGAGAAATGTAGGGGGGGTGGCACATCTTGACCTTTACCGAAGGTTTTATTGACAAAGTATAACTGCTGACTTGTATCTTTTTCTGTCTGCCTAAGCTGTATCTCGGAAACCGCTGGACGGATTCGCTTCAAATTGTGTGTGATGGTGTCGCCTATCACTAAGAATAGATTTTATGGACAAAATACAACTGTGCTGACTATATTTGTCTGTCTGCCAAAGCTGTATCTCGGGAAAACGCGGCGGGACAGAATCGCTTCAAATTGTGTGTGATGGTGTAGTTATCACTAACTGTATAGAAGTTCCCATGGACAAATTATAACCGCGCTGACCGTTTTTTTTAAAAATATTAATTTTTTTCTGAAGTGTCGGTTCAGGGACTTGTTATTATACGTTCTTTGGTTTGTCCACCACATCCACCTACATCCTTCACTCGATTCTTTTTCCTCCAATCATTTTTTAAAATATTTAATCTGAATTCTTCATAATTGCAGTGAGATGTATGATTGATTATTTGCCCAAATCGGGAGTTTCCTGCATTAAAAAAAAGGGTAAAAAAAAGAAAAGAAAAAAAGTGTGGGCGGGTGATGGTGGTGGGACGGGGGCTGAAGCAATATCAAGTCTTCCACTTCCAGGATGGGTCATATCTGTCTTCCTGGTTGGAAATTAAATATGTGACCCAGCACCACGAAAGGGACATTAAGTCGCTGGGCTAGTTTCTCACAACAGGCTTGCAAAGTCAAAAATATCTTCATTTTTTGGTCAGTTCTGAGTTATGGGTATTTGCTTGTTCCCTAACATCGTATCTTTCATATTTATAAAGGACAATGATATGGTATATAAATGGTCTTATAAGCGCTTTAAAACGAGTAGGTCAATGCGTGTTTTTTACAGCTAGGCTAGACTTTAGACTGTTTTCTCAAAATGACTGACACTCACCCTAACAACTTTAAAATAGGGGGGAGCATGTCTATATCTCCACTCTTCATGTAAGTTTTCGGAGATTTTGTTGAAATAGTTCCTTCAAGTATACATGCATTCTTAGAAATACGTATAACAGGGGCGTGCTAACTGTAATATAACAGCTAGGCGACCTGACTGAGTGAGTGAGTCACAGGAAAGTTAACGCACGCTCTGCTGGCTGCAGCCACGTGTGTGCCGCAGTCACGCAAGCGACGCGTGGTTGTGTTTGGGCACGTGAGTTTAATTGTCTGCTGTTTTAAAAGACAGTTTTGATGGTGATGAGGTTAGCTTGGTTTGTTGCTATTATTTAATTATTCAAATAATTATCTCGGTAAAGTTGCAGATTAGCTATCATCCACCAAATGTTCTCAATGAGAACATTTCACTAAGAAGCGACTTTACAAGTCCGAATACCTTGCTTTAAAAAAGGGGAAGGCTTTCAGGGTTACGGGTAAAATGTCTTTGATGAATCTGAAAGAACGACACACTGAGATTGAAAGTGCTGTGAACACGAAGGAGGTACATGAACTGAACTGCAACTTTGCCAACATGATCATGATACATTAAAGACACACTGACGCACCACTATTAAGTCCCTTGGTTTTTTTCTGGGTAGCTGTGACCCACATATAAATGTCCCCATCTTCAAACTGAGACTGCTCTTTAAAATGATGCTTCATGTTGAATTTGGGGACATTTGTATGGGAGTCAAACCTGGTCAAAACAAGATTTCTTACCAGCTATAAGAGGGAAAACACGTGATACTCGTGATTTTGACACGTGACCTGGTGGGTCTTTAATACTTTTTAATTTTAATAACGAGAACGTCAACGGCGACAACAAAAACTGAAGAAGAAAAAAATTGCAACAGTTTGGCAAATAGTCTGTATCGTTTCACTTCTTTTTTGGCGTGATCATCTTATTGTTAAGGTTGAAGAAGTAGGAAGGTGTCCTACTGTCTGTTTTGGTTTTCCGCTCCAACCGGTTTGCACTAAGTGGCACACACCTCGGGGCGAGATTTCTATGTAAAAAAAGAAGAAGAAAAGACTGACTTGAATGACGGGCCGACACGTGCTGTTATAGTAGTAAAGCCAAGGTGGGCGGTTTGCAGCTGACGGAAGAGAGCAGACAAGTTTGGATTGGTAGAAGCTGCATCAAAGTTGTGGCAGATTTTTTATATTTTTTTAAGTTGCCAATTAACAGACTGAATGCAAGTAAGTTTGCAATCACATTACGGTACCCTTCTTGTTGTTGTTGTTGAGTGGAGGTTTTACGTCCTCATGGCGGAAAGCCTTTAGGGACAAGTTGTTCTGGTGCTGGATCGATGTATACGGTACCCTGTCAAAAGGCTGAGGAGGTGAGAGGTGTAGTGTATACATGATGATATAGAACTGTTTCTGCCGGTTGGCAAAGTAGATACGTGGTGGGTTGTTTTTTCCAAAGACAAAAAGGTGTAGAAGGAAAAAAGGGAATATTTTGAAGAACGTGAAACGGTTTTGGGTAAAGGTCCTTTTTCTCTAAAGTTCTTATCCTCGTTGTATGCCGTTCGTGTTTTGAAGGCGTAAATTATTAAGTCCTTGACGTAGAGTAACCCAGGCCTCGTCGTGTTTGGTCAAAAGGTCTAGTTTGCTTAAAACAGTTCTCTATCGAAGTATTATGTTTAAATATCCATTTCCGCAGTCAGCGTTTGTGTTGTGAAGATTTTTGTCCTGGATATTGGAACTCTGCCTCTGCTGTATTGACTGGAATTATAATACAGCCCAGATTTGAAAAAACCCCAAAAGTCGCTCTACCTTAAACGTCAATTATAGGCCTATTTACATGAATTCCAAAGTTGTGATTCTAAAACAAAAAACAAAAACCAGTCTCTATTTTCGTTCTACCCATGTTGACTTCAGAAACAGTGCACGAGGTATTATTTATGCTATTGAAGAAAAGAATTACTGATTGAAAACTAACAAGTAAACATACAAGCAACCAACAAAACAAAATGCTATGTAGATCCTACTACTTCAGTGTGGTTTGCATATTATTAAAGCTGCGAGTACGTGGAATTTATACTAAAGACATAATAATATAACCATTTTTTGTCTTAAATGATGGGACAGTTATTCATCTTTTGTGGTGCCAGTGACAGTGTTGTGGCATCATGTCTTAGTGGCATCATTTCATTCATTTGACTGTATAAGGATAATATTATCTCCAACTACGGAGAGGACTACATGTACTAGTGAAAAGGAACGATCTATAGTGTTGTGGCATCATTTCTTAGTGGCATCATTTCATTCATTTGACTGTATAAGGATAATATTATCTCCAACTACGGAGAGGACTACATGTACTAGTGAAAAGGAACGATCTATAGTGTTGTGGCATCATTTCTTAGTGGCATCATTTCATTCATTTGACTGTATAAGGATAATATTATCTCCAACTACGGAGAGGACTACATGTACTAGTGAAAAGGAACGATCTATAGTATAAGCACTGTTGTGGCATCATTTCTTAGTGGCATCATTTCATTCATTTGACTGTATAAGGATAATATTATCTCACAATACGGAGAGGAGTGCATGTACTAGTGAAAAGGAACGATCTATAGTGTTGTGGCATCGTCGTGACCTTAGTAGTGGCATCATTCCATTCATTTGACGGTAACCGTATAAAGATATCTCCAAGAACGATGGGCCAACCTTTCTTGTTTTACGGAGAAGAGTGCCTGTGAAAGGGAATGATCTACAGTGTTGCAATAATAACTAGGTAATAGGTACGTTATAGTCACAGAGTTGTCTCTGTGAAATTCGGGTTGCTCCCACCTGGAGAGCGCGTCGCAGACAGAGGCGCGCCACCCAATTTGTTTTTGTTGTTTTTTGCATGCGATTTGTGTGTGACTGATGAGGAAGGGAAAAAAAGGGGGGGGGGGGGGTAAATTGTGACCAAATGACAACTGTTTTTGTTGCACCCTAACGTGTGCTAAGTGCATGGGCACACGGGACCTCGGTTTATCGTCTCATCCGAAAGACTCCACGTTCAGACCGTGAGGCCTAGTGCAAAGTGAGAGGGAAATACCCAGGTTCGAACTCGGGTTTACTTGACACGAGGCGAACGCGTTACCTCTGTGCCACTCTTGTGGCGTCGTCGTGACCTTAGTGGCATCATTCGATTCATTCGACTGTGTAAAGATATCTCCACAAACGGAGAGGAGTACCAGTGACAGGGAACGACCAGCAGTGTTGTGGCGTCGTCGCAACTCGTTGCCTTGGTGACATCATTGAATATTGTCTTTTGCTGTCAATAACTACATAATTATGGCGACTCGGAGGGCGCATGGCGAGGGAGGTGGGGATATGGAGCACAGCCGTGGGGCCTCAGGGGACTATGTAGCTGTCTTCAATGGATTAGAGGACTTGGATGTGGAGGTAAGAGAGAGAGAGAGAGAGAGTGAGGAGAGAGAGGGAGGGAGAGGAGAAAGAGAGAGAGAGAGAGGGAGACAGATAGAGAGAGAGAGATAGAGAGGAGAGAGAGGGGAGCGAGAGGAGAGAGAGAGAGAGGGGGGGAAATAGAGAGAGAGAAGAAGAAAAAGAAGAAAAAAAAGAGAGAGAGAGAGAGAGAGTAGGAGAGAGAGAGTAATGTGTGTGTGTGTGTGTTCGCGCGCGCGCGTGTGTTTCAATCTGTCCATTTGTCAGTATAGCAAAATGTTCTACATTTCTATCTCTTCCTCTATTATGTCTGTCT
>CM065693.1:14947757-14955257 GCA_017654935.2 Phymorhynchus buccinoides
AACACGGACGAATAGCCGACGGACGGACACACGCCGTAACGGACCGGACGGACACCGGACCGTACACCGGCACGGACGACGGACGGACCAGACAAAACAATAGCTCTCCGAACCTTCGGCTCGGGGACTAAAAAAGAGCGACAATAGAGGGTTGGACCAACATTGTGGGAGATTGAAATTAAAACAGAATCTACATGTATACGAGACAGTGAGAATGATGGGGGATGGGGGGTAGAAACTGAAAATTCAGAATTGAAGGGTTGACATAATGCTGGTGGGCAGAGCTAGAGAGAGAGAGAGCGATGAGAGAGAGAGAGGGCAAGTGGCGTGGAGCGAAAAGATCTACTTGCCGAGAATTGCCGAAACAAGTTCATGAGGATATTTCCATACTACTTTTACTAGTCACCCACAGCTATAAGGTCACCTAGGCGACGGCTATTCATGTCGAGATAGCATCGAGACTTAGCCATGATGCTTAGAACTTAGAAGCTCTTCCAAAAGGTCCTATTAAATCCTATAGGACTTTTGGAAGAGCTTCTAAGTTTAGCATCATGCTAAGTCTCATGCTAACTCGACATGAATACTCGTCCCCAGATTCCAAAGCCGAAGGGATCACACGGAATAAGCCCACGCATGTTTAGTTTGATGTGGGAGAGCACTATTTTGTTTTATAGTCTGGAACGGTTAGACATCTAGATACTAGAGGGGTTTATGTCTAAGCTGAACATTGGCAACTATAGCATTGTATGTATGCCAGTCAGTCGTTTCCGAACAATAACCATGACTGCCAGATAGCAGAGAGGGGGGCAGATACTATTCCGGCGGGCTGGGATAGGAATTGTGTGGGTGTTTTTTTTAGTGGAGATGCCTTGCCCATGGTACAACCCCACTCTGAGTTAGCATTCAGCATGCTGACATAATAGAAAGCCCCGCAATCTGACATAATATTGAGATACTAGTGAAAGCTTATACATGTTACCGGCAATCCTTGAAAACAGGCAATACATGTATTGACTAAAATGTTTAGGAAATACGTGTAATGCCTGTGACCGCTAGCTATTACACGTATTACCTAAAAATTTCAGGAATTACGCGAATTTCCTACAAATGGCAGCCATGTTTTACATGGATTGCCTAAAGCTGCAGGGAGACGATTTTTTGTGTTCTTATACATGTTTTGCATCACATAATCAAAATATGTATAAGAAGATTAAATGCACACAAACACTCCACTAAATATTTTGACCTTGACATATTTTATCTCAATAGTAAGCAAGGCATTACTGAAAAAAAACGGGGAGAAATAGAAATATAAACCAAATTGAAAGAAGGTGTGGCGGTGGGTGTGGTGTGGGTGTCGGGGGTGGTGGGTGGGGTGGGGGGGGGGGGGGGGTAGGAGTGGAGGGCGGTTGTTTCCACATTTGCCACAAGGTCTTATCTTATAAGGCGAGGTGTTTTTTTTTTAATATATTAAAAGGATTCACGTGCTTGTACTGCTATGTTTCATGCGTTTAATTCTGTGATTGTGTATGTTGCATTGTGAGTTGCTTTGCGACAGGTCAGTGAAAACATCACTGAAACTACCGAAAGTCATGATGAGATGTTTTCAGGGGTACGTTTAAAGCACATAATGATACAATTGAGGGAAGATTTAACTTGAGTGTTGACTGTCACTGAATTGTCACGGCGCTGGCGGAAGGGGAAAAAGAAAACCTTTAAAAAATAAAAATAAAAGCATTGCCGTCAACTGCTCTTCCAAAGAGAGTCTACTTTGAGACGGTGGAAGAGGTCAAATCGGCAACAAATAGATGCAAATGCTTCAAAATCAAGCTCAAGTGCAACAGCAGATGCCACTCGAGTGTTCCTTGTAAAAAACAAACGCGTCGATGAATGATGTGGAAAGCGTGAATGTGAAATCCTTGACAAGTTTGGTGTGTTTTATTCAATGTGGCAGTTTTTTTTTTATTCGTTACATATTTTATATTTTATATATTTAATGTTTTTATTCTACTTTACCTTGTAGTAGACAAAATGTTTAACTCCAACTTCTCGTATTCGGAGATGAAGGAAGGAAGACAAGGAGAGTGGTAGCGAGAGAGAGAGAGGCGGAGGGAGAGAGAGAGTAGACGAGAGAGAGAGGAGAGAGAGATTTTTTTTTGTGAGAGTAGATGAGAGAGAGAGAGACAACACTGAACACGGAACGGTTTTTATTGCCGCCTTATAAACTAGAAATAAACAAAATGTTTGGTTTCAACTTGTCATATATACCGTGGGAGACAGGAATTATTGACAAGGTTACCGTTGGTGATGCAGAATTTTAGTATGAAATTTAAAAAATAACAGGTAAAACAAACAACTATATGACAAGTGTTTAACGTGGGGGGGGACATTATGTTTATTTCACACATGAGACAAAGCCAAAATAACGTGCTGGTTTCTTGTTGGTCTGTGTTTCAATGATAAAGGCGCATTCGCCGAAATATCCAGTGGTTTTTTGGGTTTGTCTTTTGTGAATATAAGAACGTCACTTTACACTTGTGTAGTTTGCTTTGTTGAATATAAAATATAAAGTTGATTTGTATCTTCTGCAGGGGATGAATTCACACACACACACACACACCGGACACATAGAAGACAGTGCCACCTATACTCTCTCTCTCCTTCTCTCTCCCTCTCTCTATCTCTCTTCTCTCTCTCAGCTTCTCTATCTCTCTCGCCTTAGTAACCCCAGGCATAAATCCTTGTAAAATAAAGTGTTTGAAGTCTTCTCTCTCTACTCTCTCTCTCCTCTCTCTCTCTCTCTCCTCTCTATCTCTCCCCCCCCCCCCTCTCTCTATCTCCTCTCTCTCTCTCCCCCCCCTCTCTCTCTCTCTCTCTCTCCTCTTTCTCTCTCTCTCTCGACTAGGCCCAGCCTAAAACCTTGTAAAATAAAGTGTTTGAAGTCAGTCTCTCTCTCTCTCTCTCTCTCTCTCTCTCTCTCTCTCTCCCTCTCCCCCCCCCCTCTCTCTGACCCACATTATTTCCATTCATGCCCCACACCGCGACATCATAATCATTGCCCTTTTCTTTCCCCCCTCGACGTCCCGTGGATTTATTGACTCTAGGAACACAACGGTCACGTGACCAAAGTAGGCCGGAGGGCAAAGGTAAAGCTAATGGCCCTGCTCGCATTCTGGCATCTTGTTTGGTCTCAATATGCTTACGAGTTATGAAGTCAGGGGGGAGGGAGGGGGGGGGGGGGGGGGGGGGGGGGGGGCTGAGAGGACTTGTTTGTTCCCTATATATTCTTCATAACTGCTGGCCAACGTTCTTTTTCTTGTCAAGCACCATCTCTGTGGAATTCTCTGCCTTCTCCTCTCCGACACTCCAACTCAGTCTCTCTCATTCAAAACCTCTCTTAAAACCCATCTTTTTCCTGCTGCGCCCTAAATATATGATCAGTTGCCTATCGTTGTGTGCACGTGAGGGAAGAGTGATTTAAGAGGTTTGTGCTGTGTTTTGTGGTGTGTGTGTGTGTGTGTGTGTGTGTGTGTGTGGGTGTGTGTGGTGTGTGTGGTGTGTGTAAGTGTGTGTGTGTTTGTGTTGTGAGCCATGAATGTGTGCTTGTGTGTATTTTGGCTTTGTGGGTTGTGTGTGCACTCCATGTGTCTATGTGTGTGTTTGTGTGTCTGTCTGTAGTGCGTACGTTGTTGTGTGAATCCCCTATTTGTGTTTGTGTATGTGTGTTGGTGTATGTGGTCAGTCCATGCGGCTCAGTTGCTGTGGCTTACCGAATGGGGTATGAACGAGTTGTGGCGTCAATAATTGTGTGTGTTTATGTGTGTGTGGTGTGTGTGTGTGTGTGTGTGTGTGTGTGTGTGTGTGTGTGTGTGTGCGTGTGCGTGCGTGCGTGTGCGTCCGTGCGTGTGCGCGTGTGCGTGTGTGTGTGTGTGCGTGTGGGTTAGAGAGAGAGAGAGAGAGAGAGTTGCTTTGCATATGCGCTGTTGGTGGTTGGTGTCACTCTTGAATGTTGTTTTTTGTTATCTGTTGATGAATAATTGATTGTAAAGCGCTTTGGGTTCATTTGAGGTAAAGCGCTATATAAATGTACTGTTATTATTATTATTATTATTATTATTATAACTTTGTCTAATTGAGCATTACACCCAAAATATATATATTTCACTATTTTGCTTTGCTTGATTAAGGGACAGGAAAGTTGGGTTTAAAGACCCCCCACATTCCCACGTGTCTTATGCTAGGAAGATTTCTTAAGATTTCTTACTAGCTATAAGAGGAAAAGCACGTGAAAACGGTGATTTTCACACGTGACGTGGTGGGTCTTTAACGGTCGCTCGGCTACAAAGGGCAGGCACATGCGAGTCGAACCATCAACCAACCATCACAACCAACATTTAGTACTTCGTGTCTAGTAGAATTGCGAATATTAATGTTTTGCGTCCTCTCGGCCAAAGGCCATATGGGGCATTGCTGTTACTGTAGTTATTGGGGAAGGGGGGGGGGGGGAGAAGGGAATAAGAACAAGTTTTTTTGTTAAAATATAGTTCTTTTATTATTTATATATATTTATGTTTGCTTAAAACTGAATTTTATCTTGAATAATAGGTCAAGATTGTGTTAGGTGCCATGGCTCGCACAAAGACTACTCACGTAGTTATAAATGTATATTATTTTGTTTAAAATGTTATTACATTTTTGTTAGTTAATACTCAGTCCCTGAGCTATTATTGGAGATTAACATTTTCAGGACCACCTTTTAAAAATCTATATAAATATTTAAAAAAATTAATTAAGGTCTAGAGACAATTAATATACACTATATATACATGTGATCTTTATTTTCAACCAAAGGGTTTAAAAGCAAGTAAGTACAACAATTAATTTTGACTTTATTAAGTCCCATGGTGTAGAGTGGCACAGTGGTAGCGCGTTCGCTTCGTGTCAAGTAAACCCGAGTTCGAACCTGGGTACAGGGGATTTTTTTCTCTCATTCTGCACTAGGCCTTAACGGTCTGAACGTGGAGTCTTTCGGATGAGACGATAAACCGAGGTCCCGTGCGCCCATGCACTTAGCATACGCTAACCCCAGTGGCAACGAAAAAGTTGTCATTAGGTCAAAATTTACCCGCCCCCCCCTCAGTGACAAAAATCGCATGCCAAAAAAACAACAACAAAACTGGGTGGCGCGCCTCTGGCTGCGACGCGCTCTCCAGGTGGGAGCAACCTGAATTTCACAGAGACGCCTCTGTGACTATAAAGTACCTAATACCTAATACCTAATATGTGCAAATATCTACTTTGAAGCGTGTTATGCATAGGAGTGTAATGTATTGTTTGTGAAAGAGTGAGGATCCCTAGTCTAGTAGAGTGGAGATTTTGGTTTATATATAGCAGCTGGGTGGAAGGGGCGGAGAGCAATAGAATAAATAAAGTGTGATGCGCGAAGAAGCAACAGGGGTCAGAAGTAGACATTTGCCGGCTTAAAGAAAAATCCTTAAAATGTCCTTGACCCTTCACTCCCTCACCTACAAATACCCCACCTTCTCCATCCCCAACTTCAATCTCCCTCCCATAACCCATTTTTATTCTTCTTTTAAGTACGCTATTTTCGGTTTGAGGGCACTAATAAATTGAAGGTTATGATGGGTGGTTGGGGGACTATTGGGACTAGAGTACGCAGCGTTCAAATTGTATGTGAATCGAGGAGACCAAGGCAGAGTATATTCAAGTGTTGGCACTCTTGTACATTAGACACCGCCCTCTCATGTCTACGATCCTCAATCTCAAAGTCTGCTTCTTTCAGTTTTATGATTTTATGGGGACATCTGTGGGGTGCATAAAGATATAGTAAACGTGCTCTCTCTCTCTCTCTCTCTCTCTCTCTCTCTCTCTCTCTCTCTCTCTCTCTCTCTCTCTCTCTCTCTCTCTCTCTCTCTCTCTCGCTCTCTCTCTCTCTCTCTCTCTCTCTCTCTCTCTCTCTCTCTCTCTCTCTCTCTCTCTCTCTCTCTCTCTCTCTCTCTCTCTCTCTCTCTCTCTCTCTCTTAAATATAGCTGCATTCACCCACTAAAGTTTTTTCTGCAAAATGAGAACAAATATATAACGAGAGACACCCGCCTATGTTCGTTCACTATGCACTTTGTCTAAGAGAAGAATCGATGTAAATTGTTTAAAGTGGTTTTTGAGTTATTTTTACTAGCTTGATTGAATGTTGTGCAGTTGATTGTACATGTCCCCATGTGGATAGGCCGGAGGCCTCACATTAAAATTCCAGTGTTCCAGTGTTCTCTCTCTCTCTCTCTCTCTCTCTCTCTCTCTCTCTCTCTCTCTCTCTCTCTCTCTCTCTCTCTCTCTCTCTCTCTCTCTCAAATACATCTCAAACTCTGATGAGGGCCCGCGTGTGTGAATGTGCGCGCGCGCGCGTGATTTTTGTCTGCGTTCTCTCTTCTGTATAATATTATGTACGTCTACAGGTCTTAATAATATTTCAGTACAAATGTATCGGCACACTATTATGCGCTGACACAAATCATACACTGTGACACCTGACGTTGACATATTAAAAGCTAAAATTAATGACCTTTTGTGAAGAGAACTCGTTCCTCTAGCATTGTCTAAAGAATTGGAGGTATTGGTGTTCAGGTGGATTTTTACCCGGCCAAAGGTCGGGGTTTTGCGATTGGTTTGTGTGTGTGTGTGTGTGTATGTGTGTGTGTGTGTGTGTGTGTGTGTGTGTGTGTGTGTGTGTGTGTGTGTGTGTGTGCGTGTGTGCGTGCGTGCGTGCGTGCGTGCGCGTGTGCGCGTGTGCGTGCGTCTGTGTGTGTGTCTGTGTATCGATTATCTTAAAAAACTACTGTTTGGACTTTGATTAAAATTGGCAGAGGGGTAGACAACTTGAAAAGGAAGCTTCCTTTCGTTAATCAACACCGTGCTGACCTTGACCTTGAAGTTTGACCATGAAAACCGAAATTTCCTTCTTTGGGCTATGTAATCCCCCCCCCCCCCCCCCCCCCCCCCCCACCCCCCATTCCCCCACCCCCCCCCCCCCCCCCCCCCCCCCCCACCCCCCCCCCCCCCACCCCCCCCCCCCCCCCCCCCCCCCCCTCAGCTTTATTTCGTGAACTAGTGAACAGAATCGCTTCAAATGTTGTGTGGTGGTGTACCATGGTGCAAGGAAGTTTGTATAAAAGTTCAGCTGTATCTCGTGAACTAGTTTGTGTGTGTGGTGTAGTTTACAATATGTAGTTTGATATGAAAACAGTGGAATGCTTAATAATATTCTACTGACGTAATAGCCTCTATAATTATTAAGGCTGCCATTTTTCGTCACTCTTTCTAAGTAGGTGAATGCAACGGTTGAACGTTTTATCGATGAAACAGGAATGAGAAGCGATTTGAGAAGCGAATAGTTAAGACGGGGTCAAAAGCCCATGGGCGGGTAAGAAGCCCATGCCAATCATCTCACTAAATGAAGCAAATTTCAGTCACATTTTTTCCATGAG
>CM065693.1:14962757-14967757 GCA_017654935.2 Phymorhynchus buccinoides
GCCAGCCATATCTGAGCCTAAACTTTCCATTAAATTTACCTGGGTAGAGAGCAAAACCCATCTGCAGTATTGGGGATTCTTCTGTGAAATACATAAAATAAGGTCTATCCTTACTTCCCAAAACTAAGACAATAGGGTCTTTGGATAATAGACCCCAATTTGATGCCTTTTAGTGACACATGTGTTATAATCACTGTGGTGCTGAAATGCGACTTTGGCGGTGAAAGGGTTAATTTAGAAGTACTTCCAGTACCAATGCACTTCCTTGGCAGAAGAGCTATGTAAGCTATTGCCAATAAAATATTTGCGTTTTCGTTGCGTTTGCGTTTGCGTTTGCGTCTCTCTCTCTCTCTCTCTCTCTCTCTCTCTCTCTCTCTCTCTCTCTCTCTCTCTCTCTCTCTCTCTCTCTCTCTCTCTCTCTCTCTCTCTCTCTCTCTCTCTCTCTCTCTCTCTCTCTCTCTCTCTCTCTCTCTCTCTCTTAGGGTACTTAGGGAAACAAGAAAAATGGTTTTACAAAGGGAACATCTTAGAAGTGGTTAATAGTTCTTGTTACTTAGGATACCATTTCACAACTATGAACAGTGCTAAAAGGGGCACTTTGCATTTAGCAACTAAAGGGAGAAAGGTAGTCTTACAGATTAATAGAGTTTTCAGTAAATGTAAAGAAATGACAGCTAATACTTTCTTCTTTTTTTTGACAGCAACATTCAACCAATACTTTTCTATTCAGCAGAAATTTGGGGGTTGAATAGATTAGATCACTTGGAAAGAGTACACATGTTAGCATGTAAAAGATTTTTAGGTGTGCCTGGAAGAACCCCAAACAAAATGATTTACGGTGAGTTAGCAAGATACCCGCTCTATGTAATTTTTTTTATTGTGCATGCATCAGATACTGGTTCAGAGTTCTTCAAATGGATGCTAATAGGATGCCCAGCAAGGCTTACCGGATGCTTCTAAATGTAGACTTATCTGGTGGGCAGTGTTGGGTGTCCAAAATAAGAGAAATGTTATGTTTAACTGGCTTTAACATTGTCTGGTTGCAGCAAGGTGTAGGAGATACAAAAATGTTTTTAAGCATTTTCAAACAAAGACTTATTGATATGTTTATACAAGAATGGTCGGGAACTATCAGAGACCGTGACCGATATGATAATTATAGAACATTTAAGACAGTCTTTGAAAGAGAAACATATATTTTAAACATGGATTCATTTTGCTTTCGAGTAGCCGTTGCACTGGTAAGATTAAATGCTCTTCCGCTTAATAATAATGTCCATCGATATTCCACTTCTGATCAGGCTAAATCTTGTCCATTTTGTAAAAAACAAACAGAAAATAAACACCATCTCTTATTTGAATGTTCTACTTATAAGGATTTAAGAACTACATTTCTCAAGGAATCAGCTGTTTCCATCTGTACATTACTTAAAGCAACAAATTCAGACCATAGACATAATTTGTCCAGATTTGTATTTCATGCGATAAATAGAAGGAAAAGAATAATTTTAAGTTAGAGTCATTGTCAGTACACTGGGTTGTTTAAACGACTGAATGTAATTGACTGAAGAGGGTAACTAAGTTGCATAACTGTTGGATTAACTGTTGTAATATAATTGCTATTATATATAATTATTATAGTAACTGTAAGAACGAATGTGCATGCTGTTGTAATGTGTAATGCTGATGATAATTTTGACTGATTTATGTTCTCACCCCTTGTCTCCCCTCCCAAATATTGTATTGTGGCCCAAGGCCAATGTACAATTAAACTTTCCGAGTTCCGAGTTCTCTCTCTCTCTCTCTCTCTCTCTCTCTCTCTCTCTCTCTCTCTCTCTCTCTCTCTCTCTCTTTCTCTCCCCTCTCTCTCTCTCTCTCTCTCTCCCCCCCCTCTCTCTCTCTCTCTCTCTCTCTCTCTCTCTCTCTCTCTCTCTCTCTCTCTCTCTCTCTCTCTCTCTCTCTCTCTCTCTCGCTGTTATTCTAGATCTGTTGTTTCTCTCTCTCTCTCTCTCTCTCTCTCTCTCTCTCTCTCTCTCTCTCTCTCTCTCTCTCTCTCTCTCTCTCTCTCTCTCTGTGTTTTCTAGATCTGTTGTTTCTCTCTCTCTCTCTCTCTCTCTCTCTCTCTCTCTCTCTCGTCTCTCTCTCTCTCTCCCTCTCTCTCTCTCTCTCTCTCTCTCTCTCTCTCTCCCCTCTCTCTCTCTCTCTCTCCCCCCCTCTCTCTCTCTCTCTCTCTCTCTCTCTCTCTCTCTCTCTCTCTCTCTCTCTCTCTCTCTCTCTCTCTCTCTCTCTCTCTCTCTCTCTCTAAGTGTGCGTGTGCATGCATGTATGTGTGTGCTTGTTTGTTTCTTTGTATACTATGCGCACGAGCGTGTGCATAGTTTTGCTGGATACAATGTACACCAAACAAGAAGAGCATGTCATACGAGGACATGGTAAAAGAAGAAACACAAACGCATCATGATTCTCAGGGCTCACAATCGTCCCGCAAAACAAGGGGTCCCAGGGACTCCTTCACTTACGGTATAGAGGGTCCTAGAAGCGGGATAGAGGGTCCCAGTGGCATTGCGAATGCTACAAATATTTACTTAAAGTGCAACTGATGAGCAGCTTCACTTAAGTTTCAGAATATCAACGCATGTAAAGGGATGTTGAAAGTTCCTTGCTAGGTCATGACTTGGAATGCAAGGACTATGGTTTGTTCTTTTGCCCATTTTTATAGCGCATCCCTGGCGCATTCTTCTAGAGGGTCATTGTCCGAAGGTGAACGGACTTTGCGATGGGCTGGTTTGTATTTTTGTCCGTCACTTTGCGATGGGCTGGTTTGTATTTTTGTCCGTCACCGAAGGTGAACGGACTTTGCGATGGGCTGGTTGTTTGTTTGTTTGTTTGTTTGTTTGTTTTTCTGTCTGTCCCAAGGATATCTCCCGAAGCGCTTGAACGAATCGCGTCAAATTGTGTGTGAAGGTGTGCCTCCTTAATAGGAAGAGATCGGCGCAAACCATTTTGCCGTCGTGACCTTGACCTTGACGTACGACCTTGAAAACCGAAAATCTATTTTTAGCCATATCTTGGGCACCGATCAACATAGGATGTTGAAACTTGGTATGAAGGTGGTTTGGCTTATGCCCGTTCTGATGATGGCATAACGATCAAGGTCAAGGTCAAGGTCAAAAAGATCGCTGGAGCCTGAAAATCGGAGGGTCATTTTTTTCTCCTTCTGTCTGTCCCAAGGATATCTTTCGAACGGGTTGACAGAATCACGTCAAATTTTGTGTGCTGGTGTGTCACCATGAGAGGAAGGCATCCGCGCAAACCATGTTGCCGTCGTGACCTTGACCTTGGCGTACGACCTTGCAAACCGAAAATATTTCAGGGGCCATAACTCCCACACCGTTAGTGTTAGAGTCTTCAAATTTGGCATGAAGGTTCTTTGGCTTATGCCCGTTCTGATGGTGGCATACCGATCAAGGTCAAGGTCACGGTCCGGGCGATCAGTAGGCCTTGAAAGTGGTAGGGGTCTACACATTGGGTTTTAAGCCATATTTTCCACATTGGTACTTGACAGAAGCGCTTCAGATTGTGTGTGGTACTGTATACCCTAGAGAAGAAAACATCCGAGCATAAATTATCACCATGCTGACATTGACCTTGAAGTGTGACCTTGAAAACCGAAATTTCCTTCTTTGCGCTATATGTTTCTTCTTCAAGCTGTATCTCGTGAACTAGAAGACAGAATCCCTTCCAATTTTGTGTCAGGATGTGACACTCTACGGGGTGTCGCAAGTGCGTGGCATTGCTGGTGACGGACATGTCTGCCGCTTGGCGACGCCCTTGTTTAGGATTGTAGTAGTAGTACTTCTTAGACCCCCAAATGGGGGTCCCTGGAAGCCCTGGTTCTTAGTACTTTCTTCTCAAGACGATTTTTCTGTAGGTGATTGATATGACCATTAATCGTAAAGGTCAATCATGATTCGTCAGTCGTCTCAAGACCACTTACTGGACAGTCCATCCTTCATGAAATTGGCTGCATGCGGTCAGTTAAGCACGCAATTAACTAAACTGTCAGGGCTAACGAGTCAAATGACCACTCCGTTGGCTAGAGATGACAATGTTTTGGGAGTGGCTCGATGACAGGAAGAAACATTGATAGTGTAGAATATGGAATGCGAGCGTGACTTATAAACGGAAGAGGAAGTTTGAAAAAAGACGGGGATAGTGGTGATGGTGGTGGGGAAAAGGGTTTGGTGTTTAATTATCAGTTGGAGGACTGGTGGAGAGAGAGGGAGAGAGAGAGAGGGGGGGGAGAGAGAGAGAGAGAGAGAGGGAGAGAGAGAGAGAGAGAGAGAGAGAGAGAGAGAGAGAGAGAGAGAGAGAGAGAGAGAGAGAGAGAGAGAGAGAGAGAGAGAGAGAGAGAGAGAGAGAGAGAGAGAGAGAGAGAGAGAGTATAAGGAAGGAGGGAGGAAGAGTGGGGAGAAGAGAGATTTAGGTTTGCATAACGAATCGAATTATCAACACGGAAATCGTGTTCAGGAACGAGAGAGGCGATCAGTTGAGATGTGATTAGTTAATTAAATAGCGTCTTACTCGCTGTTTGTCTCTGTTTCCCCGTGTGTTGTCTCTGTCTGTCTGTCTGTCTGTCTCTGTCTGTCTGTCTCTGTCTGTCTGTCTGTCTGTCTCTGTCTGTCTTTCTCTGTCTGTCTTTCTCTGTCTGTCTGTCTCTGCCTGTCTTTCAGTCTGTCTCTGTCTGTCTGTCTGTCTCTGTCTGTCTGTCTCTGTCTGTCTTTCAGTCTGTCTCTGTCTGTCTCTGTCTGTCTTTCAGTCTGTCTCTGTCTGTCTTTCAGTTTGTCTCTGTGTCTTTCAGTCTGTCTCTGTCTGTCTTTCAGTTTGTCTCTGTCTGTCTGTCTCTGTCTGTCTGTCTCTGTCTGTCTTTCAGTTTGTCTCTGTTTCTCCGTGTGTCTGTCTCTGTCTGTCGTTCAGTCTGTCTCTGTTGTCTGTCTCTG
>CM065693.1:14975257-14980257 GCA_017654935.2 Phymorhynchus buccinoides
TGGGGACTTAAAGCTAGTCTGACCCGCGCGCTTTGCGCGCGTAAAAATCCCTCGTCAGTTGAAAGTCGGTAAGAGCAGGGAGAAATCCCGTTGCCTGGTATGGCCAAATTGATAGCTAGGTTTTCCAAGTGTGCCCCCCCCCCCCCCTCCTCACCCTGTGCCCCCCAAAAAAAAAACCCACCACACACAACAACAACAACAAAAAACTCAAACAAAGCAAACAAAAATTGGGTAGGCGCTGCACTTGCGGCGACACCCTCTCCTGGGGAGAGCAGCCCGAATTTCAAAGAGGCCAGTCTCTGTGACTTGAATATACCAAATACCAATTCCAAATACCAATGCCAAATACCAATACCAATACCAATACCAATACCAATACCAATACCAATACCAATACCTAATACCAATACCTAATACCAATACCTAATACCAATACCTAATACCAATACCTAATACCAATACCTAATACCAATTCCAAATACCAATTCCAAATACCAATTCCAAATACCAATTCCAAATGTCAATGCCAAATACCAAATACAACTACCAATACCAAATACAACTACCAATATCAAAACCAAATACCAATACCAAATACCAATACCAATACCAAATACCAATACCAATACCAAATACCAATACCAATACCAAATACCAATACCAATACCAAATACCAATACCAATACCAATACCAAATACCAATACCAATACCAAATACCAATACCAATACCAAATACCAATACCAAATACCAATACCAATACCAATACCAATAAATACCAAATACCAAATACCAATACCAAATACCAATACCAAATACCAATACCAATACCAATACCAATACCAAATACCAATACCAAATACCAATACCAAATACCAAATACCAAATACCAATACCTAATACCAAATACCAATACCAAATACCAAATACCAATACCAAATACCAATACCAAATACCAATACAAATACCAATACCAAATACCAATACCTAATACCAATAAATACCAATACCAAATACCAATACCAAATACCAATGCAAAATACCAATGCCAATACCAATACCAATACCAAATACCAATACCAATACCAATACCAATACCAATACCAATGCCAAATACCAAATACCAAATACCAATACCAAATACCAATGCCAAATACCAATACCAAATACTAATACCAAATAAAGGTCTCAATATAAGTTAATGTTTTTCACTCGTTCCCCATAGCAACACAGTGATAGCCACTCATGATATTACTTGCATATTACTGATATTACTGTGTTGCCATGGGGAAAGAGTGAAACATATCCACGTGTACAACCTTAAGGAATCCTTAAGATTGTGATTAAGGCCCACTCAACCAAAGCAATTTTAAACGAAAGCTTGGCGCGCTGCTACATTATATTATTGTGCCTTTTGATATCTCTCTCTCTCTCTCTCTCTCTCTCTCTCTCTCTCTCTCTCTCTCTCTCTCTCTCTCTCTCTCTCTCTCTCTCTCTCTCTCTCTCTCTCTCTCTCTCTCTCTCTCTCTCTCTCTCTCTCTCTCTCTCTCTCTCTCTCTCTCTCTCTCTCTCTCTCTCTCTCTCTCTCTCTGTCTGTGTGTGTGTGTGTGTGTGTGTGTGTGTGTGTGTGTGTGTGTGTGTGTGTGTGTGTGTGTGTGTGTGTGTGTGTGTTGTCTTGCAAGTGTGTGCCAGTCATTCGTATCCGCCCATGACCTCCATATACTAAAAGCGAGACCCTGGATCGGTGGATGTGTCTCCCATTTCTGAAGGGCTGTGCTGGAATGTGTTTATAGCGGACCTGCCTTACCAGGGGCACATTCCCACTCTGTATGCCAAGAGAAGTTTAATAATAATAATAATAATAATAATAATAATAATAATAATAGTGAATCAGCGTACTCCTCCACCAAATGTTGAGCTCTATGCGCTAAACAATACCACAAATTAAAAACAAGAAATTCAACAAAAACAGAATATAATCGAGAAGTAATGTGATTAAAGGTTGTGATGTAGCTTGCATAGGTGGGTCTTAATAAGAGCTGATTTAAAAGATGGCAAGGACTGGATGTGGCGAATTTCGAGTGGTAAGGAGTTCCAAACTGATGGGGCCGAAAAGGAAAAAGAGCGCTCACCAAACATTGAAGACAGTTGACGTTGGAGAGGGTCTCAAAATGCCAACACATCCCCCCGGCTGCAGCACTTATGGCAGGTGACGATGGCAAAACCCGCTCTCACTTTACATTTGCTCCCAATTTAGTTCAGACTAATGGGCCCGCTATACACTGAAGACGGGCTTATGGCCAGAAACGTTTGTCTTGTCTCCAATAAAAGGGACCTCAATCTACCAGCCTCGAATTGAGTGTTTTTTGTGCATAAGATTCGATTCACTACGATCCGAATTTGACATTGTTGAGCCATGACTGACGTGAAATTCTACTGTCTAGATCAGAGATTCAGATTGTCGGTGCGCCCGCGTCATTGACCCGTTCTTTTTAATAATGGCGCATGTCAACACCTTGTGATACGCCCTTAGGGGGCATCCCATTCCATTCCATCCCATCTCATTCCATGAGAATTCCGTTTTGGCTTTTTCCAAAGGTATCTTGCTAGCCTCTAGTCGTAGTGCTAGATAAACTGTCTTTATTTTCTACACAGACACACGTATGCACCCACAGAAATCATTGCGCCACATAAGTGGCCCATCATTTTGAAAATCGACCCCTCATTTTGTGCATCCATGGGTCATATGACCCATGAAGTCTGAAAACGATGTAAAACTCTACTAAATAAATCTGATGAAATCCTACTAGTTATGCTCGCTATTATGTTGTTAGTCTCCCGTGCACGAATCTGATAATTATATTTTGGTATCGGACATTTTATTTTACTCGTGTATTGCAGTCTGGGTGAGTATAGTGAACGGAAATAGTAGAGTAATGTTTAGACGGAAGTATTTCACGTGAATCATGACTCACATACATCGTCACAATCGTGTCGGCAAATGTTAAGAATAGCCCCGCCCCATCCCTTGCCAATTCCATTCATTTCAGACGGTTTCAGATTAGGGATAGGAATAGGGTTAGGGATAGGTTTAGGGTCAGATTAGTCATCAACTTTTGTGTGTGTGTGTGTGTGTGTGTGTGTGTGTGTGTGTGTATCTGGCACTAAACTGACCCTAACCTTATCCCTAACCCTATCCCAAACCCTATTCCTAACCCTATAACCCTAACCAGAAACCGTCTAATCCACACACACAAAAAGAAAACATGATGGCATGTTATGAGATTGACTCTTTAACTGACCCTAAACCTATCCCTAACCCTATGCCAAACCATATTCCTAACCCTAACCCGAACTAAAACGGTCTGAAATGAATGGAAGGGGCAAGGGAGGGGGTTATTCTTAACATTTGCCATCGTATCGTATTGGGGTCAAATCGTGTGCAGTGTGGCTAGCTAGGCCTTAAAGGGGCACCCTGACGGATGAGTTTTTTGTAAGAAACACGTCCAGATCACCAGGAAAACACCCTTTACAGAGACCGCAGCACTCACTTTGCTCTGGTTTCCTAGAAATCAAACCGTCAAATCGGCGATTCCTCCTTGGCGGAGGTGCTGGAAGTCAAATTCTTTCAGTGAAAGAGAAGGCGTGTGCCGTCTCTTTTCTAATGGCTGCCTGAGTTTAGACCAAATCGTTTTGCACGAAATGTTCGCAATACAAGCCTTTTTATTTATAAAAAAAAAAAATTCTAAGCAGTTTACCTAAAGGAGTTTCGCTCACAACAAAGGAAATAGCTCCTTTTTTTTTTTTACTGCACTACAAAAAAAAAGAAAACGCTTCAACCACAATGAGTGACCTCCACCCACCCCATCCAAAATGGCTACTCTCTCCGGCATCTCCGCCAAGGAGGAATCGCCGTTTTGACGGTTTGATTTATAGGAAACCAGAACAAAGTGAGTGTTCCGATCCTTGCAAAGGCTGTCTTTCTGGTGATCTCGACGTGTTTCTTGCAAATACTGATCCGTCAGGGTCCACCTTTAACATTTGCCATCGTATCGTATTGGGGTCAAATCGTGTGCAGTCAATCAACGTGAAATCCATTACCGGAATAAAAGGCCCAAACAAGCACTGTCTAGCAAATCAGGTCGAGTTACAGTGTAGGTTATCTATCATTCATTCGCAAATTTTCGTAATGCATTTCTTCTGGTTCTGGTTCGTAGTACGTCGAAGGAGCCTATTGGCCACTGCAACTAGGGTTATTAACGCCCATGACGGCAAGAGTTAAGCCCTTGTTGATCAGTATCCAAAAGGGCATTCACTCTTGCAAAAGGCAGCCATTACGTGGCCTCAAATAGGGTTATTGGCTTTTGTTTGGTCAGTACTCAACCATCTTCCGGGGACCCACCAAGGGCATTCACTCTTGCAAGAGGTGTTCTTTGCAGTGGCCAATAAAGGCTATGGACTCCTTCCAGCCCAACTGATTGCTGATTTCAGTCCATCGTTACTTGTATTGTGCTTCTTGGAACGAACCCTTTCCCGCCTATAATTCCTCTGAGAGAGAGAGAGAGAGAGAGAGAGAGAGAGAGAGAGAGAGAGAGAGAGAGAGAGAGAGAGAGAGTGGGGGAGAGAGAGAGAGAGAGAGAGAGAGAGAGAGAGAGAGAGAGAGAGAGAGTGAGGGGAGAGAGAGAGCGAGAGAGTGAGAGAGAGAGAGAGAGAGAGAGAGAGAGAGAGAGAGAGAGAGAGAGAGAGAGAGAGAGAGAGAGAGAGTGCTCGGATCGCATACAATGTCTGATTCAACAATACTATTATGTTCTACTTTCTACTTTCTGCACTTTTGTCCGTGTAATGTTGCCGGGCTCCATTTCAGCCTGTGTGTATACATACATTCTACAACAAAACCCATAGAAAGTATACCGACGTCAACTTTCTACAAAAATCCCATAGAATGTGCACATTCTACATTTTAGGCCGTAGAATGTATATGTCGCATAGAATGTTGACCCG
>CM065693.1:14990257-14995257 GCA_017654935.2 Phymorhynchus buccinoides
GAGAATTGGGCATATAGAGTTAAAAAGGTTTTGTCAGAACATGGATTTGGTATAGTATGGCTGTCCCAGGGAGTCGGAAACGACCAACATTTTATAAAAGAATTTAAAGACAGACTCATTTGTTGTTTCAAGCAGAACTGGCATGCTGATATGGAATGTAAGGAAAAATATAAATGGTTCTTCTCATTTAAAAGTGTATTTCAGCCAGAAAAATATCTTGAAATCATTACAGACAATTGGCATAGGGTAAGCTTTATTAGGTTTAGGTTACGTACACTTGGATTTATGGCTAATAAAAGATGGTTCGAACCACATACGAGTGAAATAACGCTATGTCCTTTATGCAAATCAGGTGTGGATAATGAATGTCATTTTCTATTTTACTGTAAAACATATAATGATGTACGAGTAAAATGTAAGTTTTCTAGTTTTCAAATAGTTGAGAGAAAGGATGTTGCTTCCCTCTTAACGTCTAATGACGAAGAATTATTGAAATCTGTGGCTAAATGGGTTCTAATAGACTTTAGAAAATTTGCGCCCACTTCTCTAGGGTATGGGAGATGAGCAACTTTCCCGGGTGCCCGGGTTCTCAGTATGGTTGTAAGAAATACAAGTGGTTGAATTGCTCTAAATGGCAGACAGAGAGAACTAGGGTTTTACATCAATAGTGAATATACAGTCTAAACTAATGATTATGATTGTACCAATTCACGTTATTTTCTATCTGTTTTCTATTTGCAACAATAATATTATATATTTTCTATTGCATGATGATTGTGTGATTGGCCGAACTTTGTTATTCCTATTACCCCCCTTGTCACCAGACCCTTGAGGTTGACAATAAATGTTCGGTGTCCGTAGGAAAGTTCAAATGATTGGCGACAATCACAGGAGAAGGTGGATGTGGATGGCAGTCTCTCTCTTAGCTGTTTGAAGTTCTGGGCTTGCTCGTCAGGTGAGAGTAGCTCCCAGTCGTTCGGTTACGGCTTCGCGGGATGGCTCGGTTCAGGCTCTCTCCTCGCGGATTCTCTCTCTCTCTCTCTCTGGTGCTTCTCTCTCTCTCTCTCTCTCTCTGCTCTCTCTCTCTCTCTCTTCTCTTCTCAGGGAATTAGTGAATCCCCCGGCTCTCTCTCTTGTACCGTACTCATTTTGCTTTGTACATAATTGTTGCTCAATGTATTCCGATTATTTCCCCCGTTCTTTCTAATGATCCTTATATGATTTGTAATGTTTAATATGACACTATTTGCATGTTTTATCATTTTCTCTCTCTCTCTCTCTCTCTCTCTCGTCTCTCTCCTCTCTTCTTCTCTCTCTCTCTCCTCTCTCTCTCTATCTCTCTTATTCATCTGAACATAGGATCTAGATCAAAACTAGAGTCAAACTATCTAACCAGTCTATCTATCTAATCTCTCTCTCTCTCAATCTGGCTTTCTATTTCCAACTCCAACCAGTTTCCCCATCATATGTATTGTGGCCTAAGGCCAATGTTCACTTTAAAACATTTTCAGTGTCCATTGTTTTATCTCTCTCTCTCTCTCTCTCTCTCTCTCTCTCTCTCTCTCTACCTCTCTCTCTCTCCTATCTCTCTCTTATCTCGTGCCTCTCTCTCTCTCTCTCTCTCATCTCGGAAAAGCAAAACTCTCAACAAAGCTCTTGTAGTCCGAAGTCAATGTCTTTCTGAAATGTAGAAATTGAACGATGTGTTTCTTTATAACGTGTCTTCTTCGTCACAATTGTTAATGTTAACGTACACGTACATAGACCTTTACTTAACGTTTCTTTAGCGTTCTGCAGAAGGATTCTGAGCAACGCCAATGCTTGCACCTTCTCGCTTTTGGGGTAAGCAAAAAAGGCAGGAGAATGGGCCAACAAGTCAGAAAGATAGTAGATGATTCACAAGCAATGGGAACCGGCAGAGTCAAAGAAGCGGTCTAACTCTCTCTCTCTCTCTCTCTCTCTCTCTCTCTCTCTCTCTCTACTCAATCTCTCTCTCTCTCTCTCTCTCTCTCTCTCTCTCTCTCTCTCTCTCTCTCTCTCTCTCCGAAGTGTCCATCTCTATTCCCCACCTTTCATCTTGAATCGAGTGTGTCCATAATTGGACTTTTTCACCTTCTCCCCCTCTCTCTCTCTCTCTCTCTCTCTCTCTCTCTCTCTCTCTCTCTCTCTCTCTCTCTCTCTCTCTCTCTCTCTCTCTCTCTCTCTCTCTCTCTCTCTCTCTCTCTCTCTCTCTCTCTCCAGTCTCCATCTCTATTCCCCACCTTTCATCTTAATCGAGTGTGTCCATAATTGGACTTTTTTACCTTCTCCCCCCCCCCTCTCTCTCTCTCTCTCTACTCTCTCTCTCTCTCTCTCTCTCTCTCTCTCTCTCTCTCTCTCTCTCTCTCTCTCTCTCTCTCTCTTCCTCCCTCCCACTCTCTCTCTTGCACCGCATTTCTGCCCCTACTTTTCATCTTGAATAGAGTCTGTCCATAATTGGACTAGTTCCACCTCTCTCTCTCTCTCTCTCTCAGTCTCTCTCTCTTCTCTCTCTCTCTCTCTCTCTCTCTCTCTCTCTCTCTCTCTCTCTCTCTCTCTCTCTCCGTAGGTATATTACGTATGATCTCTCGATTGGTATACATGTACTTACTGTGCATCTCTGTGCATAGTTCTGTATATAAGTGTATTATAAGTTGTCATGCACACATTTCATGTAACGTTTGTTCATTTGTTTGCTTGCTTGTTTTGTTTGCCTTATTATTATTATTATTATTATTATTATTATTATTACTATATGATTCTGGTTTGTATAAGGTTCCAAGGCCTATGTACATTAAGCCATTTGAATCTCTCTCTCTCTCTCTCTCTCTCTCTCTCTCTCTCTCTCTCTCTCTCTCTCTCTCTCTCTCTCTCTCTCTCTCTCTCTCTCTCTCTCTCTCTCTCTCTCTCTCTCTCTCTCTCTCTCCAGTCTCCATCTCTATTCCCCACCTTTCATCTTAAATCGAGTGTGTCCATAATTTGACTTTTTTTACTCTCTCTCCCCCCCCCTCTCTCTCTCTCTCTCTCTCTCTCTCTCTCTCTCTCTCTCTCTCTCTCTCTCTCTCTCTCTCTCTCTCTCTCTCCAGTCTCCATCTCTATTCCCCACCTTTCATCTTGAATGGAGTGTGTCCATAATTGGACTTTTTTACCTTCTCCCCCCCCCTCTTACTCTCTCTCTCTCTCTCTCTCTCTCTCTCTCTCTCTCTCTCTCTCTCTCTCTCTCTCTCTCTCTCTCTCTCTCTCTCTCTCCAGTCTCCATCTCTATTCCCCACCTTTCATCTTGAATCGAGTGTGTCCATAATTGGACTTTTTTCACTTTCCCCCCCTCTCTCTCTCTATCTCTCTTCTCTCTCTCTCTCTCTCTCTCTCTCTCTCTCTCTCTCTCTCTCTCTCTCTCTCTCTCTCTCTCTCTCTCTCTCTCTCTCTCTCTCTCTCTCTCTCCTCCCTCCCTTCCTCCCGCCCACTCTCTCTCTTGCACCGCATTTCTGCCCCTACTTTTCATCTTGAATAGAGTTTGTCCATAATTGGACTAGTTCCACCTCTCTGTGTCTGTCTGTCTGTCTCTCTCTCTCTCTCTCTCTCTCTCTCTCTCTCTCTCTCTCTCTCTCTCTCTCTCTCTCTCTCTCTCTCTCTCTCTCTCTCTCTCTCTCTCTCTCTCTCTCTCCCCGTAGGTATATTACGTATCTCTCGATTGGTATGCATGTACTTACTGTGCATCTCTGTGCATAGTTCTGTATATAAGTGTATTATAAGTTGTCAGGCACACATTTCATGTAAAGTTTGTTCATTTGTTTGCTTGCTTGTTTTGTTTGCCTTATTATTATTATTATTATTATTATTATTATTATTATTATTATTATTACTACTATATGATTCTGGTTTGTATAAGGTTCCAAGGCCTATGTACATTAAGCCATTTGAATCTCTCTCTCTCTCTCTCTCTCTCTCTCTCTCTCTCTCTCTCTCTCTCTTATGGCATTTATGGTGCCTAATAAGGTTGGCATCAGCTCATGTCTATGGGATGCTGCAGGGTTTCCTGCTCTTCTCACATAATTGCCTCACACCATCTCCACCATCACACCATCTCTACCCATTCAACCCAACCCCCTAGCCCCACCATCTATTCTGTCATCCTCCCCTTTTACTGCCCACACGCGTACGTATTCGCCCACGTGTTCTTTCACACACACGCGCGCGCGCGCACACACACACACACATACACACATGTATTATGCACATGCACACAGTCGTACACATACTTGCGTACACACACACACACACACACACACACACACACACACACACACACACACACACACACACACACAACACACACTACACACACACACACACACACACACACACACACACACACACACACACACTACACACACACACACACACACACACACACACACACACACACACACACACACACACACACACACACACACACACACACACACACATATATATATATATAGAAGAAAAAAACAACCACACCATTAAACTTTCCTCTAATATATATAGTTTGCTTGAATAAAACTTTTTTGGTGTCCAATATTTAAGTTTGTGAACCTACGCACGGACGCACACATGCACGTACACACACATACACGCACGCACACGCACCCATACACGCGCCTTTGCTGTCCCCTCCTCCAACCTTCTTTCTCTAACACCCTTCCTCTTCAGACATCTTGTTCTTTTTGGTTGACTATTTTAGCATAGATCTATGTCAAAGTGTGTGTGGGCCTGCGTACATGATTGTAGAGCTTAGAAACAACGTTGTGATTTAAACAAAGACTGTATAGGGGAAGATAAGCATCCGGTCTCTTTTCCCTATATGAGTAGTGAGGACAGAAACACTGGTTATGTCCTTTTTAAACAGGACACATTTTAGACGTCGATAGGCCAGTTGAATTCTCTGTTCAAGTTCCAGTCTGAGTTTTTGGATAGCCTCCACTGTGAAACGTGTACTG
>CM065693.1:15002757-15005257 GCA_017654935.2 Phymorhynchus buccinoides
CTTTCTCGTGATGGGGAACGGAGATAAGGGGGGGGGGGGGGTAAAGGGAGCTAACCTCTGTAGGTGGTACATGCTGACAGGGGAGGTAAATCGGGCTTCAAAGAGACAAATGCCTTAATCGGCGTTCTTTTGAAGCTGCCGGGCAATTAAAGTGGTGGCTGGTCGAGAAATGAAAAGGAGAGAGGGGGTGGGGGGGGGGGGGGGGTGTAGATAAGAAAGAGGGGTCGCGCGGGACACTTACGTCACAGAGGCCCCCCGAAGAAAAGATTCTGGTACCGGAATCTTCCTGTGGAAAACGCCGACTCCACTTTCAACTTGGGCGACATGGACAAATTAGTGGGGAGACTGGGTCGGCTGGAATGGTGGAACATCTGGTCGCAACACAGAGTTCAAAGGAGCAGGTGGGTTAGAGATCAGTGGAATGGATTCCGACTGAGGTTGGTGCGGCAATCCTGTGTTGAGTTGTCCCAAGGTTGATTGCAGGATAGCAAACACCTCTTGCCTGAGTTTCCCCTTTAGCCTGGACTCATCATTGCTGATGATGTGGTTTGGTAGGCCGATTCGGGTGAAAATGGCTTTGAGTGCCGCAGCTACCTGGCTAGCATCAAGTGAGGAGATTGGGGCGGCATCGCACTTCATGGTACATATGTCGACCACGGTGACTATGTACCGGAATTTCTTCTTCCGTTGAGGTAGAGGCCCGACCAAGTCGACTGCCACTCGCTGAAAGGGAGGGGTAGGTGACGGCTGTACGTGCGGCGGCCTGTCCCGATAGTACCTTCGGTGGGTGTTTGCGGGTCCAGTGCTGCCTTTCACCTGAGGTACCTGTGGCGAGTGGTCTTGGGTCGTTAGGCGGACATTCCTTGGGAAGGATTTTCCAAGTTGTGGTGGACTTGGGGACTTGGGACAATCTGGATTGGCTCGCGCGGCAATTTGGTTTGCCGCGTTGAGAGGTTTCTTCCCCGCTGAGGGAGTTTTGCTCTTTGGGAAGGAGGGAGGGAGTTGGTTTGTGGATTGGGGAGAAGGGAATGCTGCTGAAACTAGGGCAGGTTGAGAGGGGTGCCCTAAAAACACATACTGTGATCCCAGTATGAGGTCATAGACAGGACTGTCCATGAGCACTGCCTTGATGGGTCCCTTAACAAATCTGGTGTCGACATTGATTATGGTGACTGGCAAAGTGGATGGTGGGAGTGCAGCATCAGGGCCTTGCAGAGAGATGAAGTCTCCCGTGTATGCTGACGCGGGGACTAAGGATCCGGAGACGATGGCGTCGCATGACAGTCCAGTGTCATAGAGACACTGAACAGGGATGTTGTTGACAGTCGCCTGTCCAACGACTGACGGTGTGCCTGGACACTGGATTGGGGAGGGGTTTGTGCAATTCTGCGAAGTCGAGACGACTTGCATAGTTGCAACATTTTGCCGCTTGTAAGCAAGTTTCCTGCAGTCATCCCGATTGTGGGTGTTCGACTTGCAGTATGAACAGAATAGGGGTTGTCCCAGTGGTTGTCGTTCATGGGTAGAACCGTTTGACCCACTGTTGGAGTTGGGGTTACACCTGCTCTGCTGTGAAACATTGGACCCAACAACGTGCTGTAGTTTTGGCCTTTTAGGGGCGCTGGGTTCATCATGGGCTAGAGTGTACCTATCACTTAGCTGGATGAGGTCAGCCAGAGTTGTGGCACCTTGTTCGGCAGTAAAGGTGCGTAACTCTGGGGACATGGTTTCGCGCAGTTGCTCGCCAACCATCAATTCCCGGAGATCATCATAAGACTCTGATTTGGCAGAAAGGGACACCCATTTTGTCAAATAGTTCCCTAGTCTATCTGAAAATTGGGCATAGGACTCTCCCCTACCTTTTCTGGTTGACCGGAACTTTTTTTCCGGTAGGCTGTTCAGGGCTTCTTTCAAAGCTGTCAACTGCTGTATCTGTTGAGCAGGGCTTGAACTTTTCAAAGCTCTGGGTAGTCGATAGTAACTGGCCCAGGAATTTGCTTGCTCCGGAAAAGTTGACCTCAAGGAAGTTTGCTGTACAGCCTCATAAGCCACACCCCTTTGAGACTTTGGGCAAGCTTGAGGTTGAACTTTTCCGGAACTATTTGCAAGCTCAAATTCCTGGGCCAGATCTTTCAAATCTATCGAGGAATGCCTCGATAGACTCTGTTGCCTCATTGAATGCCTCCAATGTGAAGGTCATGGCTGAGGTATGAATGGGAGGGGGAAAATTTTGAAGGGCAGCAGTCTCGGAGTCTGCTGAGTTTTCTAGCTGCTTCATAGCTAGCTCATGGTCTCGCGCTTTTTCTCGCTCAGTGGCCTCAAGTTCGAGTTCTTTATTTTGGGCGTCCTGCACTAGTTGCCTCTGCCTTAACTCATGAGTACAGATTTGCTCTTGAGCGTCGCGATCTTTATCTGCCTCTTGAGCCTCATGAGCTCTCTGTTTGTCTTTCTCAGCTTCCTGCCGAGCTTTATCAGCCTCTTGAGCCTCATGAGCTCTCTG
>CM065693.1:15012757-15025257 GCA_017654935.2 Phymorhynchus buccinoides
ACTTCAGACACTTTATTTTACAAGGATAAGAATTTAGGCTGGAGAGAGGAGAGAGAGAGAGAGGAGAGAGAGAGAGAGAGAGAGAGAGAGAGAGAGAGAGAGAGAGAGAGAGAGAGTGTGTGTGTGTTTTTTCATTAAGTTTTTCCTCCTCTCCCTCCCCCCCCCCATTTTTTTTTGGCTCACTCGTGTCAACGACACGAAGTGAGTCTATGTTATTATCAGTGTTCGGTTGTGTGTGTGTGTGTGTGTGTGTGTGTGTGTGTGTTGCGTCCGTGGTACTAACTTTAACGTTGGCTTTTTCTCGGGAACTAGAAGGCGTACGTTGTTGAATGAAACTTTGCATACACATAAGACGTTTATGCAAGCTTTCAAGAAAGATGAGTTGCATTATAAATTAACCAATGACCTCGACCTTTCACCTTCAACATGCATGTTTTGTCTCTACCATATATTTTGCAATTTTACTGTTACGGTCCTCAAATTTGATGTGTTTGTGTATTAGCTAATGTGATTAGGTATACAGGGTTACTTTTATCCTCTTAATCTTGACTTTGACCTATGACCTTGAGCATCGTCAGTTAATTGTTTGGGCTTTTATATTATGGCAGATACAGTTTCTAAATTTGGCAAGTAGGTAGACTAGTTTAAGGCCACATGGAATGATAAATATTGTAGACATCGATGACCTTGACCTTTGACCATAGATTTTTGTCTGTGGCAATATTACATGAACTGCTGCGCATAATTTTGTATGGTGGTATACCACATCAAGCTGGTGTGTCCAGTATGTGCAGGGTGACCTTTACCCTATTACCCTATTAACCTTGAACCTTGAACACAGTCAATTATTTGTTTGGGCCATATCTTTTACATTATGGCAGATACAGTTTTCAAATTTGACAAGTAGGTAGACTAGCTTAAGATCATATGCAATGATAAGTATTCTTGACCTCGGTGACCTTGACCTTTGACCTTGGATTTTTGTCTGTTGCAATATCACATGAACTGTAGCGCAGTACCGCTTAACATTTTGTACAGTGGTATTTCACATCAAGCTGATGTGTCCAGTATTGAAAGTGTACCCTTTTCTGGCCTTGACCTTTGATCTTGACCTTTGGAGTGTATTTGAATGTGAACAATCTGGTATTTAACATAATTCATGCAATACTAACCAGTTTCTTTGTGTTCAGTGTCCTTTTTTCGCATCAAACTGATGTGTCCAGTGTAGAAAGTGTACACAATTTCTGACCTTGACCTTTGATCTTGACCTTTGGAGTGTATTTCGAAGTGAACAATCTGGCATTTAGATCTATCTCCGAAAACGTAAAGCAAGCAATGCAAACAACTTTCTTTGTGTCCAGTTTCCTTTTCTTCACATCAAACTCATGTGTCCAGTATATAAATTGTACCCTTTCTGACCTTGACCTTTGACAGTTGGAATGTATTTGAAAGTGAACAATCTGGCATTTAGATCTATCTCCGAAAACTTAAAGCAAGCATTTTGATCTATCTCCGAAAACGTAAAGCAAGCAATCCAAAGCACTTTCTCTGTGTCCAATGTCCTTTTTTTTTTAAATATGTTTTACATAATATGCAAATCGATTTTTGTCCACGCTATTGTGACTGTTAAGTTGTGTGTAGACATACATGTGGAGATTCCGTGCGCAAACCCGTGTGCAATCCGTAAATAAGTTTTAAAAAAATAAGGAAAAAGATTTGCACACGTGTTCATATTTCCCATAATCTGTAATTGTTTGCCCTTCTTTCTTTGACTTATTTACGGATTGCGCATGGGATTTCCTTATGAACTGTGTACGAGGCCGTATGCCTTTAACATTGCCATTTTCTTGGGATTGATTCTATTTTCAATAATAAAACTTTGAGTACATATGCATATTTATGCACGGTTTTAGGCAGGAACAGTTTGCATGATTAAATAAATGGACAAAGGATGAAACAAGCAACATTCTGTGGTGTGGAGCTTATTTGAAAGTAATCAAGCTGGTATTTAGATCTATTTCCGAAACCCAAAGCGAGTGAGCCTTGAATGTTTTTTGCCTCTTGTTTTGATTTTTTACGGCTCTTGAACCGTCACGAACGAGAGAGAGAGAGAGAGAGAGAGAGAGAGAGAGAGAGAGAGAGAGGGGGGAGGTGGAGGGGGAGGGGAGGAGAAGGAAACTGTTTAATGTTTTACAACAGAGATAGAATGCGCGCCTGTGTGTGTGTGTGTGTGTGTGTGTGTGTGTGTGTGTGTGTGTGTGTGTGTGTGTGTGTGTGTGTGTGTGTGTGTGCTCGTGTGCGTGTGTGCGTCTGTGTGTGTGTGTGTGTGTCAAAGTTAAAATCAATATTTTATTTAAAGATGCACATTGTGTGTGTGTGTGTGTGTGTGTGTGTGTGTGTGTGTGTGTGTGTGTGTGTGTGTGTGTGTGTGTGTGTGTGACCGTGCGTGCATGCTTGCAAATCAAAGGAGAAGAAAGTGTGTGCGTGTACGAATTTTTCAGTTTCTGCATTGTAACTGTGTGTATATTCTTGTATTTGTGCGTTTGCTTGTGTGAATACGTGTTTGTTCATATTACTAACATAAAGCTGGTATGTGTGGGTGGTATTTTGCAATTACTTTGATATTACTCTCATTTGAATTTTGTAAAAGTCTTTTAATTCGTTTGCTTTTTATAATCTTCAAAATATTCAATATTTTTATTGTTCGAATTTTAGTGTTTCTTTCTTTAGGTATGGATTGTCTAATTGTCTTTAAATGTTACGTGCTCGCGCGCGCGTGTGTGTATGTGTGTGTGTGTGTGTGTGTGTGTGTGTGTGTGTGTGTGTGTGTGTGTGCGTGCGTGTGCGTGTGTGCGTGTGCGTGTGCGTGTGCGTGTGTGCGTGCGTGTGTGTATGCGTGCGCGTGCGCACGCACGCGTGTGTGTATGTGTTTCCAAACTGTGTGTGCACATAGGCTACGTGTGGGAGACAGAGACAGAGAGAGGGAGAGACAGACAAACAGACAGATAGACAGACAAACAGACAGATAGGCAGACAAACAGACAAACCAAAAGAGACAAATACATGACGAAGAAAATGAAAACAGACCGTGACAAACGTACACTCCTTTGCCCAGTGGCAATGGACAACAAGCAGCTTATTTTCCAGAGGTAGAGATATTATCGATTCACTTTTGAGTCCTTAGTTTCGTATGTTGCAGAACAGCTTATTTCCCAAAGGTAAAGGTATTATCGACTAACTTTTGAGTCCTTCGTTTCGTGTGTTGCAGAACAGCTTATTTTCCAGAGGTAAAGATATTATCGACTAACTTTTGAGTCCTTCCTTTCGTGTGTTGCAGAACAGCTTATTTTCCAGAGGTAAAGATATTATCGATTAACTTTTGAGTCCTGCGTTTCGTGTGTTGCAGAACAGATTATTTTCCAGAGGTAAAGATATTATCGATTAACTTTTGAGTCTTTAGTTGCGTGTGTTGCAGACAGAATATTTTCCAGAGGTAAAGGTATTATCGATTAACTTTTGAGTCCTTAGATGCGTGTGTTGCAGACAGATTATTTTCCAGAGGTAGAGATATTATTGATTAACTTTTGAGTCCTTAGTTTTGTGTGATGCAGAACAGCTTATTTTCCAGACGTAAAGATATTATCGATTACCTTTTGAGTCCTTTGTTTCGTGTGTTGCAGAACAGATTATTTTCCAGAGGTAGAGATATTATCGATTACCTTTTGAGTCCTTTGTTTCGTGTGTTGCAGAACAGATTATTTTCCAGAGGTAGAGATATTATCGATTACCGTTTGAGTCCTTTGTTTCGTGTGTTGCAGACAGATTATTTTCCAGAGGTAAACGTATTATCGATTAACTTTTGAGTCCTTAGATGCGTGTGTTGCAGACAGATTATTTTCCAGAGGTAGAGATATTATTGATTAACTTTTGAGTCTTTAGTTGCGTGTGTTGCAGACAGATTATTTTCCAGAGGTAAAGGTATTCTCGATTAACTTTTGAGTCCTTAGATGCGTGTGTTGCAGACAGATTATTTTCCAGAGGTAGAGATATTATTGATTAACTTTTGAGTCCTTAGTTTTGTGTGATGCAGAACAGCTTATTTTCCAGACGTAAAGATATTATCGATTACCTTTTGAGTCCTTTGTTTCGTGTGTTGCAGAACAGATTATTTTCCAGAGGTAGAGATATTATCGATTAACTTTTGAGTCCTTTGTTTTGTGTGTTGCAGAACAGCTTATTTTGCAGAGGTAAAGATATTATCGATTAACTTTTGAGTCCTTTGTTTCGTGTGTTGCAGAACAGCTTATTTTCCAGAGGTAGAGATATTATCTCTACCTCTGGAAAATAAGATTGTTATGGATTAACTTTTAAGTCCTTCGTTTTGTGTGTTGCAGAACAGCTTATTTTCCAGAGCTAGAGATATTATCGATTACCTTTTGAGTCCTTTGTTTCCTGTGTTGCAGAACGTAGATGATCCCATCCATTTCGGCGCCATGAGGATTCCTCAGAAACCCGTCTCTGTAAGTAGTCCATGACAGCGTGCACACACTCACACTCACACACACACACACACACACACACACACACACACACACACACACACACACACACACACACACACACACACGACCGCGCGCGCGCACGCACACACACACACACACACGCACACACACACGCACGCACGCACACACAAGTGACACACACACACACACGCACTACTGGTCATGCACGCACACGCACACAAACGCACACGCACACGCGCACACACACACACACACGCACGCACACACACACACACATACACACACACACACACACACACACACACACACACACACACACACATGCACACACACGCCCTTACCAATCTTAGCAGCGCAAAGTCCGCAAAGTCTAATTCTCCACAGCACGGCAGCCTCTTGAGCCTCACGAGCTTTGTCTTTGTCATATTCAGATATGACAAAATTTGCTAACTCTTGGCCTGACAATCCTAGAGACTCTCCCCATTCTTTAAGTTCCCTCCTAAGTTTAACAATCTCAGCCATGGTTGTAAATACAACTATTCAAAATAAAAACAAAGCTGCTGAGTTGAATGTATCAAACAACACTTAACTATTTCAGCATAAACAGAAATAGCATGCACATCAAAATAAAGTCATAAATAACATTCAAACAAATCAAATCAAAACACAGTGAACCAAATCACAATAACTTTCCCAGTGGACACAAGATAAGTTTTGAAAAGGAACTACAGTTTGAATTGAAATTTGTTAGACTTTATGTCACAAAAAAAATATCCCGGACGCGAGCCCCCAATTAGATGTGACGAGGTAATGGGTTAAAAGGCTAAGTCCCTAGGGAAGACTTTAGAAAATTTGCCTTTAGCCCACTTCTCTAGGGTATGGGAGATGAGCAACTTTCCCGGCCCCTTTTCATCTAATAAATTTATATTTGTGCCCGGGTTCTGGCTCGTATGGTTGTAAGAAATACAAGTGGTTGAATTGCTCTAAATGGCAGACAGAGAGAAGTAGGGTTTTACATGAAATTACAAGACTCCCACTCTCATCAGTCTGACCAAAGGGTTCAGGATTATTTGACACTTGTATTTTATTTACTCCCAAAATCTGCATAAGATTATGCAACAATAATAATAAAGCAGCTCAATGGCGCCAAAACAAAATATGGATAAAAAAACAATGGAATCCGAAAGGATTTACAAGACTTTTGTCTTTCTATAAGGTTCGCCCCATGCCGGAAGGGTTACTAATTATCTTCAGTGTCCGTAGGAAAGTTCAAATGATTGGCGCAGTCCGGGGGACTTAGCTGTTGTCAGGTTCCTCCGTAGTGGTCGGCGAATGCTGGTGTGGCTGGGCTTGCTCGTCAGATGAGAGTAGCTCCCAGTCGTTCCGGTTACGGCTTCGCGGGATGGCACGGTTCAGGCGTGGTCTCCTCACGGATTCTGGGTGCGGGGCGTCTTTCCCGTCTTGGTGCTTGTGAGACAGGGATGATCTTCCTGCCCACGATGCCCTGCTGATAATCACAGGAGAAGGTGGATGTAGATCTCTATGGCTTAGAGACAAGGGGCTTCAGTCGGCAGGGAATTAGTGAATCCCAACCGGCTTGAAGGCTTCCCTTGTACAATAGCACTACATGTAGTTAATAAATAAACTGAATTTCAGTTAACAAACTGAGATCAGTAAAACATAAAAGGTGATCAATCCATCATCACTCTCCATCCAACACCTGGAAAGGAAGGGTATCATAAAGTGCAAGATTGCGGCCCATAGGTTTCCTACTAAAAATAGACAAAAGGGTTAGTAGGCATAAACTCCGGTTCTGGTACCAAAAGTGTTCAAGTCAGAAACACACACACACAAATAATCAGTGTGCATAAATAGAATAGAATGTTTACCACTTCTTTTCTATAACATATCTATCTACTCCTTATTCATCATTGAACATAGGATCTAGATCAAAACTAGAGTCACACAAACAACCAGTCTCAATCACCAGTCATCAATAAGACTTACTAGGTGGGCTATTCTGGCTGGGAGAGGTGTTGCTCTAGTCAGTTTCAGCGTCTTGTGTGAAAAACTTTTTCTCACTACGCCAATTATAGGCTTCACTTTCAAACAATGAAAGCCTGCTATTGGTTTATTACAGTCGACACGTCACAAGATGCTGTTCAGAGTGTACCGAACAATCACGCGCCTATTACATCCTTATCACGTGCCGACATTCAAATCCTTCTCGTGCTCGGAAACCGTCTTCAAAGGGAGATAACCGTGGTTGTCACTTTCTTGTGATGGGTAAGGGCGAGGTGTCTTACAAAGGGAGCCGACTCTTGATATCACTATCTCGTGATGAGACGGTAGATAAGGGGGGGGGGGGTGAAGGGAGATAACCTCGGTAGGGGTTGCATGCCGACCGGGGAGACAAATTGAACTTGAAAGGGACCAATCCCTTAATCGGCATTCTTTAGATGGGGGGTGGCAATTAACGTGGCGGCCGGACAGAGAAATGAAAAGGAGAGGGGGGGGGGGGGAGAAGGGGGGGGGGGGTGTAGATAAGAAATAAAGAAAGCGGGTCGCGCGGGACACTTACGTCACACCCTCCCTCAAGTTTAAACCCTCGGATAACGTGTAGATTCGCCTTAATCGACCCCCACCCACCCCTGCCGCCGCCCCTTAAATCGAAAACTCTCACTGACACGCAACGAACCTTCATGTTTGCCCAGTTCTGATTGAGGAGACGAGATAGATTTTTGTATCAGCTTTGCTAAAGACCCACGAGATCACGTGTCAAAATCACGGGTTTCACGTGTTTTCCCTCTTATAGCCGGATATAAAATCTTGTTTTGACCAGGTCTCACTATACGAGAAACACACACACAAATACCCCCAAACAAAGCGAAACATCATTTTAAGAGCAGCCTCAATTTGAACTTGGGGACATTTCTATGTGGGTCACAGCTACCCAGACAAAAACAAGGGACATAATCGTGGCGCGTCAGTGTGTCTTTAAGGACTAGGTTCAACAAGTCAGACCTTACACACTGGATGAACATTGTCTTTAAGTAGTTAAAACAAAAGAAGAAGATAATTTCTTCCTCATTCTGCTTCTTAAAAGTAACCCTACTGAAAAAGGACCTAGAGTGTCCAGTAGTTTTCAGGAGAAAACAAAACCCCACTGAATTGAAATGTGTAAGGCACATACACACAGACAGACGCACATATGCAACCAGAACACGCTCGTCGTTTACCCATCATACGGTTTGTATGATAATTATTATGAACAACTCTCCCCCCGTGAGTGGGTTCTTTTGGTGTATCCATTTATCAGTAAATGAATAGATGGACCGAATGATCATTAGGGGTGTGTGTAGAGTGGCACAGTGGTAGCGCGTTCGCCTCGTGTCAAGTGAACCCGAGTTCGAACCTGGGTACAGGGGATTTTTTGTTTGTGGCACAAGCCACAAACCTATAACTCACTTTGTCGGTCTGTCGGTCGGTCTGTCGGTCGGTCCAAAATTGTCGCGCGTTTGTGGCAAAATTGTCGCACGCCACAAACGATTGCGAATCGGCGCTTGTTTTCTCACTTTGCGCTAGGCCTTACAGTCTGGACGTGGAGTCTTTCGGATGAGACGATAAACCGAGGTCCCGTGTGCCCATGTACTTAGCATACGTTAAACCCAGTGACAACGAAACATTTGTCATTTGGTCAAAATTTACCTTCCTCATCAGTCACACAAATCGCATGCAAAATAACTTTAAAAAATCGTGTGGCGCGCCTCTGGCTGCGACGCGCTCTCCTGGGGTGAGTTTCACAAGGGCTAACGTTTCGTCGCGCTCGCTCAAATCGGCGAAAACGGTCTAAGAAACACCCTTCGTTTGCCGATAGTTCGCATGGCGTTTTGCTCTCAGTCGAAAGGTGACAAGCGGCGAACTATCTGGAACTAGTAGGGGGTGAATACGGTTCTTGATGTTGATTGGTCCATTACAGTTTGTTTAAAATAAAATAAAAATTTGACCAATCAGACAAGAGCTTGTAATATTCTTCCGCAAACGCTTTCTAAAGTGTTTCTTAGGCCCCGTTTCCCGTGAGCGTTATTCGCGCGGCGACCGTTATCTAGAGAAACTCGCCACAGGTGGGAGCAACCCGAATTTCACAGAGACGCCTCTGTGACTATAAAGTACCTAATTAGGTTGTTATTATAGGATTTGGAGGCATGGATGAGTTGATGAGCAGCGTGATTAATCTGGACGGATGGGTGGTTGGGCATGGCAAGGAGGCTGATTGACGGAGATAAATGACTGTAGAGAATGTGGACAGTAGGCCAATGAATAAGTGGCTGGGCGAGTGGGTGACTCGGTGAGAGATTGAGTAAAAGAGGGAGTATTGAGCGAGTGGGTAATGATGATGGCGATGATGACCACGATGGGTCGATCATAATGATGGTCATGACGACACCTCTCTCTCTCTCTCTCTCTCTCTCTCTCTCTCTCTCTCTCTCTCTCTCTCTCTCTCTCTCTCTCTCTCTCTCTCTCTCTCTCTCTCTCTCTCTCTCTCTCTCTCTCTCTCTCTCTCTCTCTCTCTCTCTCTCTCTCGCTCTCTGAGATACCCTGTTGTTGGCATTTTCCCTCGTTTTTTATCTAATTTTATTACACCCCCATGGCTATTGCAGCTATTGTCATTAAATCGTCAATTTGTCACTATCTCTCTCTGTGTCTCTCTCTCTCTGTCTGTCTGTCTGTCTCTCTCTCTCTCTCTCTCTCTCTCTCTCTCTCTCTCTCTCTCTCTCTCTCTCTCTCTCTCTCTCTCTCTCTCTCTCTCTTCTAAACTACAGCAGCTGACAATAATTGATATCGCTGCTCATAGTACTTCATAGCATTTATGTATTGTTCTTTTCGCTTGCCTTTTTTATGCCTTGCGATGTTTTCTTTTGGTGGTTGTTTTTTTGGTTGGGATTCGAACATTATTGTTTACTTTTTATGTTTATTTTTCTTTTCGTTTTTTTCCATGAATGTTCATTGTATTTAAACCGACACCCCGTTCCCTCCCCTCCCCTTTTTTGATACGGGCAGATGGCGTAATCATTAAAAAATGTTTTGAATTTTTGAATCGAGTCTCTCTCTCTCTCTCTCTCTCTCTCTCTCTCTCTCTCTCTCTCTCTCTCTCTCTCTCTCTCTCTCTCTCTCTCTCTCTCTCCCCCTCCCCCACCCCCCTCCCTTCTCTCCCCTCTCTCACCCATTGTGTCCAGATTCTCTTGGTGTTCGGGAAGACAGACTCTCAGAGTGAGGGTCTGAGGCGGGCGGCAGAGAGGCTGGGGTACTCTTGCAGCCTCGCCCTCACACCGGAAACCGCTCTGGAGAACTTCCTGCAACGTCATCACGATGTCGTCATCGTCGACCGACGATCCTCTCGAAGCTTCGACGCCGACACTTTATGCAGGTATGGTGTGGGTGTGGGTGGGGTGGGGTGGGTTGCGCGCGCGTGTGTGTTGTGTGTGTGTGTGTGTGTGTGTGTGTGTGTGTGTGCGCGCGCGCGCGTGCGCGCGTGTGCGCGCGTGCGCGCGCGCGTCAGTATGCGTGATAGGAGGTGGAGGGGAGGTTGGGGGTGGGGTTGGGTACGAATGAACAACCGACAAACATCATGATGATGGTGGTTGTCTGCTGCAAGAAGAAGAAGAAGAAGACAACGACAAACTTTGTTATGAAAAAAAAGAAGCGAAAACGTGTGCGTACGCTTGCGTGCGTGGTTTCGTGTGTTCGTGTGTGTGCCGTCACTGCGCTCGCGTGCGCGCGCGGGTGCGTGTGTGTGTATGTAAATGTAAGGGTATCAATGTGCTTGCTTTACTATATCTCTATCTAATATCTATGTATGTCTTTGGAGTGCTATTATACAAGGCAACCACTTACGCCCGTCGTTCATCTCTCGTTATTGCAGCTGTCTTGCACATACCTACTCGCGCATGCGCGCGCGCGCACACACACATACACACGCACGCGCACAAGAGCCGTCTTAGTGGAATGTTATTTTAGAAGCTTTTATTTCGCCTTGGCATGAGGCTGTGTCAGACCGGTTGACATAAGCTAGAACACCAAGGCTACATCAAAATGTTGTTATGTTCTGCATGGTTGTGCGGGGATTGTCTTAAGCCATGACAAGCTCCTAGCATTACATCATCACTCTAAAATCCTCCGAAGTCGGAGTGTGGCTGCCCACGTGGCGTGTTAATCAACAGCGGTCACACACGTAATGTTCTCATCCCTAGCTGGTGCATTAATAATAATCGTACCATAGTGTTCAAGTGCTTGGGCTGTTGGGACGATCCCTGGAGTCGTTATGCCAGGGTACAACAACAACAAACAAACAGAAGCATTCCTCACTCACTTTCCCCCCAAACACATAATTCGATATGTGGAATTGGTCCTTAGGGAATCTCGAATTTCTTCCTTGCATAACGATCTGAATGCTTGGTATATTCTGGTGATATTCTGTCCCCTTCTTTTGATAATACCGCAGCTTTCTTTTCATAATAGGTATCATGGCGTGGTGCGTTATTGCAAGACGATTTTGACTTCACCAATAACAACATCAACAACGATGATGATGATGATAATATATCATGATATCTTCATCATCGTCGTCATCATCATCATCAACATCCTCATCCTCCTTTTCCTCCTTCTTTTTCGATCGCTCAGACAGTTTCCTGTCAATTATGAGCGCAGATGCGTCATGCTGCCGTTATGCGCCTAAGTAAGAAATAATTAGGCCCAGCATGTCCGTCTTCGGCTGGAGGTTATCCTTTTGAAAGAGTTTCTTGAAAACAGGCAGGAGAATGGACAGATAGTATATGACAGCAAGCAGAGGGAAAAGGCAGAGTCAAAGAGAGTAACAGATTAGAGGAAATTTCAAGCACAGAACTTCCAGTAGGTGGGGGACCTATTCCACGGGGGGCCTTTTCCTCCTCATCCTCATCCTCTTTCGCTCTCAACATCCTCATCATCCTCATCGTCCTCCTCCTCCTCCTCCTCCTCCTCCTCCTCCTCCTCCTCCTCCTCCTCCTCCTCCTCCTCCTCCTCCTCCTCCTCCTCATCATCATCATCATCATCATCATCATCAGTGGTATAAGAGCAATAACGGTGTTGATAATCTTTTCGATAAACATAGTAGAAGATCAGACTCTGAAGTAACGTAAGAAGGATAAGTCTACTTAATCCCAGATTATCCCAACTCCTCTCTTTGTCTTTGTCTTTTCCGCCTTAATCCCCCCCCCTGCTCTCCCACCTTCTACCCACCACAAGTTAGTACTATTATTATTACTTGCGCAACGCCAAGTACCGGTAACGCCTAGCACCGGTAACGCCAAGTACCGGTAACGATGAGTACCGGTTTCGCCGGGTCCGTGAAATATTATATTATTACTTTTGTCTCTCTCCCTCCTTCCATCTTCTTCTCTCATCCCGTTCCACCCCCCACCGCACCCCACCCCCCAACCATCCCCAGCCCCCCCACCCCCCACCCCACCCATCCCCACCCCCGCCCCCCTACTCCCCACCCCCATACACACACACGCGCACGCGTTAACCTCATACTCAACGTCATTGAGCTGGAAGACAATAGCGGTGAATAGCGTGATATTGTACGTCGCTAAAGTAATCTCCGCTCTCCAACCCTTTTGTTGGATGCGCGCGCGCAGTACTGAGTTGTTTCTGTGTAAAGTGTTTGTTGTGGCCGGCTTGAAAGTTGGGTCCACGCAAATGTAAATTGGTTCATATCGCGCGCGTTTATGAATGGATACTGTTGAAATTTTGCACCAAGGTAGTCACTATCCTTGGTCATGCGCGTTCCAAATTTCGGGTCAATGTCGGGTGTGGTTTCGCCGCGGTTTGTGAAAAGGTGAACCGGCGCATATCGCGTGCGTTTATAAATCCAGTTTGGCATACAGATAGTCACTGTCCCCGGTCATCTACCTTCCAAATTTAAAAGCAATC
>CM065693.1:15030257-15032757 GCA_017654935.2 Phymorhynchus buccinoides
TTATAGCACTGATCAATAGAAATTGAAAACTTGACGTGGATTGGGAAATTAAGTCTTGTGTTGTATAATTATAGCACTGATAAATAGAAGCTGAAAACTTGACGTGGATTGAGAAATTAAGTCTGGTGTTGTATAATTATAGCATTGATAAATAGAAATTGAAAACTTGACGTTGATTGGGAAATGAAGTCTGGTGTTGCATACTTATATCACTGATAAATAGAAACTGAAAACTTGACGTGGATTGGGGATTTGATGTAGGAAATCTTGTGTTGTATAATTATAGCACTGATAAATAGAAACTGAAAACTTGACGTGGATTGGGGATTTGATGTAGGAAGTCTTGTGTTGTATAATTATAGCAGTGATAAAATTGTAATAGAAACTGAAAACTTGACGTGGATTGGGGATTTGATGTAGGAAGTCTTGTGTTGTATAATTATAGCAGTGATAAAATTGTAATAGAAACTGAAAACTTGACGTGGATTAGCCATTGGGGATTTAATGTAGGAAGTTTTGTGTTGTATAATTATAGCACTGATAAATAGAAACAGAAAACTTGACGTGGATTGGCCATTGGGGATTTAATGTAGGAAGTCTTGTGTTGTATAATTATAGCACTGATAAATAAAAACTGAACACTTGACGTGGATTGGCCATTGGGGATTTAATGTAGGAAGTCTTGTGTTGTATAATTATAGCACTGATAAATAAAAACTGAACACTTGACGTAGATTGGCCATTGGGGATTTAATGTAGGAAGTATTGTGTTGTATAATTATAGCACTGATAAAATAGAAACTGAAAACTTGACGTGGATTGGGAAAGTAATGAAGCAAGTCTGGTGTTGTGCAAAGCACTGCCATATTATCTTCCCTTGTTCTATTGTAGCGTTCTTGGTAGTATATATATATGTGTGTGTGTGTGTGTGTGTGTGTGTGTGTGTGTGTGTGTGTGTGTGTGTGTGTGTGTGTGTGTGTGTGTGTGTGTGTGTGTGTGTGTGTGTGTGCGTGTGTGTGCGTGTGCGTGCGCGCGTGCGTGCGTGCGTCCTAGTGTATGTGAGCTTCTGCGCACGCTTTGCGTTGGGGCTTTTTTCATAACTGCACGCACATTTGTTTTTCCATTAGATTATTATATGATATTCGAAAGTTTGGATGTAATATTATCCTCTGTTTGTTAGGTGTGTCATTTCTCTTTAATCGTTTGTTATCATCTTCATAATTATTAGATGCCAGGTACCAGTTTGGACTCCAATGTGTTGATATGTATTGTGTGGGCAGTCACACTGACAAGGAGGAGCCGTCTATATTACCGCTGCTAAAGGCAGGATTTCACAGGGTGAGTAGGTTATGCGTATGTATGTCAAAAAGGCCCCCCGTGAAAATACCATAAAAATAGCTCCCCACCTTCTGGAAGTTCTGTGCTTGTAACTTCCTCTAATCTGTCACTCTCTTTGACTCTGCCTTTTCCCTTTGCTTGCTGTCATCTGCTACCTTTCTATCTTACTGGTCCGTTCTCCTGCCTTTAAAAAAATATATAAATTCTTACGAAGATTTCTTTAGCCGAAGTCGGACATGCTGGGCCTAACTATTTCTTTTAGTTAGGCGCAAGCATAACGGCAGCATGACGCATCTGCGCTCATGTGACAGGAAACTGTCTGAGCGAACGAAGAAGAAGAAGCAGAAGTATGTACAAAAGGCAAAGTTGTAGCTTACATGGATGCTCCTTCTTTGAGGATGTCCTGAAATGCAGGAGGTGTTTTTTTATTGCCCGGAGCGGGCGTCGCAGGATTATGAGATTTTGTGAAGCAACGAATTTCCTATTTATAAACATATTGTTGGTTTCTTGCATGTGTAGAATACAAAGGAAATGAATGCACATAAATATTTACATGCCTTTACCAGGAACTTTATATTTTTAGGATTGTTCATGTCAAGTTGTTAACTGGGTGGCCCCTGAACCCCAGCCTTGCAGGATTTTTGTTATTTCCCAGAAGCACCCTTGAGCTTAGATACCCCCCACCCACCCCTCACTTCCACACCGTGGGTCTTAGAGTCTTCAAACTTGGCATGTAGTTACTTTGTTATCATGATAATGTTGCTTCCCACGTTGCATGCAGCGTCTCACGGAGAACAGCAACGTGGGCTGGTGCGTCAACGAGCTGCAGCAGCTGGCCTACGGCGAGGTTCGAACCCAGAGGCGGCTGAGGGCCTGTGGGGCCCTGGTCACCGCGCTGGACCACGTGTCGGACGCCGTGCAGATCACCACCGACACCCACAGCATACAGGTCAGTGAGCATAATAAGGGGTCATTCTGAACAGGTGGACCACGTGTCGACCACCGACACCCACAGCATATAGGTCAGTGAGCATAATAAGGGGTCATTCAGAACAGGTGGACCACGTGTCGACCACTGACACCCACAGCATATAGATCAGTCAGCATAATAAGGGGTCATTCAGAACAGGTGGACCACGTGTCGACCACCGACACCCACAGC
>CM065693.1:15037757-15040257 GCA_017654935.2 Phymorhynchus buccinoides
CACAACTGTGCAAGCGCATATGCGGTGTCGTGTGTGTATGTGTGTGTGTGTGTGTGTGTGTGTGTGTGTGTGTGTGTGCGTGTGCGTGTGTGCGTGTGCGTGTGCGTGTGTGCTTGCGTGTGTGTATGTGTGTGCCTGCGCGTAAAAATAGGAGGAAAGGAAGAAAACAAGAAAAGAAAGGGTTACAAATGAAGGCGGAAGTGGTGGTGGGTTGCATGATGAGTGAGCAAGATAGCGGAGAGCGGATGAATGATTGGGTGTGGTGTGAGAGTTACATATTTGTTAATGTAAATTTATGTTTCATACTTTTATTTAATATTTTTTTATTTTACACGGTGGGAGACAAGTTTCCTATTTTACACGGTGGAAGAAAAGTTTCCGTGTGCGTTATACAATGCCAATGGATTATAAAGAAACTTGACTTATGACTTATATGTGTGTTTAGCAGTGGGAGGGCACCTACTACACACGGAGGAAAAGCGGAGACTTGATCCCTTACCACTGTAGAATTATGCCCGTCTTGGGGCCCGGCGGGTAAGTCACTCTTACTTACGCACGGTTTCTCACTTCAGTTACCCAGACTTTTTTTTTTTTTTTTTTTTTTTCTGTCGTGAGGTGGTGTACCTACTTATTCTAAAATTCCTTATGGCTCAGAGAGCGAGGATGCTCCCAAGGCAAGGCATCTCTACTGTAAACCTATTCCAGCGAGTATAATAGCAACTGGTAGGTAGGTAGGTAGGTAGATATAGGGCTACTTATAGGCCTCGCGGCCCTTGTTCCTTCACTGTTGCTTGTTGACATGTTCATCAGTTTCTGTGAGGGTGAGGTGTTATCAGAGAGTGGCAGTGAATTTGACTTTTTTTTTTCTTTTCTTTTTTATTAAAGTGGTTTGCGTCTCCTTAAACTGATCAAACCATTTTTTTTTTAAATTATTAGGAATGGCTTGGTTTATTTCGCAAAAATAGATCCCCCACCTTCTGGAAGTTCTGTGCTTGTAACTTCCTATAATCTGCCACTCTCTTTGACTCTGCCTTTTTCCTTTGCATTCTGTCATCTACTGTCTTTCTGGCTTATTGGTCCATTCTCCTGCCTTTTTTCAAAGAAATCTTCAAAATATTTTTTCTCTTGAGCTCCTCCGAAATCGGAATGTGTCGGCTGTGCGCAGCGGGGAGACCAGTGAAAACTGAAAACCGGACATATATGTACCTTACCCATTATGGCCATATGGCATGGGAACGCAGAAGAAAAAGAAAAAATTATTATTATTATTATCATTATTATTATTATTATTATTATTATTATTATTATTATTATTATTGTTATTAATATTATTATTATTATTATTATTATTATTATTATGATTATCTATATTGTGAGCTTGACAGATTGTTGATGTCTCTTGCTCCCTCGTGGGCATGCCGGGGGATCTTTCAGTACAAAGTGTTCCCCCACCTTCTGGAAGATCTGTGCTAGCGAGTTCCTCAAATCTAATCGGTCACTCTCTTTGTCTCTGTTCATCCTATTCTTGCTTCGTCTAGGCCTACTACTATTTTTCTGTCTTGCTGGCGGCCCATTCTCCTACCTTTTCTTCCCAACACAAAATCTTCTAAAAAAATTCCTCCTTTGAGTTCCTCAGAAATCGGAATGTGTTTGGCTGAATGCAACGAGGAGACCAGTGAAAACTGACAAAATCAGACGCGTACCTATTTAACCCATTATGGCCTAGGATTTGCAGAAGAGGAAGAAGAAGATGATAATAATAATATGTGATATAATAATAATAATGATAATAATAATGATAATAATAATAATGATAATAATAATGATGATAACAATAATAATAATAATAATAATAATAATAATAATAATAATAATAATAATAAATAATAATAATAATAATAACAATAACAATAATAACAATAATAATAATTAATAATAACAATAATAATGATGATGATAATGATGATAACATTAATAATAATAATAATAATATGTCAACAACAACAACAACAACAAACAACAACAATAATAATAATAATAATAACAAGCATATGTTTTATATTTATATATCATTTTATTCAGTTGATATAGTTTTACCTTTCGAGGCTTCTTCATTTTCATAATCTAGTTGTTTGAGTCTGTGAAATAGCAACATGGAGGGAGGGGGGCGGGGGGGGGGGGGGGTTGGGGGGTGTCTCTGTGTGTGTGTGTGTGTGTGTGTGTGTGTGTGTGTGTGTGTGTGTGTGTGTGTGTGTGTGTGTGTGTGTGTGTGTGTCTGTGTCTGTGTCTGTGTGTGTGTGTGTCAAAAGTCAAAGTCAAAATCAAAAATACTTTATTATCACGTTAGGTGAAATTACAGTGTGGTCTCGTACAAGCACAATACAAGGAAGGAAGCACATTATTTTGCATGCATTACATATGGAAACAAAGCTAATATAAGGAAAATGGATAACAAATCACATGTGTGTGTGTGTGTGTGTGTGTGTGTGTGTGTGTGTGT
>CM065693.1:15050257-15052757 GCA_017654935.2 Phymorhynchus buccinoides
GTGTGCATGCGTGTCTTGTGTGTGTGTGTGTGTGTGACAGGTGTGTGTGTGTGTGTGTGTGCGTGTGCGTGTGTGTGTGTGTGTGTTGTGTGTGTGTGTGTGTGTGTGTGTGTGTGTGTGTGTGTGTGTGTGTGTGCGTGTGTGTGTGTGCATGTGTGCGCGAGTGTGTGTGTGTGCGTGTGTGTGTGTGTGTGTGTGTGTGTGTGTGTGTGTGTGTGTGTGTGTGTGTGTGTGTGTGTGTGTGTGTGTGTGTGTGTGTGTGTGTGTGTGTACCAGTGTGTTTGTTGGTTCGCGCGCGCGCATGTATGTGTTCGTCTGTGTTTGTGTTCGTCTGTGTTTGTGTTCGTCTGTGTTTGTGTGTGTTCGTCTCTGTGTGTGTAAATGTGTGTGTTCGTCTGTACATGTGTGTGTGCGCGAACACCGCTTACGTGCATGTGTGTGTTTGAAAGCAGGTACAATAAGCTTACATTACATGACATGTGTGGGTGGGTGCGTGTGCGCGCGTGCGCGCGTGCGCGTGGCATCCGTGCGTGTGTTACATCCATACTGGTGTGTTTATTGTTACAGATGGTGTTTGAACCGGCGGACTGTGTGTCGTGTTTGATAGCAGCCACAGTGCATGACGTTGACCACCCTGCAAAGACCAACGCCTTCCTTATCAACGAGGGAAGCTCCCTAGCCCTCCTGTACAACGACCTGTAAGCAATGGATGGTGGTACACTTATAATAATGATAATAATAATTGATAGCATTTCTATAGCGCCTTTCTATAATTATTTTACACTCAAGGCGCTTCCATTCACTGATACACCCGCAGTCACACAAAACAGTATCACCCAATCATTCACCCAGGTACAAGATCAAGAAGGACAAATTTACAAACCGAATGAGCTTTGAAAGTAGTGAGTCGTGAGTCTTGAGTTTAGCTTTGAAACCAGAGAGAGTTGGTTCGTGGTGGAGATCGACTGGGAGGGAATTCCAAACAACAGGGGCACTGAAACTGAAACTGCGGTCACCAAATGATTTGGAGATTTGTTTTTGGAGCTTTCAGAAGTTTTGTAGGTGTGTAGGTGTGTGTGAAGAGCACTGGAGAGGTAAGGCGGAAGGGTCTGTTCAAAGTGACGGAAGGATAGAACAGCCAGCTTGTAGGCCTACTGAAGGCGGGACTGCACACACACGCACGCATGCGCACACTCACACATACACAAACACACCACACACGCACGCAAACGCGCGCATGGATTACCCAACAAGAACCAACGTTTTTCATATTAACGATGAAGCTCCCTAGCCCTCCTACTGTGCAATGATCTGTAAGCAATAAATTGTGATACACATATATAGCACACGCACGCATGCACGCACAGAGACACAGACACGCAGATACGCTCACATACATAGGGTAAAAATCATTTTGACTTGACTTGACTTGACACACGCGTGCTCGCACACACACACACACACACGCATGCGTACACACTCCCACATACATAGAGCCTACACACACACACACACACACACACACACACACACACACACACACACACACACACACACACACAATCACACTTACTTAAACTTTATTTTACTTAATTCTATTCTTTTTTCTTTCCTCTCTTCCTTTTTTTATCACTCTATCTTTCTTTTCTTTTTAACTTTCTTTCTTCCATTTCTTCTTCTTTTCTTCTTTTTCCTTTCTTTTCCACTACGCATTACTGATTCCCGCATGTGCAACTTGTTGAAATAGGCCCTACAAGCTTTAATCGCTTATTTTATTTTTGTTCTTTGGATGACATGGGATGATTCATTGCTTCAAACATTCAGTTGGCCAATGTTTTAGCTGGACAAAGATTTTATAATAAATCGAAATATCGCTCTTTTAATAACACGGTGTTGCTGATTTTATTTCGTCTTGTCTGAAAATTACTTAAACTTGATGCGTGTTTGTTCACAGGGCAGTGTTGGAGAGCCACCACGCCAGTTTGGCATTCCGTCTGACGCACAAAGATTCCTCCGTCAACATCTTCCAAAACCTCAGCAGGTGAACATTGATTAGGATCATATTATTCGCCTTGGCTAAAGGCTATAATTGACATAGGCTAGAACACCAAGGCTATGACAAAATGTTGTTATGCATAGCATACGATGATTGAGTTACAATCATAATTTTAAAGGCATGCTTTAAGCAAACAAAACAGTGTTCAATGAAGGGACGCTTGTAAGCTGCGAAGCTTAGGCTTGAACCAGTCCCACACTATACTATGCTATTCTATATACTATGCTATTCTATACTATACTATACTATAGTTATGCGGGGATTGTCTTTTAGCCATGACAAGCTCCTAGCATAACATCATCACTCTCCAAAATCCCCCGAAGACAGAGGGTGGCTGCCCACGTGGCGGGGTAATCAAAAGTAAACGGTCACACACGTAATGTTCTCATGCCTAGCTGATGCATTTCTACCATAGTGTTCAAGTGCTTCGGCTGTTGGGATGAT
>CM065693.1:15057757-15127757 GCA_017654935.2 Phymorhynchus buccinoides
TGTTTTCGTTCGTGTATGTTTTTTTTGTTTTTGTCTGTCCCAAGGATATCTCCCGAACCGATTGACCGAATCGCTTCAAATTTTGTGTGGTGGTGTGTCACCATGTGAGGAAGGCATCCGCACAAACATTTTCGCCGTCCTGACCTTGATCTTGGCGTATGACCTTGAAAACCGAAAATCTTTTAGGGGCCATAACTTCCACACCGTTGGTCTTAGAGTCTTCAAATTTGGCATGGTGGTACTTTGGCTTATGGCCGTTCTGATGATGGCATACCGGTCAAGGTCAAGGTCAAGGTCAGGGAGATCGGTAGGCCTTGAAAGTGGCAGGGGTCTACAAATTGGGTTTTAAGCCATATTTACCTCATTTGTACTTGTTGTTGTTGTTGTCTTACCCTGGCTTAAAGACTCCAGGGATTATCCCAACAGCCGAAGCACTTGAACATTATGGAACAAATGCACCAGCTATATGTATATATATTTTTCAGTTCAGTTGAGCCAGGAGTGGTGTAACCCCCCCCCCCCCCCCTCCCCCCCCCCCCCCATTCCCCCGCCCCCCCTTCACCAAACCCCCCCCCTAACCCCCCCCCCCCCCCCCCCCCTCTAGTACGGAACTTACAGGTCTAATGTGAGCCCGGCCTTATAGTTCGTGAAATACGGTAGCCTGCATCGTGGGGTATGTGTTGCAGACGGAGACAGGCGGCGGGTCGCTGGACAGCGAGGTGGTGATGTCCCAGCTCTCGACGCCAGAGAACCGCGTGCTCATCAAGCGCGTGCTCATCAAGTGTGCCGACGTGTCCAACCCCGTGCGCCCCTGGAAGATGTGCCAGGCCTGGGCGCAGCGCATTGCGGAGGAGTACTGCTCCCAGGTATTTTAGCTGGGCTTAAGGCCCAGAGCCACACTGCGTAAGATTTGACCTAACCCCCCCCCCCCCCCCCCGTGGGGATTCCGGGGGGGTCTTCTGCCCCACCTTCTGGAAGTTCTGTGCCTTCAAGTCATGCTTAGACGCCTTCTGGTTGAAGCTCCCTACAGTCTATGCGACCCAGAATGCTATCACTGACTTGGTCGTTCGCATCACCACGCGCGCATAACGTCTGAGTCTACCACCTTGAATGGTGAACAGGCATCAGTTGACGCCTCATTCAAGTCTTAAGTTCAACTTCAACAACGTGTAACTTCCTTTAATCTGTCTCTCGATCTCTCTTTGACTCTGCCTTTTTTCTTGCTTTGTGTCATCTACTATCTTTCTGAGTTTTTGGCCCATTTTCCTGCCTTTGTTCCACAAAAATCATCCATATAGTTTTCTCCTTTGAGCTCCTCCGAAAATCAGAATGTGTCGGCTGAACCATGCAGCGAGAAGATCAATGAAAACTGTAAAACGGACACATACGTACCCATTGTGGCCTTTGGGTTGGCCTGGGAACGCAGAAGAAGAAGACCTCATTGTGTGTGCACGCATTTGTGTACAGTGCATGTGTGTTTGTGTTGACAGACGGAAGAGGAGAAGCTGCGGGGTTTGCCTGTGGTGATGCCGTTCTTCGATCGCAAGACGTGCTCCATCCCCAAGTCGCAGAAATCGTTCATCGACGTCTTCATCATCGACATGTTCGATGCCTGGGACTGTGAGTGATGCTTTATCATGATTAGGGTTATTATGAATATGAATATGGCTAGGGCCTAGTTGTGGTAGGAGGAAGGTGAGAGGTAGAAGCTAGTACCATATTTTATGGACTACAAGGCGCACACACACCTGATTATAAGGCGCACCTCCAAATTTTACACTAAATTCAGATTTTTTAAATTATTGTTTCTTACTATAATTATTATCAGTCACATTATAAGACGCACGGGTTAGGGTTAGGGTTAGGGTGAAATGGTAGTTTTCATAGTTGTTAAAATGAAAATTGCACTTCATGTGTATCATGAAGGGTAGGGTGGGGGTGGGAGGGGGTATTGATGCTTCATAATGGTGGTTATGGCTAGGATTATGATGGTTGTCATAAGACGCAGGGGTTAGGGTTAGGGTTAGGGTTAGGGTAAAATGGTAGTTTTCATAGTTGTTAAAATGAAAATTGCACTTCATGTGTATCATGAAGGGTAGGGTGGGGGTGGGAGGGGGTATTGATGCTTCATAATGGTGGTTATGGCTAGGATTATGATGGTTGTCATTGTTACGTTGATAACAGTGAATAGTAGGAGGAGTTGCTGCTATATATGAGGAGGAAAAGGGGTGATAGATTTAGGAGATGAGACGAGGTGCTACCAAAAAGCCTGAATATACAAAGAGCTTGCACTCCGCAGCTGACTGAAGCCGGTTTTTGTTACTCCCACCCTTTCACCTACACTACAGCTGGGGATCATTGTGAACTCACTCACTGCCTACAACAACACTTAAGGGCCAGCCACACGTCCACTAAAATCGCACGACTGTATGATGCGATTCGATCACGTGATCTCGATGCGCCAATCACATTTGTTCTTGGAGACCACGTGATCGAATCGTATCGTAGTCGTGCGATTTTAGTGGATGTGTGGCTGGCCATGAACACTTCGATCCACCTCCCACCTTTCAGGTGCGAAGTGAGAAAGTTGGCTTCATTCTTTGAAAGGTTGGTAGGCTGCAACACCTCTTCACCTCTACTCTACTACCTCTACACAGAACCCCTCTTGTTAAAATTTTACTCTGTATATTGTATGTGAGTTGTGTGTGTATCTGTCTCTGTGTGTATGTCTGTTTGTCTGTGTATTGTGTGTGTGTTTATGTTTCTGCGCACATGCATGCCTGTCAGTGTGTGTGTGTGTGTGTGTGTGTGTGTGTGTGTGTGTGTGTGTGTGTGTGTGTGTGTGTGTGTGTGTGTGTATTTGTGTGTGTGTGTGTGTGTGTGTGTGTGTGTGTGTGTGCGTGTGCGTGTGTGCGTGCACGCATCTTCATACTTTCAGACATTTTTTATTACATTTATAGGCAGACCATTACTATGACATATTTTTCAGACTACTGCGACATCCCTGAGCTGATGAACCATCTGCAGACCAACTACCGGCACTGGGAGGAGATGGAAGAGGCTTCCAAGGACACGACCTCAGCTGTTACCAAGGAGACGACCTCAACGGTTACCAAGGAGACAACCTCAACTGTTGCCAACAGCTCAACTTCAACTTCCTCCACAGACACATCAGCTGTTTCCAAGGAGACATCATCAACTGCTGCAAATGACATTCCCTCCGTTGCTTCCAAGGAGACGACATCAGCAGTTTCCAAGGAGACAACATCAGCTGTTTCCAAGGAGACAACATCAGCTGTTTCCAAGGAGACGGCATCAGACATTTCAAAGGAAAAAACCTCAGCTTTATCTGAGGTGACAATCTCATCTATATCCATGCAGATGACTTCGTCCGTTTCTAATGAGACTGCTTCCAAGGAGGCGACCTCAGGCGAATCCAAGGAGATGATCTCAGGCGAATCCAAGGAGAGGACCTCTGCTGCTTCTGGATCTGGCTCAGACTGTAGCTCGGTGGCTTCCTGAAGTAAAACCAAGATGAGTGAAATTTGTCACATTTCTGCAATCATTGCGCTGTGGACATGATCGACAATGTATCAGCCGCTTCTCTTCGAACGCGTTTAGGAACTGAACGCTGCAGTTTGGCTTCTTCTCCCCACAACGCGCCAGTGGTTGAATACTGCATCATGGGTGCATGTGGTGATGCAAACCTTTGCCTGAATTGTTCAGTTCCAGCTCGATGATGAAAATGATGTTTTACGTCCTCTCGGTCATAGACACATATGGGACATTTGTAAATACAAAGATGGTGGGAACAATACTGGCTGCAATGCCCGGAGGCAGTGCAACACCAGTAAAGTCCCGAGTTTTTAACAATATAGATAGGTGTAGCGGTAACCACGCCTCGGTTAAACCTCAACGGCTATGGTACCGCCACGTAAATGTTATAGTATTCAGTTCCAGCTGTAAGTCTAATGTTCCTTTCAGGGGTGTGTTTTCTTGTGGGAGGAGATATTCTTCAGGCAGACCACAGCGCGAACCTGCATCAGCCTGCTTGAATTCAGGCTTCAGGCTTCAGGCTTCAGGCATGCCCACGTGCACTCCTGCTGTTTGTTGTTGTCTGTGTGTATGAAAAGAAGTTTTGACGTGTTGATGGTTTTGAATTGAAAGACACTATTTGGTGAGTTTGTCACAATGTGTTTGTGATCGAAGATGATGCGTGGTAATGTTATTTCTCAGTGAGGGCGTGATTGTTTTTATATAAAAAAAATGATGTTGTGAAGGTGCAGCTCTTCCCATTATGGATGACAAATTATGGATAAATAATGCAGTTTGAAGTGATCATCTCATAAAAAGGATCAATTCCACATTGAAATGTTGAACAGGCTGTGACTTACCGATAGCCTAATTGAGCTAAAAATGGACAAATGGGATAGACTGGGCTAAACTGTCTGAATCAGACATTATTACAGTGCACAACCCAGATGAAAACGTCTTTTAATATGTTGTGAATGGACGTGATCTTTCCACATTAGACAAAATAAGGACTGAATTGAATGATGTGTACTTTTTCTGCCTGTCGGCTTTTATTTTAACCGTAGTTGTATTAGGGTCAGAATGAATAATAATCTAACCACTGGACTAAGTCTGGAAGTCTGTCTGCAACCTCTCTGTCGCACTCCTTTCCCTGTTTTAGGCCCCCACCCCCCCTCCTGTTCGTTTCTTCAGTTTGCCTCATAATATGAATGGTGATTTAGTATGGTTTGCGAAAACATTATATTCTGAGGCTTTATTTACTTCGACTAGAAGTGTCACCAAAATTAATCAAAAGAGCAAATAAAAGTTGTGTGAGGCAGGCACATTTTTGACTAGCGAGACCCGACTCTTGGGAGCAGTTGTCCTGACAGATACGTTTTCGCAAGAAACACATCGAGATAACCAGTAAAACAACCTTTACAGAGATCGCAATACACATTTTGCTCTGGTTTCCTATAAATCAAACCTGTCAAATCGGCGATTCCTCCTTGGCGGAGGTGCTGGAAGTCAGATTCTTTCTTTTCTAATGGCCGTCTGAGTCGCTTAGACCAAATTTGCACGAAATTTCCACAATACAAGCCTTTTTATACAGTTTACCAAAAGGAGTTTCGCTCACAACAAAGGAAATAGCTCCAATTTGTTTTAAAACTGCACTACAAAGAAGAAAAAGCTTCAACCACTCTGAGTGTTATCTACCCACCCCATCCAAAATGGCTTCTCTCTGTGGCAATTCCGCCAAGGAGGAATCGCCGTTTTGACGGTTTGATTTCTAGGAAACCAGAGCAAAGTGAGTGTTCCGATCCTTGAAAAGGCTGTCTTTCTGGTGATCTCGGCATGTTTCTTGCAAAAACTCATCCGTCAGGGTGCCCCTTTAACGACAAAAAGATAGAGGGGAGGGAACCGGCAGGAAGGAGTGGGGAGGTGGACAGAATCAGATGATAACTTTTAGATGCATGGCAGCATTCCGAGTCATTAACACTGCTGAGCTGAGCAATATTAAAGACGAATTAATGCCAGGAAGTCACAGTGATATTGAGACGAGGCAGACGGATCGATGTTTACATGGATGTGTTATACATTACAATGTACAGCCATGCATTTGATTGTATGTGTGTAGGTGTAGGTGTGCGACCATGTGTGCATTTCACAGACAGAAGTAGTCACATTGAACATTTTTTTATACAAGTGTGTTTTTACTCGCGTGAATTCTAATCCCAGCCTTTGCTCATTGGCCACTGCAAAGAACACCACAGTTTTGCCTAAACTTTCTATCGTAATCCTTGATATAACGATCATTTCAAGAGCATGGGTCCTTATTGGCACTGCAAGAACACCACAGTTTTGCCTAAACTTTCTGTCGTAATCCTTGATATAACAATCATTTCAAGAGCATGGGCCACTGCAAGGAACACCACAGTTTTGCCTAAACTTTCTATCGTAATCCTTGATATAACGATCATTTCAAGAGCATGGGTCCTTATTGGCCACTGCAAAGAACACCACAGTTTTGCCTAAACTTTCTATCGTAATCCTTGATATAACGATCATTTCAAGAGCATGGGTCCTTATTGGCCACTGCAAAGAACACCACAGTTTTGCCTAAACTTTCTATGTAATCCTTGATATAACGATCATTTTAAGAGCATGGGTCCTGATTGGTCATTGCAAGGAACATCAGTTTTGCCTAAACTTTCTATCGTAATCCTTGATATAACGATCATTTTAAGAGCATGGGTCCTGATTGGTCACTGCAAAGAATACCTTTTGCAAGAGTGAATGCCCTTGGTGGGTGGGGGAAGATGGTTGAGTACTGACCAAACAAGGGAATAACTCTCGCCAATAACACTATTTGAGGCCACTTAATGGCTGCCTTTAGCAAGAGTGAATGCCCTTTTGGATACTGATCAACAAGGACTAACTCTTGTCATCAAGGGCGTTAATAACCCTAGTTGCTGTGGCCAATAAGAAGCACATACAGAATAAGTACTCTAGGTGCCTGTTTGGGAACCTGGAAGATTCAAAGTCCAAATCCAAAGAGATATGAGCCCGATTCTGAGAGAGAAAAAACCCAACACCACACACACACTAAAGTGATTGTGTGGATTGTTTACTGAATTCTGAAGAAAACAAACATTGACAATGGGAACCCAGCGACAGCAGCTAAATGAAAAGCAGCTAAGTACAGTGGAACCTCCCTTATAAGACCTTCAAAAATTAGGTCTTATAAGGAAGGTAATTTTAATACTTACAAAGAAGGGCAATGTCTCAGAGAAGTAGGTCTTATGTGGGAGGGAGTCTTATAATGGGAGGTCTTATAAGGGAGGTTCCACTGTACTGTATTTTCATGAGTGCAACTACAGAAAATGAAAAAAACCCTGAAAGACCGGGGTCTGGGGGGGTAATGTCCCCCTGCAGCTGAAGAAAAAAAAAAGATTGATGAAGGTATTTTAGTTTGCTTTTTCCACAATTTATACAAATGCTTATTTTAATTAAAGTGTTGGAAAAAATACAGTAGACACACAAAGAGCTTGTTTGACAACTATAAAAAAAATTAATTTCCGTTTCTGGTAAACTTCAAAAACAGGAAATCCTTGTATACCAGGAACAGTTGCACCCATGTATTTTTCGGACTGTATGGCGATACTTTTTCAGACCCCTGTGTCTTATAATATGACTAATAAAATAGTTAAAAAAATATAAAAAAAAATCTGAAATGTTGGTAACATTTGGGGGGGGGGGGGGGGGGGGGGGGGTGCGCCTTATAAATACAAAGGTGCGCCTTATAGTCAGAAAATATCTATGTGCCTCCCCAGGTCGAGAGGACGTTAAAACCTAAATTTCGTTCGTTCATAGTCACTTTCTCATTATATGATCTACCTTTTCCTGTTAAAGAACTGATAACATTGAAAATACTAATACACTGGAACCTCCCTTATAAGACTCCCTCCCAAAGAAGACCTACTTCTCCGAGACATTGCCCTTCTTTGTAGGTATTAAGCTTACCTCCCTTTGAAAACCCTTCCCTTACTCATGGGTGCAACTCCCCACAATGAAAAAAACCTGAAAGGTAGGGGTTTAGGGACCCATGGTCCCGGCAGGGTACAGGGTCAGAGCCCAGTCAGACGATTCAGGGGTGCAACTCCCCACAATGAAAAAAACCCTGAAAGGTAGGGGTTTAGGGACCCATGGTCCCGGCAGGGTACAGGGGCAGAGCCCAGTCCGACGATTCAGGGGTGCAACTCCCCACAATGAAAAAACCCTGAAAGGTAGGGGTTTAGGGACCCATGGTCCCGGCAGGGTACAGGGTCAGAGCCCCGTCGGACGATTCAGGAGTGCAACTCCCCACAATGAAAAAACCCTGAAAGGTAGGGGTTTAGGGACCCATGGTCCCGGCAGGGTACAGGGTCAGAGCCCCGTCGGATGATTCAGGGGTGCAACTCCCCACAATGAAAAAACCCTGAAAGGCAGGGGCACCCATACTTAGGGACCCATGGTCCCGGCAGGGTACAGAGTCAGAGCCCCGTCGGACGATTGAGGGGGGCAACTTAAGAGAGAGAGATAACGAAACAGACAGACAGTTAAAATAATAGACAGAGACAGTTTGAGTCTGATAAGCCTTGTCAAATCATTACATTGCCTTTGTAAACTTCGAAGATAGAACAACCAAGTTCAAAACGCCCCAAATCGCTTGTGGTCAAATTTTCTATTTTTTTCGATGAATTAAAAAAACACCTGAAGTTCAGTTTCTGGTAAAATTAAAAATACTGAAATCAGTGTAAAACTGAAAGAGGAGCACCCATACTTACTGATACAAGACCTCATTTTTGATGATTTTTGGTCTTATAAGGGAGATTCCACTGTACATACAAGTGATACAAGTGGTCTGCCATCGTCATAAAAACAGTGTATTGAGCAACAGGTGGCACCATTTCATTGAAGGCATTACTTGTGGGGAAAAAATGGATCTGATGAAGTGAACTGTTAAGGTTTGCACACTTTACTGGTTTGCACACTTTACTGTTTTTCAGCACGATTTTCTTTTTTCAAAGAACAAGTATTTTGTACTTGCTGCGCACTTTGTTACCGTTTTTCAGCACGATTTTCTTTTTTTTAAAGAACAAGTATTTTGTACTTGCCTGTAAAAAAAAAAGAATGTGTGTGTGTGTGGTCTGGATCTTGATCTTTGTTAACTATCCTGACACGATCTATTATTTGGGTCTGACACCAGTGATACTAGGAGTGTATGTACAGTTATACGTTATGTGACAAGCTCAGTCATAAAGTGTGATGATAATGATCTGACAACCGTTTCCCTCCTAATTAGACTTGTGATTTAGCGGTGTGATAGGGGGTGGATTCTGAATGCCATCTCATCTTAAATACTGTGAATAATTTGTTGTTGTTTTTTCGGTCTGTTTTGTACCCTTTCAATCATTTTCCAGTGACAATATGTGACCCAGCACCACGAAAGGGACATTAAGTCGCTTGGCTAGTTTCTCACAACAGGCTTGCAAAGTCAAAAATCTCATTTTTTTGTCAATTTTGAGTTATGGGTATTTTTGTGTTCTCTAACATCTTATCAATCATATTTATAAATGATAATCTTTAATATGGTCTCTAAATGGTCTTATAAGTGTTTTAAAACGAGTAGATCAATGCATTTTCTTCAGCTAGGCTAGACTTTAGACTGTGTTTTCTCAAAATGTCCGACGCTCACCCTAACTTTAAATGCTCATAACTCTGGAACGGAAAAAAAAAGATACAAGAATGGTTCTTGTATCATTAGAAAGAGAATTGTCTGAAGTTTTCAAATGTATAATGTTCTCAGAATGGTCAGTGTGACACTTAATGTCCCTTCTGTGGTGCTGGGCCACAACTATTCAAGCTAGAGATGTGATGAATGAATGAGGGCACGGGAAATGCGGTGAACTTGAATGGACCGTTTCATAGAACAATGGTGAGATACACCATGGGGTTTATCTCCACAATCAAGTTACAAACTGATTTGATTCATTTACGAAGATAACATTTTATCATGTTCTTTATCTTATTTCTGAATTGATTCATTTACAACAGCAAATCTTATCATGTTCTTAATAATTTCCTTTTTTTTTTTTTTTTTTTGCTGTTACAGTTTGAGTTTTCTTTATAATTAAAAAAAAAAAGAAAGATTCAATTTGGTGAGAGCATAACTATATTTTCTCACAGCATTGTGATGAAATGATTATGCTGGCATGTACTGGACACCTCAATGAATGAATCTCTATCATTATTCATTGTCATTGTCTCCTTCATTCATCTGTCACCGTTTACCATTTCCAGAATTTTCTAGCTCTTTGCGATGTTCATCAGAAGCAACATTTATACATTTAGAGAGAGAAGGGGAAACTGGCAGACTTAAAAAGTTTGTTCAAGATGTCTTTTTTAAGTTTACGCAGTGGCAAATCGAACGCTTTTATTTACGCACACACCTGAAAAAGCACTCAAATTCTACTCAAGGTTCTTATACATACACATACAGGTGAAATACTGATGAAAAAAAGTATATTATTTGCTTATTCAGTGTTCCATCTGGAAAAAAATTATTTTGACTTGACTTGACATACTAAAAGACAGAAAAGCATACAAACCTTTAAGATTTGCATACTGTAATAGCATTGGAAGTTCACACAAACACACATTTCTCTCTCTCTGTATACTATTACTCACTAATACTATACACACAAATAAAAATACTATAAAAAACCCACCACGTTTCACATCCAGTTTTAACTTGAAGCTGATTTATATATCATACAGGATCACAGAGAAATTACCAAGCCTGTTTGACATTTATTTTTGTTTCGTTTTATTTTGCTTGGTGGTATTTTCACAACAGATTTTTGATCAGAATTTAACCCGTGACCCGTGTTTAATGTAACACAGAATGGTTTTTTTGGTGTGTTTTTTAGTACAGATGACTATTTGTGATATTTTGATGATGCAGCCGTTTTGTCCAATGGTTTAACATTTGTGTGATAGTGAAAGAAAGGGTGTGGAGAACAGCGATAAGAAAAGAGAATGTGTTGAATTTGGGTGATTGCGTGAGGCTAGTTTGGAAGACCCTTGTTAAAGGGGCACACTGATGGATGAGTTTTTGTAAGAAACACGTTGAGATCACCATGAAAACACCCTTTACAGAGATTGCAACACTCACTTTGCTTTGGTTTCCTAGAAATCAAACCGTCAAATCCGCGATTCCTCCTTGGCGGAGGTGCTGGAAGTCAAATTCTTTCACCCAAAGAGAAGGCATGTGCCGTCTCTTTTCTAATGGTCGCCAAATCGTTTGCACGAAATGTTCACAATACAAGCCTTTTTATTATTGGCTCACGTCGTTTTTTAAAACAAAGTGAGTCTATAGTATCGTACATGTTCGGTTGTGTGTCTGTGTGTATGTGTGTGTGTGTGTGTGTGTTGCGTCCGTGGCCCCGACCTTTAAGTAACCTTAACTCAAACCTTAACGTTGTCATTTTCTCTAAACATATAAGGCGTTAGAGGGTTAAAGTTAGCAGGATACTTGATTTTGACGTGAGCCTTCAAGTCACGACGATCAAAGCAGTCAGATACATTGATAAAGAACAAAATAAAGATAATCATTTGTTGCAGAGATTACTGTTGTGCAACCTTTAACCTTGACTCAGTCACACTCTTCAAACTAAAGAAGACTCTCACTCTCCACTGAAACTTTAACGTTGTCATTTTCTCAAAAAAACATAAGATGTTAGAGGGTTAAAGTTAGCAGGATACTTGATTTTGACGTGAGCCTTCAAGTCATGGCGATCAAAGCAGTCAGATACATCGGTAAGGAACAAAAGAAAGAAAATCATTTGTTGCAGAGATTACTGTAACTGTTGTGTTGTACCGAGTAGGAGATACATACTGGAAAGAAGACTCTCCATTAGATATACAAAAACGCTCTTTAAAAAGAAACACAAGACTTCAGGTGTGTACAAATAGGTACATTTTAACGTCGTCAACTTATATTTTCTGTAACAAATGGATGTACCGAGTGTGTGCGTTGACGGCCCGGTTGTTTAGCTTTATTTGCGCCTTTGAGTAACGGTTGTTCGTGTTCATTTGCGCATCATCTCTGCGCATAACTTAGCCTACTGCACTTCCGGCAACAAGGCCTAGGCCTAGAGTCCATGCCTTACCTCATAATCAAGACGACGTACTTAACATTTAGCCCACATTCATTTCAGTCTTGAAAAAAAAAAACCCCGGAAAATCCAGGGTTCGTCGATTTCACTGCCTTCGACGTACAAATCCTTTGTTAGGCCTAGACGATTGATCACCATGAGCAAAGACTGTACAGGGGAAGATAAACATGGATGAGCTTGCTGGCTGTGACCTTGACCTTTGCTTTGTGGCAGAGGGGGGGGGGGGGAATTAACGAAACGAAAATAAAATATTAGGACTAATATAAAATATCTTACAGAAATGTAGATGATGTGGAACAAGTTTTCATCGCATGAACAATCAGTTTAAAACAGTAACAGATCACGCAACTTCAATTATTAATTTTCTAAGAGTAAGAGGCTTAGACCCACAGGCAAAGACTAGGCCTACTACAGGTGTCCGTAGACCCCCCTTACCCCGGCGGGGGGGTGGGGGGGTGATTGGTCACTATGTTTTTTCTGAAAGCTTGGTCAATATGCTTTTCAATTTTACTTGTTTGCCAAAAATAAAAATAGGGCTCCACTATGTTACATGCGCATACATATAATTAAATTTTAAAGAAAGGGGTAGGGGTGCATAGAAATAATTTTAATTTACACAGTAAAATAAAAATTAATTCTGTTTTCAGATGCACAAGTGTCTACATAACAGTATTCTCTCTATACAGGCATGGGAATTGTCATGGGAATTCCCATGCCTGCTATAGTAATAAAAATCAGACGTGAGCCTTGCAGGCTTTGCCTCTTGTTTATTTTTTTTATAAGTTTATCTAAAGGAGCTTCACTCACAACAAAGGAAATAGCATATATTTTTTTACTGCACTACAAAAAAAGAAAACGCTTCAACCACAATGAGTGACCTCCACCCACCCCATCCAAAATGGCTACTCTGTCCGGCATCTCCGCCAAGGAGGAATCACCGTTTTGACGGTTTTATTTATAGGAAACCAGAGCAAAGTGAGAGTTCCGATCCTTGAAAAGGCTGTCTTTTTTACTGTTTTTTTAACCCGGATCCGATGAATGAGAGTAGCGTGGCTCCACGTTTCCAGCACTGTGTGGACTTATGTGCTATAGAGTATAATGATGGAAGTGTCATGTTATGAATTGTACTACATTTTTTGTTTTCAGGTTTTGTACGTTGTTAAGATTCATGGATTTGTGATTTGCTATACGTGGTCGAACTTTATGCGGTGACAGTCCTGAGATAACCCTAGCTGTTGACGGAACTTTAACAGACTAACTAACTAACAAAGGCTGTCTTTCTGGTGATCTCGGCGTGTTTCTTGCAAAAACTCATCCGTCAGGGTCCACCTTTAAACACACACACACTGACAACAACTAGAAAGCACTGGCACAACACAAAACCTCAAACAAGTCGGTTTTTAATTTATTACAAGCCAAATGACCACATGGGTTCTTAAGACAAATTAAACATTCACAATTCAAATATCTGAAATAAAATCTCGATTTACACCAAACGGGAAAGAGACCACGGAATAAAACTTAAAAAGAAAAATGGGATCATAAATTCACCTCTGACAAGCTGCTGGGGGCACAGAGAGAGAGAGAGAGAGAGAGAGAGAGAGAGAGAGAGAGAGAGAGAGAGGGGGGGGGGGGCCTGACAAAGGGGAAAAGAAGTAAAAGGGAAATACTTTGAATTACTGTAACAAGATTAAACTAGTAGGAGTTATGAGCTCAATGTATGGTGGTGTTTTTTTTCCCTTTCAAATCCTGTATTAAATGACACTCCCATTTAATTTTGACATCAGTGAAAAGAATTGTTAAGGTGATATTCTTGTTAAGGTGAAATTCTAATCCACAAACAGAAATTGATTCAAATTCTTTTTGTTTTTTTGTTTTTTCCCTACACAGAAAGGCAGGTTAACAAAAGGCAAAAACTTCACCTTCTTGGTGGAAATAATGGAAGAAAAGGCAGTCAAAGGAAACGGCAACAATGCAAAATGTTTTTGGGTTTTAAAAGATCAACGAGATATTTTACCAACATAAACAAAATGTGACCCAGCACCACGAAAGGGACATTAAGTGTCAAAATTACCAATCTGAGAAAATTACACGTGTGAAAACTTCAGACACACACTATATATTTCTCAATATTTCTCTTTCTAATGATACAAGAATCATTCTTGTATCTTTTACCGTTCCAGAGTTATGAGCATTTAAAGTTAATAGGGTGAGCATCAACCATTTTGAGAAAAGTCTAAAGTCTAGCCTAGCTGAAGGAAATGCATTGACCTCCTCGTTTTAAAACACTTATAATACCATTTAGAGACCATATTAAAGATTATCCTTTATAAATATGAAAGATAAGAAGTCAGAGAACACAAAAATATTTCAAAATTGACCAAAAATAATATTTTTGACCCATATCTCAAAATTGACAAAAAAATAGATTTTTGATTTTTGATTTTGTTGCTTTGCACGCCTGTTGTGATAAACTAGCCCAGCGACTTAATGTCCCTTTCGTGGTGCTGGGTCACAAATAACAGAAAACAAGAGATTTTTGTCACTGAATTTAATCACTGAACCAAACACAAAAGGCCCAAACATTGCAAGTAGCACAAGTGGCAGGAACCTGAACTAGCACATAACACAAAATGTGTATGAACAACAACAACAACCAACGCTGAAATGCTATTCTCAGTAATATTCAAGCCATGGAGCATGATAATGTTTGTTTCCCCTGTGTACTGAATATGGACTTGCATCTCTTAAGCCTAATAGCGCTTTCGGACAAATCAAAATACTCTTTTTGCAAGGGAGAAAGGTGGCAGAGTGGCTAAGACATGTTAGCCTGCCAAATGCAATGCGTGACTGCAGCGTGAGTGACCCGGGTTCGAATCCCGGCCTCGACCTTTCCTTCTAGCTTGACAGGAAAATCAAACTGAACGTAGAGTCCTTCAGATGGGGACTTAAAGATAGTCTGACCCGTGCGCTTTACGCACTTAAAATCCCACGGCAGTTGAAAGTCGGCAAGAGCAGGGAGACCGCTGCCTGGTATGGCCAAACAGATAGCTAGGTTTTCTCCTCTCCTCTCCTCACCCTGTGCCCCCCCCCCCCCAAAAAAAAGGGTAGGCGCTGCACTTGCGGCGACGCTCTCTCCGGGGGAGAGCAGCCCGAATTTCACAGAGATAAGTCTCTGTGACTAGAATATACCAAATACCAAATAAGTGAATAACTTTCTTCCCAGTACTGCTACGCTGATAGCAACAGCTATCTCCAACCTCTTTCTCCTTTGCTTTTGTTTATCAGACAGTTAAAAAAAAAAAAAAAAAAAGTTCATTGAACAACAACAAAACACAACTCAAGCTTCACTTTCATACACTGTCAAGTGTTCTCTCATGTGAAAACAAAAAAAGAAGAAAACACAACAAAGAAACAAAAACCACCTGGGAAAACATTTACACACTCCAGTTCTTTCAACCACAGTGATAGGCCTAACTAAATAAAATATTTCACATTATCGAGTATCTCTGAAAATTCAAGAAACCGTACCATAGAAGCTCCCAATGATAATCAAGAATAGGGGTCCAACTCTGCTAACCATCAGTCATAAGAGACATTGCAATCTAGGAAACTTTCTCTCCAATCTGGTTGAACCACGCATAGTAAGTTATTGCAATCTTAAAGCTACTAGAAACTTTCTATATCTGTATGAACCACAGATTTTTCTTCTTCTTGATCCCTTAATAGTTGCTGAAGTTATTTCAGTATAACTAATAGACAGCATTCCCAAGTCTGCCAATGGTGTTTGAAAGCTTAGCGCTGAGGCCGCCACATGCAAACTGGATTAGAGCGAGTGTAAGTTGTGGATTTATCCCCCTTTTGAATAGGTGGTGCAACAGAAGGCACTTGATCAGACTTCAGCGACAGCAAGCTCACTTGGCATGCGCATAGCAAAAACAGATTAGGTCTTCTATTTGATCAAAGGGAAACAAAATAAGCCAGGGGAGAGTTATCTCCCATAGACTCGCCGGAAGAGCTCATTACGTCTACAGACTGGGAGCTGTGAGTGAATCCAGTTTTGGTAATTTAGTCACTAGATATTTTTGTGTTTCAAAATACATATGGCATAAAATATCCACTGATCCACATGGCTGGCGCATGATAGCCAATGAACGACTATAACACGGATTCCAATTCTATGCAGAACACACACAAAAATGAATGAACACAGATCCTTTTTCTCTGCAAAGAAAACATACAGTATGCTGTATCTGCATATTGCGAGCAACATTTTAAAACACCTATGCTTTTACAGTTTGATTTTTCATTGTAAAGAAATGTTAAAACACACAGTGAAAGTAAACAACAACCCCTCCCCCAAAAACAATAAGAAAAGGGAAAACTAAACATTTCCAAATTTTAGGAACAGTCACCAGTCAATCTCAAAATGTGACAAAACATGTAAAACCACTCTCTCTCTCCCCCTTACACTCCTCACTTAGACCGAAATGATACTCAAACCAAACTCATTTTGTTATAGCACACCATTCTCTCTATCTTAGATGGCATGCAACCAGCATGAAATCAGCTCACAAAATTGTTCCTAAGTGATTTTTTGTGTGCAGTTTTTGACAATTTGGAAAGCTGTGTGTGTGCGTGCGCGCTCGCATATATGTGTTCCAAGTTTTCCATACCCAACAAACGAATCAATGCAAATAGTTTATCCACTAACTTTTAGAACAGGTGTAGTAGAGTGGCACAGAGGTAACGCGTTCGCCTTGTGTCAAGTAAACCCGAGTTCGAACATGGGTACAGATTTTTCCTCACTTTGCACTAGGCCTTACGGTCTGAACGTGGTCTTTGGGAACAGAGATCCTGTGTGCCCATGCACTTAGCACACGTTAAATCCAGTGGCAACAAAAAAGTTGTCATTTGGTCAAAATTTACTCCCCCACCTTTCCTTCCTCATCAGTAACACAAAAATCGCATGCATAAAAAACAAAATTGGGGGGGGCGCGCCTCTGGCTGCGACGCGCTCTCCACATGGGAGCAACCCGAATTTCACAGAGACGCCTCTGTGACTATAAAGTACTTAATACATGCATAGCACTACCCACCCTTTGGATTATTAAAAGCTTTTGGGGTTTGATAATAGTTTTAAGACAAACCGAGCATTTGCAGTGCCACAACAAAGACATTCTGTTATTCCTTTTGTAAAGTGGAGGGAATGCCACCAAGGAAGTATCATTGCTGCACTATAAACTGTGGCAGACACACTTTGACTGCACTGGCATCTTTTTGAGAAAACAGAATAAACAAATTGCGCTTAATACAAGGCTGCCTAACCCTTGTTGCGATTTCCAGGACAAAGCGCTTAGAAACCAGGGACAGACTTATTTCCAGGGACAAACATTGCAATGTCATGCATCAGGGTCAAAACGGAAATATTTCGCAATCTAGCAAACTTAGTTTCTATGTCTCTGGATGTTTTTAGTCTTCTTGATGCTTTTCGGCGTCAATGTGCTTCAATATTCAAGATCCTTTGGTGTTCAGTAACCTGTCTGTAAAGAAAATTTTAATACATTTCCTGTGTTCAATAGCAAGATTAGCTAAGACAAGTGACTGCTCTACAACATGTTGATTCTACTCAGTTTCCAGGGATGCCAGACCAAAAAGTGGATTCCAGGGACAGGGTGCCATTTGTAACTGTTTCCAGGGACAAATACCTTTTAGGGGGGATGGTAGGCAGCCCTGTTAAATAAGCTGAACCATTCTTTTCTTCCATGTGTGCGTAGACACTTTTAGTTTTGGCTAAATCCCCCATGCAAAGCGTACACCCATCTGAAGCAGTAAAGACATATCATCAACCAGATGTGACCCAAACCTTTTCAGAATAATCATATCATTCAGACTGAATGAATAATAATATAAGAATTGAACATAGGTCTGTTTGGAAGTTTGTCTCCATATGAAGGAGATGTAATACTATTACTATTACTGCTTATTACTAATAGGCAGGCAAAGTGCCTCCAGTGGGGGCAAAGTGGTTTTCAATGAAAATGGCCGGGGGTCCAGGGGGCCGAAGAAAATTCAATAAATGAAAGTGAAATTTTCACTTTTTCATGCCATTTCAAAGCATTTTTTTTAATAATTTTGTTTCAAACTGTTTCACGGATTTTCCGCGATTCACGGAGGTCTACTATGTCTGAATAGGGCATTTGCCGCATGCCAGCGACCTTGAATTACACTGAGTTGAAGTTAGCGAGTTGAATTACAAAGGTCAGCGTAACTCAGGCAAATTAGTAGTCTAGTATAGAGAACGAACACTCGTGGCAAATGCCCTATTTAGAGAGAACATATCCCACATGTTGCCCTGCAAAACTTGACACATCCAACACAAACATCTCCCAATGTACACACAAGCCTCCGAACGATAGAAGTTATTCCGTCAACACCCACACAGCAAAGAGACAATTTAGAAGACTGGAGGCTTCTTCAGTCAACTGCCAGTCGCAAAGCTTCTTACCTAATTCATTGACTGAGACCTCTTAATCATCTGGCCCTGCATGAAAATCTGTTTAACGTCCTCCGGTCTGGAACAGACACATATGTAGATATAAAGATGGTGGGAACAATCATGGAGGCAATGCCCGGAGGCAGTGCAACACCAGTAATTTTTAACAATACAGATATAAAAGCTTAATGATTTTCTAGCCCTGTAGCCTGAGTGCGAATTAGACAGTCAACACGGGGGGGGAATAGTATGTAAATTATGTAAACTTAAAGGCACGGCCGGAGTATAAAAGAGGGGAAGCGCTGAGCACACGCCGCATTTGAATCACAGCTGGCGAGAGAGTCGGTTCACCCTTCTTTGTTCCCCGTTGTGCGAGCCACCGCGAGGCAGAGCTTTTCTGGCGAGAAAGACCCGATCCCTGGGATCGGTTGTTTTCCCTTTAAGTCCCCAAAAACGATTGGCTGTTTAGCCTAATTTACACACTAATCCCCGTTTTGAACGTCTTAATACACACTCATAACTACAGGGCCAGTTAATGACCTTTGTTTTGAGTTCTTCTTCCAGTCTCTCAGGGAAGAAAATCATTCCCTCTCCACACAACACAAAACGTGCTCACTGCGTAACCTCCCACGTCGACGTGTGCACACCCCAATGTCGACTCTAACCAGCTTTACGTAGCAGCAGCGACCTCGGGGGCAGCCTGCGCTCCGTTACTAGCCGCCTCAGTGGTAGCTGCTGCTGCTGCTGCTGCTGCTGCTGCATCGCTCGATTCATCCACGGCTGTAGTAGTAGTAGTCGTGGTAGTGGTGGTGGTGGTGGTGTCGGCGTCGGCGCTGGTGGTGGCGGCAGCATCAGCAGCAGGGGCGTCTCCCTTCGGCGGTTGCTGTGGTTTCTTGGCGGGCATGATGTGCTCTGGGGGCTTCCAGCCCAGCACCTTCTCCACGTCCTCCGGGGGCAGCCACAGCACGCTGGGCGAGGTGTGCGGCACGTAGGTGGAGGACTTGTGGAAGAACAGGATGCCGTCCACCTGTTGGGGAGCATAGAGACGGCACCGCCGGTAAAGAGAAAGCACAGACACTGCTAATGGTCCACCTTCTGGAAGTTCTGTGCTTGTAACATCCTCTAATCTGTCACTATCTTTGACTCTTGCCTTTTCCCTTTGCTTACAGTCATCTACTATCTTTCTACCTTACCGGTCCATTCTCCTGCCTTTTTTCACGAAACACTTTCAAAAAGATTTCCTCCAGCCGAAGTCTGACTTGCTGGGCCTAACTATTTGTCAGTTAGGCGCATAACGGCAGCATGACGCATCTGCACTCATTATTGACAGGAAACTGAGCGATCAAAGAAGAATAAGAAGGTCCAAATACACAATGGCCCATTCGCCAGTCCCCTCCCTGTCCCCAACCCCACCTGATTTCATCCCTTCCTTTGTCAATCTGTCATTATCCTCTCAACTGCCGACGGAGAGCCTACACTCGAAAGCTCCACCCACGACTCCTTCAACAGGTCAGAATTTCCTCTACCTTTTTTTGTTTTTCATCTTGACAAGACCTGACAGTCACCTTCTTCAGCCACTCCAAATACACTATACAGTGGAACCTCCCTATTAAGACCTCCCATTACAAGACTCCCTCCCATATAAGACCTACTTCTCTGAGACATTGCCCTTCTTTGTAAGTATTAAAATTACCCCTATTTTAAGACCCCTCCCTTATAAGACCTCGTGCTTTTTTAAGGTCTTAAAAGGGAGGTTCCACTGTATTACCATATTTTTCAGACTAAAAACAGCACCTTATTATGAGACCCACACCCCTAAAATGTTAGTATTTGTTACGCAAGATTCAGATTCAGTGGCATAAAATCATGAAGTAGAGGAAGAAAGGTTTTTGTTTAAAGATACTGTCGAAAATGTTGATTCTCATAAACTGAACAAATGAAACTGACATGTGGCAGACTATTCCTTCCCAAAACATTGGCAAAACAGTTTATATTGTGTTGTGTTGCACAGAATGGAAGATAATGTAAGTTTGTTTTCATTACCCATAAGTGTTTTAAGAGAATAGCGTGGCTACAGTTTATCAGCCATTGATTACATTTTACCATAACCAATTGCTCTTTCTTTTGATAACCAAACAATTTATTGTTAGTTATTTCACTATCATAACAAAAATAACCAGAAAAGTGCCAAAATATGTGGTCAACAGGGAATAGGCGATGTGCGTTGCTAGGCATCACCGGGGAAGTGTAGAGCTCTCAGACGTGGCTGTCGGCAGAATTGGGTTAACTCAAGACTAGTATTTCACTGGCCATGAGCCATGACGGATCAAACAGTACTTGGTTCACTCGTTCCTCCCTATGCGCCAGTGCGACTACCAGTGCGGCAGAACTGTTTACCACCTACACAAATTTTGAGTAGTCTGGATAGCTGAAATGAGTAGTTTTGGTGCAAAATGTGTAGTTTTATTCATTAAACCATCAAACAATATTCACTGAAAATGAGTAATCAGAGCATTATTTTCAAATTTCAAGAGTAGTAGAGGTCCAAATTGAGTAGAATACTACTCGGAAAGAGTAGAGTAAACAGGTCTGCTGACACAGCCTTATGCCAAGGCGGAGCACGTTTCGTCATGATACAACTTTCCGTTATCCCAGTCACCTTGAACTTGGCCGTGTCCAGGGCTTGGTACAGGTCCTGCTGGTTACAACGTACCCTGGGCAACCCCTTGAACTTGTACTGCACACACACACAATTAAAAGAACAAAATATATGTGGTACAAACACAAACAACCAAAGGAAAAAAAAGGCAATATTTTTATCATCCCCATTCCTTAAACTAAAGGCATTTTAGCAAATTACAGGCTGGCCAATTCTCAATGAAAAATTCAGCAATCTTGAACGTAAAACACAACACACACACGCACCCACACACGTCCCTGAAATTTTTCGCTGAGAAGCAACATTCCTCCATTCCGGGAAAGGGATAGGGTTAAGATCAGCCTTGTGTTATTGCCATGCAAGCGGAAGAACCAGTTTTTGAGATTGAGTCGCAACCATTGCGGGGGGGTTAAACTGCAACTTTGCCAGATTCTTCTGAAAACATGCCATGGACTACTGTGTTTGCCTCCATGTTTAGTACCCCTTCCCTACTTTTTCCACCCAAGAGAAAAATAACACATCAAAGCATGTGTCTATCAGAGATGTTCTTTATTGAAAGCACTGCAGCTACTAGTACTAGTAGTGCAACCAACATTTTGTCCTCGGAAAACTCTCATTTCAAACTTTGTGGCTAGTCTTGCATGACTGTGCATGTTGTGTACGTGTACGTGAATAAATACAAATTCTTTATCACAACATTAAGCAATTTTCACAACAACAAAAAAAAGGAAAAAAAAGAAAAAAAGTTGATACTAGACTTGTTTGTCAAGTTTGCTTTTTGAAAAAATATCTGTTTGGTTTTATTGTATATGGATACTGCGAAAGGTCTATGGCCAATAAAAAGTAGACTGTCATTCCATCAACTGATCAAGACAGCAATTTAAAATTTTAACAAGGGCGTCGCCGAGCGGCAGACATGTCCGTCACCAGCAATGCCACGCACTTGCGACACCCCGTAGTGTGTCACATCCTGACACAAAATTGGAAGGGATTCTGTCTTCTAGTTCACGAGATACAGCTTGAAGAAGAAACATATAGCGCAAAGAAGGAAATTTCGGTTTTCAAGGTCACACTTCAAGGTCAAGGTCAGCATGGTGATAATTTATGCTCGGATGTTTTTTTCTCTAGGGTATACAGTACCACACACAATCTGAAGCGCTTCTGTCAAGTACCAATGTGGAAAATATGGCTTAAAACCCAATGTGTAGACCCCTACCACTTTCAAGGCCTACGGATTGCCCGGACCGTGACCTTGACCTTGATCGGTATGCCACCATCAGAACGGGCAGAAACCAAAGTACCTTCATGCCAAATTTGAAGACTCTATCACTAACGGTGTGGGAGTTATGGCCCCTGAAAGATTTTCGGTTTTCAAGGTCGTACGCCAAGGTCAAGGTCACGACGGCAATATGGTTTGCGCGGATGCCTTCCTCTCATGGTGACACACCAGCACACACAATTTGACGTGATTCTGTCAACCCGTTCGAAAGATATCCTTGGGACAGACAACAGAAGGAAAAAAAAATGACCCTCCGATTTTCAGGCTCCAGCGATCTTTTTGACCTTGTCCTTGACCTTGATCGGTATGTCATCATCAGAACGGGCATAAGCCAAACCACCTTCATACCATGTTTCAACATCCTATGTTGATCGGTGCCCGAGATATGGCTAAAAATAGATTTTCAGTTTTCAAGGTCGTACGTCAAGGTCAAGGTCACAACGGCAAAATGGTTTGCGCCGATCTCTTCCTATTAAGGAGGCACACCTTCACACAAAATTTGACGCGATTCGGTCAAGGGAGATATCCTTGGGACAGACAGAAAAAAAAAAAAAAAAAAAAAAAAAAATACAAACCAGCCCATCGCAATAGTCCGTCTTGGTGACGGACTAATTACTTTTTTGTAAGTCAGACTGTCATTACCATCAAGACAGAATTTTAACTCTCAATGCGCTCTTCTATTTCCGTTGTGTATAACTTACAGCCTTCATAGGCTCCTACAACGTATACATCCAGATCCAGATTTAATTTTCTATGTTTTTAATCTTGTCATAGACTCATACCCGTAAGCAACAGTTAAAAAAACCTATTAAAAAAACCTTCAATTATTGTTGTACAATATTCCTTTCCTTTATCATTCCTTTTCTTTATCAATACAATGCAAGGCAATCACTAGCCTCCACTCACCTCATTTTCTGGGTGAATAGTGGTCAGATCCATTTCACTCTCTATCTGATTGATCCAGTGAAAGCGGAAGTCCGCCTGTAAAGGAAGCATAAAAGGAACATTTGACACAGACAGTGAATAGGCAAGGATGCAAAACAAAACAGTTTGGAACATTTGACACAGACAGTGAATAGGCAAGGATGCCAAAACAAAAGGAACATTTGACACAGACAGTGAATAGGCAAGGATGCCAAAACAAAAGTTTGGAACATTTGACACAGACAGTGAATAGGCAAGGATGCCAAAACAGTTTGGAACATTTGACACAGACAGTGAATAGGCAAGGAGGCCAAAACAAAAGGAACATTTGACACAGACAGTGAATAGGCAAGGAGGCCAAAACAAAAGTTTGGAACATTTGACACAGACAGTGAATAGGCAAGGAGGCCAAAACAGTTTGGAACATTTGACACAGACAGTGAATAGGCAAGGAGGCCAAAACAAAAGGAACATTTGACACAGACAGTGAATAGGCAAGGATGCCAAAACAAAAGGAACATTTGACACAGACAGTGAATAGGCAAGGAGGCCAAAACAGTTTGGAACATTTGACACAGACAGTGAATAGGCAAGGAGGCCAAAACAGTTTGGAACATTTGACACAGACAGTGAATAGGCAAGGAGGCCAAAACAGTTTGGAACATTTGACACAGACAGTGAATAGGCAAGGATGCCAAAACAGTTTGGAACATTTGACACAGACAGTGAATAGGCAAGGATGCCAAAACAAAAGGAACATTTGACACAGACAGTGAATAGGCAAGGATGCCAAAACAAAAGGAACATTTGACACAGACAGTGAATAGGCAAGGATGCCAAAACAAAAGGAACATTTGACACAGACAGTGAATAGGCAAGGATGCCAAAACAAAAGGAACATTTGACACAGACAGTGAATAGGCAAGGATGCCAAAACAAAAGGAACATTTGACACAGACAGTGAATAGGCAAGGATGCCAAAACAAAAGGAACATTTGACACAGACAGTGAATAGGCAAGGATGCCAAAACAAAAGGAACATTTTGGAACATTTGACACAGACAGTGAATAGGCAAGGATGCCAAAACAAAAGGAACATTTGACACAGACAGTGAATAGGCAAGGATGCCAAAACAAAAGGAACATTTTGGAACATTTGACACAGACAGTGAATAGGCAAGGATGCCAAAACAAAAGGAACAGTTTGGAACATTTGACACAGACAGTGAATAGGCAAGGATGCCAAAACAAAAGGAACAGTTTGGAACATTTGACACAGACAGTGAATAGGCAAGGATGCCAAAACAAAAGGAACAGTTTGGAACATTTGACACAGACAGTGAATAGGCAAGGATGCCAAACAAAAGGAACAGTTTGGAACATTTGACACAGACAGTGAATAAGCAAGGATGCCAAAACAAAAGGAACAGTTTGGAACATTTGACACAGACAGTGAATAGGCAAGGATGCCAAAACAAAAGGAACATTTGACACAGACAGTGAATAGGCAAGGATGCCAAATGTAATTAGAAACGACCGCATCATAATGAAAATTATGGTAAAAGGAAAATAGAGATTCTGCCTGAGCTTGGCATGGTTTTGTATGCCAGTCAGTCATTTCCGACCATGACTGCAAGATCAGATAGCAAAGGGGGCAGGTACTATTCTGGAGGGCCGGGCTAGAATTTGTTTATAGTGGAGATGGGCTTGGTTTAAAAATACAGTGGAACCTCACTTATAAGACCTTCAAAAATCATCCAAAATGAGGCCTTAAATGGGAGGGAGTTGCATAATGGAGGTAATTTTAATACTTACATAAGTTACAAGGAAGGGCAATGTCTCAGATAAGTAGGTCTTAAAGACGCCCCACATCACGTGTCACATTCACTCTTATGCTAGGAAGATTTCATACCAGCTATAAGAGGGAAAACAAGTGAAAACCGTGAATCTGACACGTGACGTGGTGGGTCTTTAAGTGGGAGGGAGTCTTATAATAGGGGGTCTTATAAGGGAGGTTCCACTGTACTGAATTAACAGAAGCAGAGAGCCAATCTCAATTGCCCCACTATGTAAAATAACTATGTACTACAGTGGAACCTCCCTTATAAGACCTTCAAACATCATCCAAAATGAGGTCTTGCAAGGGAGGGGTATTCTAAGGGAGGTAATTTTAATACTTACAAAGAAGGGCATATGTCTCAGAGAAGTAGGTCTTATGTGGGAGGGAGTTTTATAATGGGAGGTCTTATAAGGGATGTTCCACTGTAATATCTAGCATCTTCATACATACTAGAATGTAGCAATATCTACTTCATGAATTAAGCGTTGTGAGCATAATTTTTCTAATTCAAGTCAAGCGTTGCATAAATAGCCATTATTATTATTACTACGAGGCCCACTACCTTACTATCATAATTCCAATTCCACAATTTTATTGTCTCCAAACAAGAAGAATTCGGCATGCACATAAAAATGAAGACAAAATAAAACTGTTATAACCTAACAGAAGAGACAATTTGTAAATTAACATAAAAACATGTAATTCACTAATTGACATAAAACATAGTTGACTCTGTGCCAAAAGGTGGGCATGAAAAGTGGACATAGAGGGTAAAAAATGAAACTATTAATACCATTTAAATACATGCATATTTAGAAAGGATATAAATGAGGCAAAACATGTGCAAAGTGGCAGGACAATTTTTCAACCGATTTCTGAGAAAATAGTGATAATGTGGTGTCCTCCACCTGATGACAAACATCAATGATTACATCACAACCATGGTGTTATGTCACAGTATTTTCTCATAGCTCCAGCAAATCTTGTTGTGTTAAGTTGTTTTCATTGTTTGCTATTAGTCTGTGACATTTCCTGTTGAAATTTGTTGTTAGTATGATGATTATTATGGGTCTGTTGAGGTAACAAATGACCTTTGTCATCACTTTACATTTGAAAGTTGTATCAAATACACTAATTCTGTCTTTAAGTACTTAAGATGCCATAAAAAACCCAATTACAACTTAACTGAATATTTTCTACCAAACTATTAATTGATTCATGTCATTGTTTTTGTTTTATTACACAATGTGTGAAAAATGTATGACAAACATCAAAGTTACCTAAATAATTTATTTTTTCCAGTTTCTGGCCAAAATGTCTATGAATAACTGTATTTTTGTCAACTACAGTAAGCAGAATGCTTTAAAGAAAATAATAACTTGCATGAATAAAGGGTTTTTTTAAAAACTGTTGAATTATTTATCATAATTCACTATTTACACCATAGGACATGTATGACGAACATCATAGTTACATTAATAACTTTCATTAAGCACTATTTTTTCATTTATCTTTCTATGAAGGCTGCAAAGTGCTCTAAATGAATTACTAAACCCACTGAAGTGGTGTTTATTTGTTTATTAGATGGTTAGACCAATAAAACCAGCTAAATTTGATAATTAACATTTTCTTGATGACAAACATCAAGTCCAGTAAAATGATTACATTGAACATTTGGATTAGTGTAGAAGAAAAAAATGAACATGCTGGTGTTAAATAAGGGTAGAGGTCAACTTTATATGACAGTTTAATTGTAAAATAAAAGAGAGCAAGTTAAAAATATATATCTTGAGGATTTTATTGAGCATTATAGCTTAGGTATGACGGATGTCAAGTGTTACATCTAAGACAGAACCTTTAAGAGAAAGTGCAATATTATTTAAAATAATATATTTTGTAAAAATACTTTTATACTCCTATGATAAAGTAATATCTGCTCCAACAAAGCATGACATTTTCAAGTATTTTGGATTTATATAAGTGAAAATTGTTGGGAAGTTTGATTTTGGTTGAATGATTACATCAAAAATGATGTTTGTCATCAACATTGGTTTAAGCCTAATAACTAACAGAACTTTCATTTTTGAATGTTACAATCTTTAGCGTTTACTAATGAGGTACTTTTGCATAACCTGTCCAAATTTCAAGTAATTTTACTGGAGTTTGTGTGTTCTAGCACTTGTTGAAATCATGACTATTTGCAATGTCCACTTTTGAAGACCAGATTTTGGGGCTGATTTGACATTCATTGTCACATAACTAAATAACTACTGATCTTATAAAGCTGATATTGTCTCTAGTGTCTTTTCAGACATTTGTCTGTATGTTTATAACATAAGCACAACAGTCAGAAGGTTATGTGACAATTTATTGAGAATGTAAGTACCTGACCCTCTCCGTGCTCACCTTTTGGCACAGAGTCAGTTATCAAACACACACACACCTGAACATGGGTGCTCCTGGAAATTTTCAAATATCCTGCAAGGCAAGGGACCAGGGGGCACCTAGTTAACAACTTGACTTAAACAATCCTAAAACTATAAAGTTCCTGGTAAAACTAAAAGCATGTAAATATTTATTTGTATTCATTTTCTTTTATATTCTATACATGCGAGAACCCGACAAAATGTTTATAATTAGGAAATTCGTTGCTTCTCAAATTCTCATAATCCGGCGACGCCGGCTCCAGGCAATACAAAAATCCTGCATTTCAGGACCTCCCGAAATCCGGAGCATCCATGTCATCATGACAGTAGCCAAGTGGGCCTACCTCAGCTTGATAGTAGGGCTGCTGTTTCCAGTGCATCAGATCCAAAATGTAGAACGTTCTCTCCGCTTTCAGGTGCAGGCAATCCAGTATACATATGTCTGAAACGAACAAATCGAGATAAAAAATTCCATCCACTATATATAGTACAGTCGACCCCCTCTTTTAAGACCTTCAAAAAATCGCGCAAAATCGGTCGTAAAAGAGGGGGGTCTTAAATCAGGGGCGACCAAAACAATGCACTCAGTGACTCACTACACCGTATATGACGCACAGCGCATGCATACACTAGAACTAAAACATGCTTTCTCCGTCATTCTTGAATGAAACATCGCGGTCTAGCTAATATACGAAAACGAGCGAAAACGGGCTAAAACAGAAAGTGTGCTCGCGGTCCGTGTTGCACTCACACACAAACTACACATAACAACAGTACAGACCTAATTTTCGCCATTTTACGCTCTGGCAGTTCATTTTCAATCACAGTTTGCACACACGGAACTTTTACCGCGCATACAACTCGGCTGACAAAATGGCGCCGCATACACCGCAAATACGAAATCACGGCAAACGCTAATGCGCCAGCTGCTTTCATTTATCGGATTTTGTGTGTTGTTTGCATTCAGTGAGTGTTTCAGTGCACGCACTAACGCCGATTTATCAGTTTGATAACGGAAAGGAGCTGCTTTTCAACTTATTTTTTTGTAAAGTGAGACCATTCACTGAGTTCCAACTTATGGAGTGTGACCGATCACCTAGTTTCAACTTGGGAGTTGACTTCGCATTTAGGCCTACGTGTGCACAGAGTTCGTAAAGATCGACACGATCGCGACCGTTTCAGTTCAAACTTTGATCATAAACTGCTCAGTGATGACACATGTGCATAAAAGTGGTGACATTTAGTGGTCAGATCGTGATATCGCTGATTAAATTCTTCAATTTCGGCATGAGAACGGTTCGTTTTTACCGAGATTGACCTAACAACAGTGGTACCCCAGCTGTGCGTCGGCTCGAACTGAGGCCGAGAAGGATAGATATCATCGTTTTTGCGACTGATAATTGTCAGAATGTGTTGCATCGGTCGTAAAATCAACAAGATTTACGGTCGCAAGACGCGTTAGAGGGGGAGTCGTAAATGAGGAGGCAAGTTTAGAAGAAAAACGATCCGTCATTCATATTTCAGTCGTAAAAGAGGGGAGGTCGTAATTCAGAGGGCCGTTCGTGAGGGGGTCGACTGTATACTGTTTTCAGTTCCACTCCACTGCAGCACCAAAATGCATGACGACAAAAAGGGTGAAAGCAACCGAGCATAACCTGTCCATCATCCTCTTCTGGGGATGGCTTTTATCACTGGTTGGCATTAGCCTGTAGAAAGGGCCAATAGCATTATATACTGTGGCGGTACCATAGCCGATAAGGTTTAACCGAGGTGTGGTTACCGTTACACCTATCTGTATAAATTTTTAAAAATTCGGGACTTTACTGGTTTCGTACTGCCTCCGGGCATTGCCTCCAGGATTGTTCCCACCATATTTGTATTTACAAATGTCCCATATGTGTCTGATTCAGACAAAGAGGACGTAAAACTCCATTTTCGTCGAAAGGGCCAATAGTAAATGAGAGCTGTATTATAAATGATATTCTACAGTATTAGAATATCAAGCTACCGCTTAGTCTTTCGTGGAAGACTACGACTCTCGAACGAGGGGGCCCTTGCACCGGCTCTGCTGCTGCAGCCAAAGGGATTGGTTGGCCTTTGGGGACCTTCCCCAATGCCAACTCTCGTCCTCAAATCCCTTTGGCCGAGAGAGTGTCGGAAACGAAGACAGGCAACAACTGACGCACAGGATGCATGCATGCTAAGTGAATTTGTGTAATCCATTCCAGAGGCACAACACGGCCTACTCCTACCACATAGCCGAATAGTCCATCAGCTTTCTTTATCCCTTTGTGGATAGTTTCAGCACACAACTTTCCTTATCCAGGCATGGCAATGGGGGAAAAGCATTTTTCTCTGAAAATATTTTTGGGCTTCACAAGATGTTGTCTCTTGGTGTGGTCAAGGGGTAAAAACCCCTTCATGGTGATCAGGGGGCATTCCTCTTGAAGATGAATGCATGAAACTGTTCAAATTAGGGAAAAAAGCATCTCCTGAAGCTTAAAACCCCCTCTGTCATTTGACTTTTCCACATCCACTTTTCTCTGAAATCAGAGAATTCTCTGAAGATTGACATGCCCGTTATGAAGACGGAAAACAGAACAGTGTCCTGTATAAAATCAACAGCAACAAGAGGCACTCAATTTCTGGGTAAAAGTTTGGATCGAAAAATAAAAGTGTTACCGTTGCTCTTGATGACTTGAATGGAGCGCAGGTTCCCCCCCGGCAGCGAGGACTGGAACTTGCGGTCCATGTTCTGCAGCTTGTTGTAGCTGCAGGTCCAGCCCTGAGGGAAACAACACCATACACCAACAAAAACATATTACTTGGGTGAAAGTGAAACATTCTCTCAATCCTGAAATGACACGTTTCAATGTACTCTGAATCTTCGCATTCCTGAAGTGGTGACCGCATTAAAAATAATGTCCAATGTGTGTGTGTCTGTGTATGCAGGATGAGTAGGGGTGGCGTTGGAATATAATGTCTATCATCTTGTTTTAATCTGCCATGAATACTGGTAGAAATGTTTGATTTCATGTTTGATTTTATAAGAACGTGGATCCAGATGACAAGACCAGTACCTGGGTACAGAGGATTTTTTCCTCTCACTCTGCACTAGGCCTTACTGTCTGAACGTGGAGTCTTTCAGATGAGATGATAAACCGAGGTCCGGTGTGCCCATGTACTTAGCACACGTTAAACCCAGTGGCAATGAATAAGTTGTCATTTGGTCCAAATTTACCCACCCACCCTTTTTTCCTTCCTCATCAGTCACAAAAAAAACGCACGCCAAAAAAAAAAAATGTGGCGCGCATATCGCTGCGACGTCCTCTCCAGGTGGGAGCAACCCGAATTTCACAGACTGCCTCGTCACTATAAAGTACTAAATATCAATACCAAATAATACAGTAAGTCAGTCAATTGATGCCTCCTCGCCCCTGAGCCCTGAAACCTTCCCTTCAAAAACAAACAAAAAATTATAAAAATCAAATCCATACCACCTTTGTTGGTGGACTATTGTATTTGAAACAACTTACAGAAGCTACAACTAATAAACCCTCCTCTGGTGGGCTAAAGATGTACACTATTTATTCCCATTTTGCAAACTTTGCATCACTAATAATAATTGAGAATATTTATTAAAAAATAGTTTCCTTTTTTCCCCCTTTTAATCACAACAGGATAATTAGAATTCCCCTCTTATTTTTATTTTGTTGTTGTTGCATACCTTGATAAAATCGGGTCTCAGAACTCCAAGGTTTCGGTCAACCCTTGCGTCTTTTCATACAAACGTAAACAAATAATAGACGTTTTTTCAAAATCCCGGGATTTTCAGCGTTCACCCGGAATTTATTATCTTACCCAGAATTTTTGCAATTTCCCGGGATAATTCAGGCAAAACCTGGAGGGTAAACAGGTCTGCATGGTAGAGCATCATATCTTGGAATTACACAGATCTGTGAACATTTCTACATTCTGTAAAATAGCCAACCAGTAGTAGTTAGCAGTAGCACTGGAATAGGGCTAGAAGTGGTCCTTGCGACCCTTTTACGCCCTTTCTTGATTGTTTCATGATGATTGTGCAAACCTAAGCTAAACTAATCTTAATTAATTTATAAAAGTTATTGAATGGACTTTCATTTTTAATCATCAAAATAATTGAAAGTACTTATCATATTTGGATCTTGGTCCAGAAGATTTTTAAAAGTGTTAATATTAGGTGCCTGCTTGATGTTATTTGGTAAGTTATTCCAATGTTGAACAATCCTGTTAGAGAAGAAACATTTTTGTTTGTTAACCAGTACAGTTTGCATGGCAGACAAAGCGCAGAGGGCATACTGACCAGAAAAGACACACAGATTCTCCTCTTGGCCACAGGACAAATGACTGCCACGTATTCCGTTTCAAAGTTTTCTGGGATATACTCCATGTTCACTGACATCATCACCTGTAAAAAAAAAAACCAAGCATGAACTACAGTGGAATCCATATAACTCAAAAACGGGTAAGTCAAAAATACTGGATAACTCGCAATAGTTTTTGGGTCCCAGTTTAACCCTTTCACCGCCAACATCGCATTTTAGCACCACTGATTTAACACCTATGTCACTAAAAGGCATCAAATTGGGGTCTATTATCCAGAGACCCTATTGTCTTAGTTTTGGGAAGTAAGGGTAGACCTTATTTTATATATGTCACAGGAGAATCCCCAATACTGCAGATGGATTTTGTTCTCTACCCAGGTAATTTAATAGCAATTTTTGGCTGAAATATGGCTGGCGGTGAAAGGGTTAATCATCTTTATGCTAAAAGGTCTTTTTAACAAAATATTGTCTGTCTCAAAATAAAATTTCAGTCCCTCCAATTTTGACTGAAGCCATTTTCACTGTATATTGGTTTTTCGTAGACACAAGTTTTGGTGACTTATGTCAATAATTTTCAAATTTATTATCAAGACAGTTGACTTCCTAAACTATACAAACGTATCCATATCAAATTGTAACTTTTTTTTACTATTTATTAGCAACGTGTTGACATAATATCTCCCTAAATGTGTGTTTAGATGAAACTGAATGCAGTTCTGAATGTGAATCCAATTTTGCATTGGCAGTTGCAGACAACGGACACAACATGTTGACTCTTAATAGAAACTGAAGATGAAGCAAACTTTGAGATATCAACTAATACATAACTAGTAAAATGACATTAGCACTGCCGAAGACAACGGATATCACCATGACCATGTTCGCTGCGCTGAAAAACGTACCCCACTTCAGCCAACTTATAGTATTAACTTATACTATACTAGTTATACTTATAGAGATGGGATGCAGTACTAGTGAATTGAATGAATGCAAATTGAATTCATTATTCAGTGGATGCAGTATTAATTAATTAAGCAACTTCTTTTAGTTTTAATTTATCCATGGACGTAAAAAAAGTAACTAAGTGTACTGTAATTTACAGTTCAATGCACATAGTGTCCAAGTCTTACACTGTGTCTTTCATGGTGCAGCCAGTTTGGTCTTTCATCTGGGATTGGTATAGACACCTGCAATTTCTTCGCTCCGCCATCTCCTCCCTGAAACAAAAAAAACAAACAAACATAATATTTACAATCGAAAAAGAGGAGATTCATCTTTCAATTTCCTAAAAAAGCTAATGTGCATTAAAACTGGAACATAAAAATGAATAGGGACATTAACTGCAGTGGTTTCCCTCCATCTTCCCCCTTTCATCAACATCCCCTCCTTCTTCTGTGGTGGTGACCAACTTCTTTATATAGAAGTAATTGTACACACTTTAGGGGGTGACCATAGAAAAAGAATCAGAAGAGAGAGAGAGGAAGAGAAAGTGAATACACTACAAACTATCAGATTGGCTTCGAATCAATAGGAAAAATCAAGTGAAGGAAACAGCATTTAAAAACAAAACAAAAAACCCATAGTTCTGGGCTGGGAAGGGGACAAACTACAGGGAGCTGCCATCAGCTACTAATTTTCATGGTCGCCCCCAGCAAGCTGGGAACTAGCCAACCCTAGACACTCCATAAGCCAGTGCCCAGGCCCCAACCAAAAATAAAAACCCTTTCCTCATCCATTGCTTCCCTCCCTTCCTCTACCCCCTCCGCCCAGCCCTTTCGCAGGAAGGCTGTTCCACACAGTTGGTCCCTGGAAGGAAAACGCTCGCTGACCAAACAATTTTGTTCTAGCAGACGAAATATGTAAAAGACGCGTGCGAGCAGATGAGCGAAGTGTGTACAAGTAATTCTATTTAAAGAAGTTGGTCACCACCACAGAAGAAATAGAAGAAGAAGAAGTTGACGGGAAGGAGTGTAGATGTGGAGGATGAGAGCCGAGAATCTCCCAAAAATGCATTTGCTGACGACAAATTTGACTAGGAGAGTAGGAAGTTACTATCCCTGAACACTGTCTGAGTGTTGCAACAATCCCGTAACCGTAGCCACTGTGAAACTAGAATTAAAAGAAGTTGGTCACCACCACAGAAGAAGTTCTATACCAACAGAACCATCAACTTGATGATGGTGTTTGGGAAGAGAAAAAAGAAGAGAAAGAAGAAGTTGACAGGAAAGGGTGTAGATGTGGAGGATGAGAGCCGAGAAATTGAAAGGGGAAGGGGTGTGCATAAACACCGGAAAATGCCGAAAAATTTAATAATAAATAATAAAAATGGGAATTTATATCTATAGCGCTCTTTCTCACAATATGAGCTCAGTGCGCTTTACATTGATAACAAGAACATTAAAGGCAAACAAATAATGAATCATTAGAAAGTAAAATAAACACGATGATTGCACGCAACATTCATTTCTCTTACTTCCTCACAGGAGTCACACACACCAGGGGTCGCGCTAACGCATGTTTCTTGCGTATTTGATGTGGTTAAAAAATCGCGGACGCATTTTTTGCCGTCGTGTAAGCAAAGCGTGCGCGCGCGCACACACATGCATCCACACATGCACGCACACTGGCACACACACACACATGAATACACGCACGCACACATACACACACATACACGTACGCACACACTCACACACAGTTTGTGTTTGTTGTATGAAAAACGTGTAGTTCGAAAAGCCAGGGAGATCGCTAATGATCCAAGTCACGTTCTGTCGCATTGCTAGTCAGTCGAACTTCTGAACAAGATCTCTGCTAAGACCAAATAATTAGGAATTATATATTAGCTTAGGCCTAGAGGTATATTTGGTCAATCTGTATAGAAGTGTGTGTGTGTGTGTGTGTGTATGTGTGTATGCGAGTGTGTGAGCGTGCGTGCATGCGTGCGTACGTGCGTGTATGTCTGTCCGTATGTCTCTATGCCTGTGTGTGTATGTGTGTGCGTGTGTGTGTGTGTGAGAGAGAGAGAGAGAGAGAGAGACAGAGAGAGAGAGAGAGAGAGAGAGAGAGAGAGAGAGAGAGAGAGAGAGAGAGAGAGAGAGAGAGAGAGAGACAGAGAGAGAGAAGAGGGAGGTGCATGAAATGTTGGGAACGGGAAGGGACCCAAAATATGCGAAAGCTTGGGGTGACTTGGAGAGGGTGGGGGTGAACAAATGAATGCGATAATAGAAATGGTGGGAAAGAGGGCAGTTCTTAATGTTTTGATAGTCGCTTGTATCGACCCTAATTATGTTAAAAAATTTTGCGAAGCATGATTTGTCATTCATTTTTCCTTAGTTTTGTTTCCATTTTTCATGCATGCAAATGTTGTTGTGTTTTTTTTATTGTATTGTGTGCTTGTACGAGACCACACTGTAATTTCACCTTACGTGATAATAAAGTATTTTTTGACTTCAATTATACTTGAGTATAATAGTTACAATATGAAAATTCTAAGAAGAAACATACATTACGTACATGATAAGACCACATTCACATTCTCAATCAAGTTTAAAATAATAACACACGGCCCAGGCCGCTACGTGCCCGGTGACAATCTCAGCCTGTGTGAACGGTGTGTGATACAGGACTCCCCATTTTGTTTGACCATAGAGGGTATTTTCACCCCTAGGAAGCAGCTATAGAGGGTCTTTTCACCCCCAGGGTGAACTTATAGAGGGTGAAAAATCAAAACAAAATAAGCATAAAGACACGTGGGTACTGTCAAAAAAATGTAAAGTAAAGTAAAGTAAAGGAAGGAAGGAAGAAAGAAAGGGAAGTTGAGGGCTCCATTGGAATTAGAGGGGTGGAAGAGGAAGGGTCTTTATCTTCTAACTTAAACAGACAGCAGTGGTACCAGACTCGTAAACTTTGGGCTGACAATGACATGCCTAATTGGTCTCATGGGTCTGCAGTAGACGGGCTTTTCGGGCTGGGTGAAATGGGAGACTGGCTCACGCACTTGGAGACTGGCTCACGCACTTGGCAGATTTGTAGTGCGTCTCAACCCTCGAGTAGTAATTATAGTGGTAATTGTAGTGCGTCGTTTCACCCCCAGTACGAAGTTTTAATGCGTCTGTCACGCACATTTGACGCACAGAATGGGGAGCCCTGTGATACCACAAAACCGCTTCTACTTAAAAATAATCGACATCTACTCACTGAGTTCTTTGATTTATGTTGAGCGCCAATGTGTTTGTATATATGTACGTGTGCGTGCGCTGTTTTGCTTGTAAACACGTCGATATGATGCAGTATGACGTGAATTATATTCTAGTGTGCCGGATAGCCAAACTACTGAAATGTGTCATCAGTAGAGTTGGGGTGAAAAACCGGTTTGAACTGAAAAACCGGTGCTAAATTTTCGCGGTTAGAAAAACCGGTTCGAGTTCCTGTGAACCGTTTTTTTAACTGCATACTGAAAGTAAGTTTTTCGTAGAATAACACATTCTTTTCGAAGAACACCGATTCTCAGCGCAGATTGGATGTTTGTAAACCAAGAGTAGCTGTTTCTAGTTGGTGGTGGTGTAAGTCTAGTGTCGAGTAGAGTATGTGTGTGTGTGTGTGTGTGTGTCATAAGTGTCTTTATTGTGTGTGTTACGTGTGCGTGTGTGTGTGTGAATATTCTGACAAATAAATATGTGTTTGCATAGGTGAAACTAATGATGCCAGTACTTGTTTAAAAAAAACACGGTTCTCTGACCGGTTTCCCCTCATCGGACGGACCAGTTTTATCGAACCGGTGTTTAGATTTTTGAACCGGTTCTCAACTCTAGTCATCACGACCATGTTAATCACTTTGCTATTCTGCAATTTAACTTTCCATTGTATTTGTAATACATTTTTGGGGTTTCCATAGAATGTTTTCATAATTCAGTGTTTTGATCATTCCGCCTTCACCATTCGGCATTTTTCGGTTTGTTTTGATCATTCTGCATTCACCATTCGGTATTTTCCGGTGTATAGACACACAGAGGGAGAGGGGAAGGGGGGTGTTGATCTACACCTTCACCGAAAATGCATTTGCTGACGAAAAATTAGACTAGGACAGAGTAGGAAGTTTCTATCCCTGAACATAGTCTGAGTGTTGCAGCAATCCCGTAACCGTAGCCACTGTGAAACAAGAAAGTACAATCTGTCTTGCGTTGTCGGCAAACCGAGTCTACGCGATGGAAACACGCGCGATTATGCCGCATGTTTATTAAGAGCATTTGTTCAAAATTATCCTAACTGCACAAACCTTGCTTTTGTTCTTTCTTTTCCCCATTCTGTTGCAAAAGTATGTGGCTGAAAGTTTGGGGAAATAAATGTTTTCTCTAGTTTTGACCGGGGCATTCGTTCCGCTAGCAGGCGGCCATTACAAAAGGGGAGCAGTTAGTAAGTATGGAGCATAGCTCTTGAAAACAACGAGTATTTTCTACCAATTACTGCAATGCAAAAATGGTAGGAATACTTGAACATTTCGACCTTAGATAAAATTCAGCATGATTTTTAAAACATTAACAAATTAAATAACTAATAAACCTTTTTAGGCATTTCACTATAGAAACCGATCCCTTCTAATTCAGCACGTGTCTTTTTGCCGTGACAGGTCAGCTTGCAGTGCAGTGCTCACTCTGAATCCAATCATCCCTAGCCCTATTTAGTTCACTAGGCCTGACCACTTCGTCGTGGCATGACAATCATGAAAATCGTGCAATTTTGGACACAGCTCACGGAGTTTCTAAGATTATCTAGCTTTCTTATTAAAGACCCCGCACGTCAAGTGTCAAAATCACGGTTTTCACGTGTTTTCCTAATCTTCCTAGCATACGAGGGAATGTGATACATGACGTGCGGGGTCTTTAAAACAAGCCCACTGAGTAAAATGTGATTAGGTACTTTATTGTTAGAGGCGTCTCAGTGAAATTCGGGTTGCTCCCACCTGGAGAGCGCATGGGTGCAACTACACAAAATGAAAACCCCCCAGAAAGGCCGGGGTCTAGGGGTAATGTCCCCCTGCAGCTGAAGAAAAAATGATTTATTTAAGGTATTTCAGTTCGCTTTTGCCACAATTTATACAAATGCTTATTATTTTTAAAGTCTAAAAAATACAGTAGACACACAAAGATCTTGTTTGACAAGTTTTAAAAACAGGTAAAATTCAAAAACAGGAAATCCTTGTATACCAGGAAAAGTTGCACCCATGGGAACTCGTCGCAGCCAGAGGCTGTCCTAATTTAAAAAATTAATTAATTTGTATGCGATTTTTGTGTGACTGATGATGTGCGGGCATGGTGTGTGTGTGTGTGTGTGTGTGTGTGTGAACTGCAGCCATGGTCACATGTTACACTACCAACTCTTGTGTTTCTCTGGCCGTCTGTATCTTTGATATGTGTTTGTGTGTGTGAATTAAATCTTGCGTGTGTGTGTGGATACTTCTTTGCACACGTTAAACCCAGTGGCAACAAAAAAGTTGTCATTTTGGTCAAAAATTACCCACCCACCCCTTTCCTTCCTCATCAATCACACAAAAATTGCATGCAAATAAATAAAAATTTAAAAAATGGGTGGCGCGCATCTGTCTGCGACGCGCTCTCCAGGTGATAGCAACCCAGATTTGACAGAAACGCCTCTGTGACTATAATTATAAAGTACCAAATACCAATAAATCTTGTGTGTGTTTGTGTGAAACCCAACCAACCAACAAAGACGGCAGAGCCATACAACTGTACTCCCACCCAGTCCCAGTCACTGATGAAAGTCAGTGCAGATAATTTTGTACCATTGTGGGTTTTTTTTATGTTAAAAATGTCCTGTATGGCAACAATGAGAAATTAAATACTTTACAATAAAGCACAAACATGTATTTTAGCACCCCTCCCCCCTTACATTTTTGCACTGAAAATGTTCACCAAAAAACAACATTCTGCAAATTTTGCGATTTTCCACCTCTCTCTCTCTCTCTCTCTCCCCTCCCACCCCACCCCTCCCTCACCACCCCCATCAACCTCGCTCCCGATTTGCAATGCTCCACATGGGCCTCAGCCCACACCCATCCCCACCCAAGGGACAGGGATAGAGGTGGGGGAAGGCAGAGCTGTCCAGTAGTCATATAATTATGACATAGCACCACGGGCAGGACATTAAAATAAGTGTCAAAATGGCCATTCTGAGATAACGATACAGATAGAAACTTCAGACAATTCTCTTTCAAATGATATAAGAACCATTCTTGTAACGTTTTCCGATTTAGAGTTACGAGCATTTAAAGTTGGTAGGTTGACTGTTGGCCATTTTGAGATAACAGCCTAAAGTTTAGCCTAGCTGAACAAAATGCATCAACCTACTCATTTCAAAGCACTTTTTGGAGTATTCACATAATTTAGAGACCATAACAAGGATTGTCCTTTATAAATATGAAAGATGAGATGTTAGAGAGCACAAAAATATTCATAACTCAAAATTGATTTTTTTTAAATAAGATTTTGGACTTTGCAAGCCTGTTGTGAGAAACTAGCCCAGCGACTTAATGTCCCTTTCGTGGTGCTGCGTCACATCTAATTATACAAAGTTAAATGCAATATACAGTAACATACATTGTACTTTACGCCACCCCAGTCAACTCCCCCTTTTCATTTAATATTTGTATTGGAAAAAACGTCCAGCATTCTGCCATTCTTGGGAAAGGAGCAGGTTAAGATCAGCCTGAGATTATTTTCATAAAATTGAAAGAAGATTTTGAAATTTAAGGGGCGTAAACATGAGGTGTGTGTGTGTGTGTGTATGTGTGTTGTAGGTGTGTCACAAAATCAGTATCTTTGAAATATTTAAATTTGATTCATTGGGGTTACGTTGAAATGGCTTGCCATACTGTAAATCAGACATCATGGGCCACATCTGCAAGGCTGAAGGAACCACCGTACCAAAGTTCATTACTATTGGTTCAGTGGTTTAAATGCAATGATATGGTACAGATTTTGATTTTTATCACACAATCGTGACAATGATAATTCCGAATTAAAAAATGTCCTGTGTCGGTATGGGGCAATACTGAGAAATCAAATTTGTTGCAATTTTGTTTTTTTGCTCTTATCTTTTGGGTTGTACAGTGGCATTGTTCCCACGCCACTCATTCCGAATCCCAACTCGCAGCCACACCCTTGTTTGCTTAGTTTGTGGAAACCGAATTCAGCATTCCAAAGGGAGCAAATTTATGTTAGGCCATCAGGAAGCAGCCAACCAAGGAGACACTGCACAGCTGCTACGTCATTTAAGGAGTTCAGTGGAGCCTGTTCTGAGCTAACATACGAAGGACACTACCTACTAAGCCCCCCCACTGATGACAATAATGTCTTAGTCACAGAGCCAGCGTGAGTGGGGTCTTCCTCAGAGGGCACCACCACGACCGTCCACCGACAGCTCCCCAGAAAATACTGATCCCATGACTTTTACGCGAACGCTCCAAGGGCACAGACTGGATTGGAAATCAAAACCGAGCTCACCATGAGAGCAGGGCATGCAAGGCCACAGATTTTCATACATTTTTTTTTAATGATTGATGGAAATGAGGCAGATGATTATGAAGATGATGATGCAATGGAGTTCTGTATCGGCCTGAGACTATAGAGTATAATTATGTCACAGAGCTGACGAAATAAAGTGTATCATCCTCTCAGTCTCTATGGACACATATGGGACATTGCTTCATATTTCGATTGGGGTCACAGAGCTGTACTCTACACTTCCTTTCATAATAATATTCTGGTGTTAACCAGGGCCTGTATTCACGTTGAGATAGCATGAGACTTAGCATGATGCTAACTTAGAAGCTCTTCCAATGTCCTATAGGATTTAATAGGACTTTTGGAAGAGCTACTAAGTTAGCATGATGCTAAGTCTCATGCTATCTCAACGTGAATACAGGCCCAGGCCCAATAACTAGTCACCTACAGTGTTGGTCATGAATTTTGAACAACACTCTCAGAATCGCATCCGTCAAATGGGAGAAGTTCTAGGGTGTGATTTCAGTCCTCCCATTGAGCCCATAGCCACTCACTCTGGGTAGGAGTCGGTCCAGGAAGGAAAAAAAACCTCACTGCCGATGGGATTTGAAACCAAGCCATTTGTCTGCAACGTTATCACTGTGCCACAGTGGCTGGTGTTTAAATGTGTTTCAGTATGTTGATAGGACTTGTCATACTACAAATCTGACTTTCTGACTGAATGTGGAATCTTTCGGATGAGATGATAAACCGAGGTCCTGTGTGCCCATGCACTTAGCATATGTTAAACCCAGTGGCAACGAAAAAAGTTGTCATTTGGTCCAAATTTACCCCCCCCCCCCATCCTTCCTGATCAGTCACACAAAAATCGTATGCATTATTTATTAATTAGATGGCGCGCCTCTGGCTGCGATGCGCTCTCCAGGTGGGAGCAACCCGAATTTCATAGACGCCTCTGTGACTATAAAGTACCTAATACCTAATGTGACTGAATGAAAGTGCAAGAACATGAGCCTAAAAGGCCCAGCCACACTGCATACGATTTGACCCCAATACCATACGATTGTGATGATCTCTGTGAGTCATGATTCATGTGAAATACTTCTGTCTAAAAATAACTCTACTGTTTCCGTTCATTATACTCATGTACACTGCAATGTACGAATAAAATAAAAAGTCTGAAACAAAATAAGATATTTTATCAGATCTGTGTACAAGAGACTACAAATATAGTGAACATAACTAAGCTGCCCACAAAAAGTTAGGGAACACTTTCAAAATACACATGGTTTGGTTATTTTCTTATATTCTCAAAACGCTTCGTATCTAGAACTTAATACTTGGCAGCCACATCCACAAGAGACATGGCCTTACACTGACAGCAAAAATGCTTTACGGTCGTCATCGGTTAATGTGAGTTTTAAAAGGCACCAACATTTTAAAAAATGTGTAACATTTTCAATGCATCAGCATTTATTCCACAAATGTGAATTGAGTAAAATGGTACTCAGCACATGTTAGCAGGAAGCTTAACGAATAAGTACAGCTCGAAAAAAGATAATTTTAAAACAAAAGAGATTGGCTGTGCAGTGAAAGTTGAGCCCTTTGGATCTAGGGAGAGCCCTGGAAAGCTACAGGAAGGTGTGTCTGTGCAGGAACCGCTGTCACAGCTTAATAATGATTAATAAGTTGGTGACTACTTTCCTGTACAGCCACCCCCTCCGGCAGCTATGCGATTCCTCCTTGGCGGAGGTGCTGGAAGTCAAATTCTTTCACCCAAAGAGAAGGCGTGTGCCATCTCTTTTCTAATGGCCGCCAAATCATTTACACGAAATTTTCGCAATAAAGCCTTTTTTTTCTTCTTTAAATTTTGTTTTTTTATACATTTTATCTAAAGGAGTTTCGCTCACAACAAAGGAAATAACTCCAATGTTTTTTTACTGCACTAAAAAAAAAAGAAAACGCTTCAACCACAATGAGTGACCTTCACCCACCCCATCCAAAATGGCTACCCTCTCCGGCATCTCCGCTAAGGAGGAATCCCCGTTTTGACGGTTTAATGTTCTAGGAAACCAGAGCAAAGTGAGAGTTACGATCCTTGAAAAGGCTGTCTTTCTGGTGATCTCGACGTGTTTCTTGCAAAAACTCATCCGTCAGGGTCCACCTTTAAGAAAGGACCTTATTGAGAGTTGTACTCATTCTTGAAGCTTTCTGCTAACATGTGATGAGTGTCATGTTGCACAAATCACTCTTTGGACAAAATGCTGAAGCACTAAATTTGTTGCATTTATTTAAAATTTGGAGGCGTTTCTAAATTCACGTTACCATGGAAACCAACGACAATCACGAAACATTTTTACTTTCACTCTAAGGCCACGTCTCTTGTGTATGTAACTGCCATGTTTTAAGGTCCAGACGCAAAGCGTTTTGAAGCTACAAGCAAACTACCAAAACATGTGTACTTTGAAAGTGTTCCATAACTTTTGGGGGGCAGCTTAGTAGAATTTAATCAGATTTATTTAGACAGAATAGGGGTCGCGCTAACGCATGTTTCTTGCGTATTTGACGCGCTTTAAAAATCGCTGACGCATTTTACGGCGTAAACGGTTTACGCGTAATCCATTGCAAAATGACGTCCGCTCAAAATCGCATCTGAGTCAAGATGGTGAATCAGACTTTAGAAGTTTAGAAGTCCTACACGTATAGTGGTTCTGCTACACCAAACATTGGAACAGACTATAGAAAAGTGCCACTGCTTTCAGAGGAGGTAAGTATCCCATCCTTTCTCTTTCATTAGTTATCCAGATTCTGCCCAGTACTGTTGTGCAGTGCAGTGTGGTGGGAAAATCACTGTAAGCGCATTGGGGTGATCAACAGGGCTCGTGTCGACTTTGAGGATCGCCGTGATCGCCGAAAATGACTGGTTAGTGAATAAAAATGCATGTTTTTGTTGCTGGTCTAGTTTTCATTGTTTTTAGCTTAGATTTATTATTTTGTTCTTTGACGCAATTTTTTGCTTCCCTTACGCATTTTTTTGCCGACGTCGCGTAAGCAAAACGCATTTTCAAAAACACTAGCACGACCCCTGCAGTAGAATTTCACGTCAAGCGTGCCTCACGAATGTCAAAATCGAATTGTACTTGTAGTGAATCGAATGGTATGCAATGTAGCCGGCCTTTAACTGCCTGTCTGAATGACTGAAGGTTACTTGTCCAGTGAATACCTGATAGGCTCAATACAATGTGTTCATGCTTGAAGTGCATGGATCGAATCACGAATCCCGTAGTCTGGATGACCGTAGGGGCTCCTCTGAAGATTTTACAACCAGTTTCTTCCACTCTTCCCGGTTTTTGGCTTTTCTTAGTGTGTCTTTCAGTGCATGGATAAGAAGTGCAAAGATAATAATCAAAGGACATTGACTGATTTCTGTAAACTGGTCTTTCGATACAATATTATGCATTCTCCTAGCCGCCCACCATTTGTCTGACGAGAATAGTTAAGAACTGCCACAATTTCAATAGACGATTTTCAGAAAAAAAGTAGGGGAGAGCACTTCGTGAAAATTAGAGTTGTTTACCTCCATTACTCGGTCAAACACCATAGCAACAATGCAACAATGGCGTCAAAACTTGAAACCGCAGGATGTCAGTCAGCGACTTGCAAACATTGCTTTAGAAAAATTAGGGGTAGCCAATTATAGAACTTGCAAAACATGACGTACAAATATAAATGACATAATTTTTTAGAATGATGCACAGTGTTTTAAGTGCTGTATGTCTGCTCAAACACACGAGACCATAGGCTACGAGAGCTGATGGTAGAGTGACTTCCCCTGTTTGACCGATTGAATTAGGCAAGATCACTCCCACACACCATGAAATTACTCCTCTTAATTATTTCCGAACAATTCCTATTGTCTCACCCACCTGTTTCCATGGAGGCGATTCATTTACACTAAAGAATGTGCGTGTGCGTGTGTGTGTGTGTGTGCGTGTGTTTGTACAAGTGTATGTTTGAGTAAGTTTGTGTGCGTTTCAGTGAGAATGTGTTTGATGAAATGTGTGTGGGTCTGTGTGTGTATGTCTGTGTGCAAGAACGCATTCACTCTCATGCGTGCACGTACGTGCGTGTGTGTCTGTTTTGCGTGTGTGTGCGTGTGCGAGTGTTTCAATGCTGATTGTAAAGCGCTTTGTGCTCGATAAAAAAGCGCTATATAAATATCCGTTTATTAGGATTCTCCCTAAAGGAGAATACTATTGCATTCGTCAAAATTCTTCTTTTTTTCCCTTCTTTTTCTTCCCCTTTTTTCTTGTCGGATTAGGCTGAAATTTTCAGAAAAGTTGCAGGACCTTTTGGGTATGTGAAATTTCAAATTTTAAATGATTTCGCCAAATTGTCGGCAACATATGGCCGAAAAAACGCAAAATTGGTGAAATTTCAATCTTGAATTTCTCAAAAACGGCAGCACGGATTTCGTTCATGTTTTCAGAATTTACTACAAAGTAGATTTGCAACACTTCCGGCATAAAACTCAAACGGAAGTCTGAACCGGAAGTGCCACAGCTATGGTCAGGCAGCTTTTATTTGGTTCACGGAATAGCCAAAACCGTAAGTGACGTCACAAATCTAACTATTGGATATTGTAGCCCTTATGTTGGCCCAGGTCTGAAAGGAGTTTGTTGACGATATGTTAAACACTTTGGAAGTTATTCAAATATATGTAAATTTGGTTGACCTACTTTCACTGGGTTTTTTACTTTTCAATCGATTTCGCTTAAATTGACAGGAAAATTGACAGACACTATTCTCATGCTGAATATCCAATATTATGCCGATTGGTCAAATTTTGGCCAAAATATGGGCTAACAATGGCCACATCCGGCCAATATTCAATCTTGAATAACTCAAAAACGGCTTCGCGGAATGCATTCATATTTTCACTGTTTATTAAGGAGTATTTTTGCAACACTTCCGATATGAAACTGAGCCAGAAATGCCGACTGGAAGTGGAGACAAACAATTTCAAATGTATTTACTCAAAACCACTTCAACAAAATGCATAGAATGCTATTTAGATTATGTCATAGCTCAGATGTTACAGTGACGCAAAGTGACACTGATGTCATTGGTGTCTTGCGGTAAGCTGTGACGTATAGTAGCTTATGAAATTGCGGTAGGCCACAACAATATCGCCACAGAAAGAGAGAGAGATGGTTGATGAAAAGGGAGAATCCTGTCATGTTTGTCTTTAAGACAAATATAAGCCATCTAGTTATTATAATTATTATTATTTATCTAATTTGTCTTACATTTTATTTTTATCTCCCTGTACAGCGCTGGCTGAACCTTAAAAAATGTACTCGCCCTTTTGGGCGAGTAACTGAACAATTTTACTCACTCAAAGTCAAACAGATTTTCACTAGCCCGAAGAGAACAATAATAATCCCTGAGAACACCACACACACACACAGGGGAGAAGGAAGAGAGAGAGCTAAAGGAGAGAGAGGAAGAGAAAGAGAAAAGAAAGAGTGGGAAGGAAAGAAAGGACAGAAGTAAAGAGAAAGAGAAATGACAGGGGGAGAGAGGTGGGGAAGAGAGAAAGGGGGAGGAAGAGATTGAGAAGGCTGCCTTTCCTTTCTTTTCAGTACCAGTGCTGGCATGTTGTTATCTTAGCAGACAGCTCAGCTTGCTTTGATAGTGGGTTGTGAGGGAGAGATGGTGTGGGGAGACTCAGCAGTAAAAAAAGAGAGATGTGCAGCACTGAAATTTACAGTCGCCCATCGGGCTAGTGACTTTTGAAATCTACTCGCCCACAGATTTTTATACTAGCCACTGACTACCAGGCTAGTAGTTTGGGCCAGCCCTGCTGTATGTAATTGTAAACACAATGTTGTTGAAATTCACTGACAGCACACCAATTGTTTTTAATATTGATTTTTGTTTCTTGTGTATGTGACTGTGTGTGCTTTTACGTGTGTGTGTGTGTGTGTGCGTGTGTGTGTGTGTGTACAATTATGGGCCCAATTCAAAGTTCTTTAATGATCTGGATAAACATGTTATGAAGTGTAACATATGTGTCAAACATGTAGATACTACTACTACTACTAGTTACAGACATCTAGTTTACAACCACTTATTTTTACAAAGACAATTAACACACAATACAGTTCATACAATTTACAGATATTTTCCAAAACTGATAATTCAGACACACTACATAAAGACAAATTACGGACATATATTCATCAGAACAATGTACAGAGACACTTGCAAGCACTTTTAAAGTCAGACAATTCAGCATAAAAGAACAGAAACTGAACATTTTTACAAAACAAAAAACAAACAATTTACTGACAATTTACATGTGAAACCGAACAGCTGTACTTAAGACAATGTACAAAGGTACATGGACAGTATACACTCACACAGACAATTTAGACTCTTTACAAAAACACACAATACAGTTACATACAGTTTACAGATATTTTTTAAAACTAATAATTCAGACACATTACATAAACTGATAAAGACAAAGTTGGTTGAGTCGCTGCTCGTAATCCGCCAGGTTTGCGAGTGTGCGGGTTCGAATCCAGCTCGGGTTGCAGTGGTGTGTCCTTGAGAAAAGGCACTTTACTCTTATTTTCCTCACTCCACCCGGGAGTAAATGGGTACCTGACGTCAGTTGGGGAAAAAATCCTTCGGATGAGACTTAAGAACCGAGGTCCCGTGTGCAAACGCATGCACAAAGATCTTGCGCACACGTTAAAGCCCATTCCACAATTCAGTAGAAGCAGGCCATGTTATGCCGGGGGAATGGATGACACGAACTCACATAGCATGCATCCTGTGCGCCAATTGCAGTCTAAACGAAGACTTTGGACGTGCCTCCTGATGGCCTAACATAGATTCGCTCCCCTTGGACTGCTGGTCTCGGATTCTGCGACTTCAACAAGCCGGGGTGTAGCTGCGAATTGGAATTCGGAATGAGCGGCGTGGGAGCAACACCACTGTACGACCCAGAAAAAAAAAAAAAAAGACTTTGGACATGGGGCAGGATAAACATCCCCAATAGAATGAAGGAAGAAAGGAACATGAGTTCATCGCTCTCACCTTGTTCTTCTTCTTGCCCTTTTTGCCTTCGGTCTGCTGCCCAGCCTGTTTCTGTTGCTGATAGCCTCCCCGCTGCTGTTGTCTGTAAGCCCCTGACTGGTTGAACATCTGCGGGAAGTTGTAGCCCGAGCGGTTGTAGCCCATGGCCTGGCTGTAGTTGGGCATGTTGTAGCCCTGGTTGTAGTAGCCCTGTGGGTAGTTGCCGTAGTTTGATAACATGCCGTAGTTGTTGTAGCCCTCTCCCCCGAAGGAAGGGAAGAAGGAGTTTGGTGCGTAGTTGGGGAAAGCCTGGTACTGTCCTGAAACACACACACAAAATGACAGACAACGTTAACTCATTCGCATCCCAACGATTTTGAATTATTAAAATAAAACCTCACAAATCACTCCAGCCATACACACAAACAAAACATACATAAACAAAAGGAGAAATGAAAGAAGACTACGGGTTTTTACTTCAGGTTTAGACAGGGAAGTTGGTAGATCAGACTTTTTTTAACATATAGTATAGAAAAACTCTCCACACCAATTGGTTTCCCCACAACAAACCACTACAAAAGGAAAGTCAGAGGCAAAATGGTGGTCTAAGGGAGCGAAGCGAGTTCAGAAGTGACCAAGGTATGGTGTGCACACATATTTACTTCCCTCGAAGCAAATGCATCAAATTGACAGCGCTCTATTAATTCCGCACATATATGGCTGGATCGACTTGAACGACTCAATGAGTTAACAAAATGGGGTGTTCCAAAAACGTTCAAACAGCACCTTGGAAAAACAAAGAAAAGAGTGCCAGGAGGCATGAAACCACCTTTTCCTTCCAAAACCAGATTTCCTCTGTCTGTCGTGCTTGTTACTTAGAACTTCGGCGCATTGGATCTGTAAGACATCTTCTTTCCGAGGAAGCTACAAAAACTCTCATCTCTGCCTTCGTACTCTCCAGACTAGATTACTGTAATTCCCTTCTTGCTGGCTGCCCACAAACTGTTCTCGCTAAACTTAAAAAAATTCAAAACAATGCTGCTCGCCTTGTACTGAGGTGCTCCAAATTCTCTCATTCTACCCCTATGCTTGAATCTCTTCACTGGCTTCCTGTTGGAAAGCGTATCGACTACAAGCTCTCTCTGCTCTGTTACAAGTCCCTGAATGGTCTTGCTCCTTCTTATCTCACTGATCTCCTGAACCTTTACACACCTCTTAGACAGTTACGCTCCTCTTCTGACACTTCTCTCCTCCAGATCCCTCGTTACCGCACCAGGACTCTCGGTGAACGTTCCTTCTCTTTTCAGGCCTCCTCTACTTGGAACAAACTCCCTCTTCCTCTCCGTTCTGCCAACTCCCTTTCTTCATTTAAGTCTTCCCTCAAAACCACTCTCTTCAAATCGTAGCCTGCTCTGTTCTTTTGGAAAGTAATTTTTGTCCCTTCTCTGCGCGTGTGTTTGTGTGCAGTGTGTGGTTTGTGCGGGCGTGTGTGTGTGTGTGTGTGGTGTGTCGTGTGTAGTGTGGTGTGGTGTGGTGTGTTGTGTTGTGGTGTGTCGTGTGTGTGTGGTGTGTGTGGTGTGTGTGTGTGTGTGTGTGTGTGTTTTGTTGTGTGTGTGCGCGTGCATGTGTGTGTGTGTATGCGAGGAAATGTTTGACATTCTCATATTTTCTACTGCTTGTTGTTGTTGCTGTTGTTGTTTGTTTGTCTTTGTTTTGTGGGGGGGGGGGGGGGGGGGGTATTCATTTATTTGTTTATTATTGTAAGCGCTTAGGGCTTGTTTAAGATTAAGCGCATATAAATGCTCATTATTATTATTATTATTATTAACTTAGCATAATACACACACACTCATCTCAAAATTCAAAGGCATCAGAATGGTCTGAAGTCCAATCCTCTGAAAACCTTGTTAAAAGGGCCATCAAGGCCCCAGACTAGAGGGAAAACACCTAGAATCAGTTCCCAACAAGACTAGAAAAAGTGAGGAATCACTTTAAAATGCTTTTGGGCCCCCCAAAAAGTCTCACTAAAGAATAAAGGCAAAACCAAACGCACGCACGCATGCACACACACACACACCACAAAACACAACACATGCCTTCTATTAGCTAATGGCACCGAAAAATTAAATATAAAAATATTGATTAGTGAATTACATTTTCATTTAGATATTTTTAAAACAAGCAAATAGCAAAAAGAATTTTGTAAATATCTTAATTGGTTGCTGAGATATTACATTTTAAAGTTTGGATGACTGCCGTTTATGCATAAACGGGAAAAAAAGTCATTTTTATGCCCCAACCATACCCTAAGTATGTATTCAGTAAACATTGTACTTTTTGTGAGCAATCTATAGTATGCAGAGAAGTAGAATCCGTAGTTTGGGAGCATTTGTTTATTTCATTTTATAATTATGATCGCTCAAAGTTGGCCAATCTGCCAATTTCACAATGACTAAAATTTGACGAAATTTGCGAAGTAGCAACTTTGAGTCATTGGCATGCAGAATCTAACAATTTATATACCATGAAATGCATGTATTCTAAGTCTAGTGTTTGTGTTTTGTAGCTCTAATTTTTTTCTAGGCTCTTTCTAAGATAAACAAAAAAGTTACAGACTGTCAAAGTTACGAAAAGTGCCAAAATGGCCTGCGACGGAGCAGAACTGAGGGTAGGGAAGGTTAAATGCCCATAACTTTTGACCTAATGGATGGATTTTCTCACAATTTGGATATGTAATAAAGCTACAGCCATGCTACATACCAAACTAAATTATTAAGACATATCAAATGATTTGGTGTTGTAAAGGTGATTATATAAGGATAAAAATGGCAAAATATCATATTGATAGCATGCGGCATGAGACATAATGCAATACAATTCTGAAATTATATGTCACATTTAACTACTATTACTTCTACTCATATTTTTAAACATTTTCAACAAAGGAAATACTACTTTATCAGTTAATGACAAATATTAATTAATTAAATTTAGCTATTTTTGTATTATTTATAATTATATGCAGGGAGCTGAGAACAGAAAAGGGTTAAATGGCCAGCAAAACGATTCACTGTTGTACATGTCATGTTTTTGAACAAAATAATGTTTATTTTCAATAACTATTGTAACATGAGTTGCATGTCTTTTTCTTCAATAAAAATGTATGCGCCTATTTCATCATGCGTAATGGGGACTGAAACAATGCAACTTGCAAGACCATGGTATGGAGAAGGCTTGTTTGTGAAGACAGATGTTAATAGTCTGTTGTCTGGAATCCAATTCACTTCTTTCTTGCTCTCTGTTTAAATCCTATTATTTCATGTAAAATCATATAGTAATTTGGCAAGTGTCCCGTCTGTGTGTGTGTGTGTGTGTCTGAAACACGAAACGGGCCTTATAACTCCGCCGTTTTTCGACCGAATCGCTTCACATTTGCTGTGAGCCCTCACGGGGCGATGGCAACGGCAATACATTATAATAATAGTATTCGTACAGCATTCAGTCGTGGTTCATTGCGTTTTTCCGTCTTATAGGGGGGGGGGGGGGGGGGGGGGTTAGGGTTAGGGTTAGGGTTGGGGTTATTATTCCAAAAAGATAGTTAGCTGAAGGAGTTCGTGTAGTGCAGCTTTATGTTTGGTGGGAGGGGCGGGAGCGGAAGGATGGAATTAACTGAGAAGTGCGGGGGTGGGGGGGGCACATATTTACCTTTACCAAGAAAGGGTTAAAAATGAAGGCGTACGTGGTGACGGGTTGCATGATGAGTGAGCAAGATAGCGGAGAGCGGATGAATGATTAGGTGTGGTGTGAGTTACAATTTACATATTTGTTAATGTAAATTTATGTTTGATACTTTTATTTAATATTTTTATTTTACACGGTGGAAGACAAGTTTCCATGTGCGTTGTACAATGCCAATGGACAATAAAGAAACATAACTTATGACTTATCTTGCTATGCAACTCCAACAACAATTCATTCCAACTTACTTGCTCAAATGTGTACTATATTTGTTTTAATAATAACAACTATGAAAACACCAGAAAGTTGATAAATAGGTAATTATATGATATGAATTACATGTTTAATTATTTGGATTCTGATCTCTGTTGAACTGTTTTAGTTTGTTTTTCATTGTCTATTACATTTTCGCTTAAAGTAACTTCAACCTAAAACTAGTAACAGAGACTGATTAATTATTATCAATTACGCATTGTATCTCAACATTTTTAGTGTGTGTGTGTGTGTGACTATGTGTGTGTGCACGTGTGTGTGCATGCATGTGTGTGTGTGTGATGCTTAGTCGCTTCAATATTTAAAAAAGTCAATGGACAATTTTGTTGAATTGCCAATTTTTTTAACATCACCACCAGCAAGAACTTTAAGGTAATGTTGAAATGAGTTTTCTTCAATTTTTGCCAAGTTGTTTCTCAAGATAAAATTAAAAAAGGAAGGAAGGGGGGGGGGGGGGGGGGGGGGGGGTAATGAACTTAGTACTGATTGACTAATCAAGTAGGTTTTCAATGGAGCACTCACTGAACCACATGCACTGACACACCATACACACACACTAAAACAGAATAACAACACACACACAGTGGCATACACACAGAGACAGAAACAGAGACTTTGCACAGTCACACCCATACACTCAACTGTCTCAGTCAGTCAGTGGCCTACAAACTCACAAGAGAGAGACAGGGAGGGGGTGGAGAGGTGGAAAAAGAGAGGGTTCTATCTTTTAAGTAAGCTTTTACTTTGCTGAAAGTTGAAAAAAAAATTGTGTTACTTGATAACTTTTTCGTATCAAGACCGTAAACGATGTACTATATATAATATACGTACTATATTAATGTAGGAAAGCCACACTGAAACCGATCGATGTTCCATCTAGAACAGCGTTACCTCCCTTGCATTGTCAACTCGACGTAACAAAAACGTTTCAATCTTCAACTACAGCCTTAATCCAAGCTATATAAAAATTCTGCAACGATATTAAACTCATATGAACCTTTCGGCGTACTTTATTTTTTTTTATAGAATGGTCGGAAGAGTAAAAACGAGTTCGAAAATCGAATGTCTTCAGTGGTTTTGATTCAATTGATTGCCTAGCCCAGCCTCACCGGAAGGATGAAAATGGAGCGTGCTTTCAGCAGTTATCGCCATAATATTGCAATATCCAGTTTCACAGCAGTTCTTTAATGCATAATAACCAGATCGTGCATTTAAAAAATGCATAAATAAAACGGCATACAAGCAATATCTCCTCACGTGCACACAAAAACAGACAACTGAACAAAAGGGCGCAGCAAATATTTAGCGTGCAGCGGGAAAGAGACGACACACAACCAACCAACCTCGTCCTCTCCTGTTCCTGTTGTTGTTTTTCTCCGCTCTGTTCCGTGCGGGCGCTTTCCGAGCCTGGCCCGGCTCTGCCTCCTCCTCCTCCTCCTGCCCCCCTCCCCCTGTCTCGTAGCGCGTCTTGCGCCAGTCCTGCTTGCCGCGCACGGACCCCTGCTGCTGCTGCTGGTGCACGGGAGGGATACCAATCACGGAGGGGATGTAGCAGGTCTCCACCCAGATCCCCAGCGGGGAGAGGCCGGGGAGGTACAGCGCCCGCTTGTGGTAGAACAGCAATCCCGTGATCTGTGGAATCGGGAGCATGGATTGGTTGGAATCATTAGTATGACAGTCACTTTACAAAGGACTTGTGGTAGAACAGCAGTCCCGTGATCTGTGGAATTGGGAACATGGATCAGTTAGAACCATCAGTATGACAGTCACTTTACACAGACTTGAGGCAGAACAGTAATCCGATGATTTGTGGAATACAACAGTCAGTTAGGACCATCAGTATGACAGTAACATTACACAGACTTGAGGCAGAACAGTAATCCGATGATTTGTGAAATACAACAGTCAGTTAGGACCATCAGTATGACAGTAACATTACACAGATTTCTGCTTAAATTGCAGATCTCTCGGGATCAATTGTTTTTGTGTAATAATCACAGTGCAAACTGTATTATATTTCCCTTTATTATTATTATTATTATTATTTTTACCCCTATTATTTGCATCTGGTGATTTTCACTAAAAATTTCAAAATGAAAAAAAGAATTCAGACATGATCTCAAAATGTTGTACAAGCCTTTCACCCAAAAGCCAATTGCCCCTCTCTCATTGCTTCTCACCGCTCACCTCAAAGTTAGTTTTGGCGATAGCCCCACTGATGGCGTTCTTCTCACTGCTCTCTGCAGTCGGCAACGTGTAGAAACGGAACTGAAACAACAAGATGTCAAAAGATATAACAAAGATCTGGAAAGTGGGAAAAAGATATTATAAACAAAGATCTGGAAAGAAATGAGACAGTAAAACACACAGTGTACTGAAAACCTGAAGGGTTTGCAACTGAAGTGATTCTATTATTCATTTCATTAGGTAAACTAAAAGAGCAAAATTATTTCATTGCTTTTTTTCCCCATGTGAAATCAATTCATATCCAAAACAGCAGGGATTGAGATTCAGCAATCAAGGTTATAAAACAAAACAAAAATCTTTTTCCAAAAGTTTTTGTATTACAAAATTAAGTAAGCCAGGACATTTACTGTCATCTTTGGGTTACTCAGTGAACAATTTGGACAATTTTCACTGCTATTAATTCAATTGCTTGAGGCATGGTTACACACACACACACACACACACATGCACACACACACATACACATGCTCAAACACAGATGGGGACAGGAGGGGGTATTTCCTGGATTTGTGTGTGACACACACACACACACACACAGTCGAGTCAAACACACACAAATTGGGGGAAGGAGTTAAGAATTAAAATCTGATTAACTAACATCATCCGGTCTGAAACAGACACACATGGGACAATAGTTGATATAAAGATGGTGGCAACGATCCTGGAGACAATGCCCGGAGGCAGCGCAACATCAGGAAAGTCCTGAATTAGTAACAATACAGATGTATAAGGTATGAGTTAAGACAAACATATGAGACAGAACTTACCGGGTTTGTCTGTGACACTTGCTTAATGCTGGACAGCTCTTTCATCTTCTCCCTCAAGGTGGTCATGCGTACACTGGTCTGTACAATCAATCAACAACAATATCATATCAATGATCAACAACATCAGCATTCTGTTATGTTAGAGAGTAATGCAACTTTAAACAGACACACAGTAATTTGCAATAGTCATAAATGTCTATAGTCCAGTTCTTTATTTTATACCTTTTATTTCTGTCATGATTCAGAACTAATAATCATTAATTAATCACTAATAATAAACTTCTTGGCAAAGGATATTGATTAAAGGAAGGGGCTATATCAAAATTTTTACCCCTAAGGGATATGAATTAACTCATTCTGGACGAATTCCATGAATATACTCGGAACAGAAAAACGCCAGTCAAGGCCTAATTCCGAGTATTCTCGGAACAGTGATTTCTGAGTAAAAAACTTGTCTAAATCCATAGTGGGTTTTTTTTCAAGTAACTTCTCTTCATCACTCTTCCAATTTTGATTTCACTTATGTTTGGTACTTCTATTTCAATTTTTAATGTTGAAAATGTAAAAAAAATCGCCCCTACACGAGCCTACAAAAATACTCCAATATGTTTTCATTAACACAATAACAGTGACAGTAATAAGGAGACTAATGGTTCTGATTATAATGCAAGTAACCACAAATTTGAAGCAAAACTTGGATCAACCAGTAATGTTGTCAAAACTGAATCATTGACAGTGTGGAGTTTTGTTGCACTTCTTATTTGTTATAAACAAATTTTTTAGGCAACCCCAGGCCAGTCATGATGTTTGTCTAAGGCAGTGAAGTCTTGAAAGTGAAGGGGTTAACCTTTTTGCATTCAATTTGGCTCAAAGCAGCTGGCCTCCAAGTCTTCAAGTTGCACAAAGTTCTGGGTTGCTATACACACACTTTGACGAAGCCTCTCACTTGCAATGACGCGATGTAACTGTGTGGGACTCTGTGTGCTTCAAAAGACATATTTTCTTGAAAATGTGGGAAAGAAATTGAACACTAGAGGAGGGTTGGGTGAGGGGGTTTTTTCCGCAACAAATGCAAATGCAAGAGGGTTAATGACAGAAAAGAGCTAGACAGGTTGAATTTGCCGTCTTCTTCTTCTTCTTTTTCTTATGCGTTCCCAGGCCATATGGCCATATTGGGTAAGGTATATATGTGTCCAGTTGTCAGTTTTCACTGGTCTCCCTGCTGCGTACAGCCAACACAATCCCATTTCGGAGGAGCTCAAATGAGAAAATATTGGGAAGAATTTGTTTTGGAAAAAAGGCAGGAGAATAGGCCAATAACTGAATAAGTCAGAAAGATAGTAGATGACATAAAAGGGAAAAGACAGAGTCAAAGATAGTGACGTATTAGAGGAAGTTACAAGCACAGAACTTCCAGAAGGTGGGGGAATTATTTGGGAGGAATCCGCCGTCAACAGATTATCTTCCATTACTGGCAACAATTTGACTTTTGAAATTGACCAACACATAACCTAACATATTCAGAAGGTATGCAAATGTATCCACCTAATATCATTGCTTGCTGGCTTACCTCATATTTATAGAAGCTGTGCCCTTTCCAGCACAGCAGATCGACAACGTAGTAGATTTCGTTTTCGTCGTTGTACAGGCAGTCCAGAATGGTGCACTGACCGTCATCTGAAACACACACAGTCGCACAGATTGAAATATTTCATTATAATTACCAAACGTTTGCGACTGTGCTTGAGAAAACTCAACTCAAGTCACATGCACTGATTTTTAAGAAAAAAAAAAAAAAAAAAAAAAGAAAAACAAGCGCGAAATCGCAATAGTTTGTGACACGCGGTCTATTTTTACCACTCCAATCATGAGTCACCTCCCCTGGCTTTTCAATAATTTTAATCTGTAAACCAGAATCTCTGCACCATTTCGTAACTTTTTATATCTTTTGGAAAACATTTAAAACTATGTATCCTACTTATACTCATCGAAAGAAGCACCGCATACTCGTCGTGTCTGTTGTAGTGTCTGTATTACGTATGTTTATTATTTTGTACGCTTTTAAAATACATCATTTTAAAGAGCGGCCTCAATTTGAAGTGTAGCCTCGATTTGAAGTGCGACAATTTTGGACCGACCGACCGACAGACAGACAGACAGACAGACCGACCGACCGACAAAGTGAGTTATAGGTTTGTGGCTTGAGCCACAAACAAAAAAGGTAAAAGACCTAAACAATGAGCAAATTTAACACAATTGTTTTGTTATACTTCATGCAAAATTGTATCTGATTTTTTCTTCTTCTTGCGTTTCATTAGTTTCAATCAATCAATCAATCCTTTTATTGTCCATTTTACAGGAAATTCTTTCTGCAGCGATAAAACAATCAACAAAACAACACAACAAGACAGAGACAATTGGCAAGTTGTAGTTATGTGGGTTTTGGGGTTGGTTTTTTTTTTTGCTGTTTTTCCGACAAGTCTGCAGACAGCATACAAACTGCTTGCCATAATGTTTTTTGTATCTTTTTGCAGTCCCAGCTTTAAATGATGGATACAAGTAAATTGCAATAGGAGCTAGGGGCATGTTGTCTCTGTCTCTCTCTGTGTGTAGTCTCCATCTCTCTTTTTTTTCCCTTTCCCTATTGGCCACTGCAACTAGGGTTGTTAATGCCCTTGACAGCGAGAGTTATGCCATTGTTGGTCAGTATCCAAAAGGGCATTCACTCTGGCAAAAGGCAGCCATTCAGTGGCCTAAAATAGGGTTATTGGCCAGAGTTACACCCTTGTTTGGTCAGTATTCAAGCATCTACCAAGGGCATTCACTCTGGCAAAAGTTGGTCGTTGCAGTGGCCAATACAACCACCACCATCATTTTGTTAGCTTATTGTGTAAAAACACATGGCTTGTCATTTGATTCATCATCTTTTTTTTTTTTTCGTTTTTTTTTTTCATACTGACCTTCCACTTTGCTGGCTTCGCTGGGACTCCCCCCAGGCAAATGCGTGTCATGCTCACAGATCCATGTTCCCTCCATGTCGTAGGCGCGAGTGGATTTCTGTTCACAAAAGACTACTGCATGGGAAATTCAATATTTACCGTATCTTTCGGATCATTAGGCGCTGCTGTGTATAAGGCGAATAGGGCAATTTTCAAGAAAAATCTGAAAAAATTAAAGTAAAAGGCGCCCTTGTTTATAAGGCGATACACACCTTTGCAAAAGAAAGTCGAAGTTTGAAGCCAGTACACATCCTGTAAACGCTTACCAACCATTACTGCTGTCATAAACGAGAGTTGGCTCCCTTCTCAAATAATCGAACGTCCGTTTTTGCGACTTCCGGTTGTTGTGTTTGGAATTTTCTTCGCGAAAACTGGTAGAATTATGGCATTTTAAGCTCTACAACGATGCTTTTTACATCCAATGAAGGGTTATGGCATCTGTTGGATGGTATCTCAGATAATAATGGGGATTTTAAAGCATTTTAACGTGAGTATTCGTCGTATCGGTGACTCGTTACCACTTTCGATGTTGTGACTCACAGTAAGACTGTACTGAGCACAGCAATCGTTGCCTCTCTTCTCACAATTTTGTTCACTAATAGGGCGCCCTCATTTATTAGACGCATAGGTCGAAATTGGAGAAAAAAATATCGCCTTATAGTCCGAAAATTACGGTACACAACCAAAAGGGAGCTTTAAATAATCATTCCAAGGGTATTCTTCTTCGGTGGAACTGAAATTGTTTTCATTGCTCGATGGGAATTCTTCTGTTGGAACTTTGTTTTAAGACTGCCTGTTGTGAACTGATATTTTACTCATATTGCCGTACAGGAACTTTATGTACCGTATTTTTCTTACTTTAAGATGCACCTACTTGTCGTGTAGTTGTTTGTTTGCTGTATGCACCCCCCAAATTTGACACAAAAATCAAGATTTTGTTATTCTATTTTCTAACTATACTGACAGGCAGAAGTTCTGCACACACGCATTGCAAAAATCATCAAAAATGTAAATCAGATTCAAAATTAATTTTACTTTGGGTAATCCTAAATCATGCTGTGTGTACAATTGCCTGATTTAGGATTACCCAAAGTAAAATTAATTTTGAATCTGATTTACATTTTTGATGATGTTTGCAATGCGCGTGTGCAGAACTTCTGCCTGTCAGTATATATTATTAGTCATATTATAAGGCGCAGGGGGGAAAAAAGTAACGCCTTATAGTCCGAAAAATATGGTAATACAGTGGAACCTCCCTTATAAGACCTCCCATTATAAGACTCTCTCCCACATAAGACCTACTTCTCTGAGACTGCCCTTCTTTGTAAGTATCAAAATTACCTCCCTTATAAGACCCCTCCTTTATAAGACCTCATTTTGGATGATTTTTGAAGGTCTTATAAGGGAGGTTCCACTGTATTTACATTTGAATGTCTGTTAACAGAATAAATTGTATTCATTGTTTGTGGGAACATGACATCTTTCCAATTTTTTACATCTAACTATGATTAAAGGAACTATGCATTCTACGGAACTTCAAATTGTATGTTCGATCTGTGGAAATTTAGAATTATATCTAGTGTGTCTTCACAAAAGATTGCTCAAATTATTCAAGGAGAAAGCTTAATTACATTGGTAATTAATGCAACACATAAAAATATACACATGCATATATATACATAACTTCTGTAGAAAGACACAATCAGCATATATTATATCATAATGTTACATCACTTACATGTCTACTACTACCGTAATTTTCGGACCATTAGGCGAATTGGGCAATTTTCAAGAAAACTGAAAAAATTAAAGAAAAAGGCGCCCTCGTTTATAAGGTGATACACACCTCGCAAAAGAAAGTCAAACTTCGAAGCCCGCATGCGTCCGGTAAACACTTGCCAACCGCCATTATTGCTGTCATAAACGAGAGTTGGCTCCCCTTTCAAATAATCGAACTCCCGTATGTGCTACTTCCTGTTGTTGTGTTTGGAATTTTCTAGGCAAAAACTGATAGAATTATGCCATTTTTAAGCTCGACAATGATACTTTTTACATCCAATGAAGGGTTATGGCATCTGTTGGACGGTATCTCAGACGATAATAGGGATTGTGAAGCATTCTAACATGAGTATTCGTCGTATCAGTGACTCGCTACCACTTTCGATGTCTAAACTCACAGTGGACTATACTGAGCACGGCAATCGTTGCCTTTCTTCTCACAATTTTGTTCACTAATAGGGCGCCCTCGTTTATTAGGCGCATAGATCGAAATAGGAGAAAAAAAGATTGCCTTATAGTCCGAAAATGACGGTATATGGTACTCCTAAGGGAAGCTACGACCTGTATTTACTATGCTACACATATAGTACTATATCAAGGCACTTACGTGGGAAGCTACAACCAGCACTCGATTGGCCTCTGGACACACCATACACAGCCAATCGGTGGTCAGGTTACTGGGCAGCTGTTCATCTTTGTCCACCACTGTCGGCAACATGATCTGTTCAGGACAAACCTGTGTCAGTGTTTCCCACAAGGATAAATTGTGAAGGTCCCAGGGACCCTCTGTGCAAAATGTTAAGGTCCTTTTCAAATTGTTATGGGTCCCCAAGCAACATTTATTTTTGGTCTGTGAAAAACCTGTGTCCCTGGGATGCACTGCACAGAAAGAGAGTCCTTTCCTGATTTTAGTGCTTCAGGTAAGCACAAATGTGTGCTACGGGAAATGCTGTCGCGAATAATTTATGATCAGTTTAACTTCAGGGACAGGTGATCTGCTAAGAACATATCACACATATGATGACGCGTGCGTGAACACAACCGTTACTTATCAGTAAGTTAACGATGTTCTTCGTATTTCAATCGTCTGTTAGGCCTTTTCAGCCACAAGCTGTCTAGGCTAGATCTAAAATTCTACTGGATCGCGCAGAAAGCCCAAATCGTTGAAAGCTCATTGCGCATGGGGTGGGGGTGGGGTAGGGAGCAGGGGATGGAGCTTCTCCCATGTTTTCACCTTTACTCCTTAAAATTTGCAACTGAGCGTGAAAATACCTGTTAAACTTATCAACAGGGGGTGAGCGTACCCCTTAAGATGGAAAAAAATGAGAAGCCCTGGGGTAAATAATAAACATGGGGAACATTTGTGGATTGTCAGAGAGAGTGGTCAGTTCAGTAAGAAGCTAATCTCTTTTTTATCGACCAGCTTAGGCCATTTTTCAATATTTGCCACGGGTGTTCGTTCTCTATGCTAGACTACTAATTTGCCCGAGCTCGTTCTGCCCGAGTTACGCTGACCTTTCTAATTCAACTCTCTAAAATCAACTCAATAAAATTCAAGGTCGCCGGCGCGCGGCAAAACCCCCATCATCACTGCAGTGAGAAAAGCACAGGCCATCCATACAGCTCTCCTCTCATGAGACCCATGGCCCCACGTTAAGGCCTACCTGTTAATGATATTGAAACTTACTTAGGAAAGGCAAGAAATGAAAGATAACAAAGAAGAAAAAAGGAATTGTTCAAGTTGCCAAGTGAGGTCATCAAAGAAAATGACCTCATACTAATTTGATGTCACTATGGTCAGTCCATGGATCCATAAAGAGGACTGGTGCCCTGGAAATATCTCACTCTGTTTAAATGGTGTGGGGGGTTTTATGTCTCTAAATAAGACAAACGATCAAGAATTGAAGAAGAAAAAACAAACACACCATTAAACTTTCCTCTTATGTATATTAGTTTGCTTTAATAAAACTTTTTTTGTGTCCAATGTATGTCTGTGAACCTAAGAAACAAAGTAAGAAAGAAATGGTGTAAGAAAGAAAGGGTGAAAGAAAGAAAGAAAAGAAGAAACTAAAGGAAGAAAGAAAGTTCTAAAGAAACAGGGAAGCATGACTAACAAGCTAGTAACAACCCAAAGCTGCCACACACGAAAGCCTCACAAAAGCCCACCTGGTTCTGGAAACAGTTGAAGTAGGACGACTGGTTGTTGTCGCCTCCTCCATTCTCCGAGCTCTTGGGTTTGGTGGCCTGAACGATGCGCTTGATCAGACCTTCGTCATCAAAACCTGACCTGCAAGTGGAAGTGGAAGCAAGTGATCGTGCGATGTGTACTTCTCATCTTCTGAGGCGAATTGCTTTGAACTGGGGTTTTTAATGAAGTTCTTAAGAATTTAGGAACCAGGTGGGCAGGACTCCCAGGGACCCCCATTTGGGGGTCTATGAAGCACTAACATTCTCAAGGACCCTCCAAAAGAATGTGCAGGGGGTCCCAAGGATGCACTAAAAATAATATTTTTAACATTCGCAATGCCACTGGGACCCTCTATCCCGCCTCTAGGAGTAGGAGTAGGACCCTCTATGCTGTAAATGAGGGAGTCCCTGGGACCCCTTGTTTTGCGGGACGATTGGGAGCCCTGGTCCGAACACTAATCCTATGTGCAACACTACATACGATCCGATCTCAATGTGATGCGATTGTCACGATGTGAGTCATGAATCACAATAAAATACTTCCGTCTGAAAGATAATTCTTGCTATTTTCGCTCACTGTACTCAAATAGACCCAATACATGAATTTTATATTGATAATCATGCCTCACAAATGACAAATCGCATCGCATTGAATTGTATGCAGTGTTATTTATAGTGTAGCTGCCCCTTTCAGGAAAAATAAGAAGTATTAAACCCTTCACTGCTTGCCACATGTCTAGTATCGGATGTGTGATGTCATTGATTATGTCTTAACTTTTGATGTCACAGTCCTGAAAGAACTGTCCATAGCAGTGATAGCGTAGCATAGCATCGCAGTCTAATCGGATTAAAGTGAAAGTTCTAAACAAAATGGCCGCCATTTTGTCTTTTGGCGAGAAACCAAGATGGTGGCTGGCGAAAGACCTGTTTAGACGCATGTCACCCGGAGGCCTAGTCAATTATTTTAAGTTTGGCCAGCCCTGTATTATAAAGGGAAACCCCGTAAAATATGCAGGTGAACCCCTAAAACTCTAGAGACACACTTTGCACAGTGATTCTGAAGCTGACCCTCTGATCTTGACGATAGAATTAACACAGAAATGAGGCAAATGACCAACTAATATCGCTGACTCACAGGCTCTGTTTCTGCAGCACCTGCTGTCGGAGGGTCTCCAGCTCCTGGGGGCTGGCCTTGTACACCAGGTCCTCCATGTCCAGCAGCTGACCCCCAGGGTCCAGCCTCAGCCCGCTGGACACACGTTCCGCCAGGTCATCAACCTCCCTGGGCAACACACAGTGCTCAATGTTAAATACTATTTAAAATAGTGTCAAAGTACTCAAACTCAGCCTACGTGTAGAGTGGCACAGTGGTTAACGCGTTCGCTTCGTGTCAAGTAAACCCTGTCGCAGTCAAAAGTATAGCTCGTGCAAATCTGCAGCTCGCTACTATGAGAGTCTGTATTTGCGACAACCACAAATTTCACTCTTTCTTTACTTGAACCATTTACCTAACCCTAACCCTATCCCTAACCCTACAAAAAAGTGAAATTTGTGGTTCATGCTCAATGTCGTAAATACAGACTCTCATACTGTATGAGTCATAGTAGCGAGCTGCAGATTTGCACGAGCTACACTTTTGACTGCGACAAACCTGAGTTTGAACCTGGGTCAGTGGATATAGCCATGGCTCCCCCCCACCTGCGTGCGCATCTCGACCCTTCCAACGGAAGTGTCGCCTACTTAATCTTAGTCAGATTTGTGTGTAAACAGCATCGATCTGGCATTTTTCAAACAAAGTTACTGACTAAGATGGCGGTCTCCCATAATATGGCACGCTCCTTGTGGCCGAATATGACGACACGTGGGTACCAGCCATAGGGGATTTTTCCTCTCACTTTGCACTAGGCCTTATGCCAAGTTATGGTCTGAATGTGGAGTCTTTCGGATGAAACGATAAACCGAGGTCCTGTGTGCCCATGCACTTAGCACACGTTAAACCCAGTGGCAACGAAAAAGTTGTCATTTGGTCAAAATTTACCCCCCCCCCCCCCCTTCCCTCCCTCATCACATCAGTCGCACAAAAAATTGCATGCAAAAAAAAATAAAAATGGGTAGCCCGCCTCTGGCTGCGACGCGCTCTCCAGGTGGGAGCAACCCGAATTTCACAGAGATGTCTCTGTGACTATAAAGTACCTAATACCTAATACGCAAACTTTTCAACGTTTTGAACGGTTTTCATCCGGCGAAGCCTCCATTGAACCATTCTCATTCTGCATTGATCAACGGACAAACCAAGGGTATTTGCGAAGTGTGCAATGTTGAAAAACAAAGCAGTAAGCTCGATAAGATGCTTGGGCTTGATGAGCTTAAAATTCGTTTCAAATAGCAAGCATACTTTAATGAATACAGACCTATTAGAACTTTTTGCAAGCATACCTTTTGGTCGCCATTCTTCTGAGATTTGGTAGAATTATCTCCCTTGCATCAAAATAATGACATTCATCGAATTACCAAAATCTGCAGAAAAGTTGCTTTACGTGGCTTGTTCATTAAATTTTAGCAACGGTCCTGTCATTTGTAACCTTCATTCCTTCCTTTTTTCCTTCCTTCCGTATAGTGACCACAGTCACTGCTTGACTATTCTGTCGTTTTATAACTTGAGGATCTACTGAAATGCGCGAGTTCAGAAATAAAGAAAAAGAAAGCGGATAGCAGAAAAGAAGAAAACAGGAAACTGCTTGGCCCAGCCAGCCAGGTCCCGCTGATCGGTCCCCAACGTGATGCTGCGACGTGATGCTGCGCCAAGCAAGAGAATGGCCCAGCCAGCCAGGTCCCGCTGATCGGTCCCCAACGTGATGCTGTGTCATTAGGAGAAAAAAAAGAGAGAGAGGAGAGATTGATCGTGCCGGATTTGGAGAACCATGACACAAAGATGCTCAAGGCCGGTCCCCACCTCAACAGCCTATTCTGGGAGATTAATTGTTCCATGTCTTGGTGGTATGTGGCAGGAAACTGGCCTGTCTCTATGTTGAGTGCGGCAGTAGATCTGGGCCAGCTGCTTGGTGTGGGCTCGACTGACGCTGGCGTTGTGGTGCTGGGATCAGTGTTTCTTTCAGATTCTTCATAGTGACCAGTTCGTTCTGGATTTTGTACAGCATGACTAGTCTTGCTGTCTCTCTTCGTTGGTGCAGAGAGGGCCACTTCAAAGTCTTTATCATGGACGTCAGGCTTGATGTGTTTCTAAGCGCCTTCAGACAAATCTTGCTGCTTTCCTTTGGACCGCTTCAATTCTGTCATTGTCTTGCTGCTGGTGAGAGTCCCACACTTTGGAGGCATACCAGTATGGGACGTACATATGTCTTGTAAGCTCTTTCCGTGATGGTCTGGGAACTGAGTTTTAGATTCCTTCTCAAAAACCCTAGAGTCTTGTTGGCCTTTGAGCAAATGTGTTGGATGTGCTTTTTCCAAATCAGGGCCTGTATTCACGTTGAGATAGCATGAGACTTAGCATGATGCTAGCTTAGAAGCTCTTCCAAAAGTCCTATTAAATCCAATAGGACATTGGAAGAGCTTCTAAGTTAGCATCATGCTAAGTCTCATGCTATCTCAACGTGAATACAGGCACTGGTCTTTACAGATGGTAACCAAGGTATTTCGCAGAGTCGGCCGTTTCGAGCAAGTGTCCATGGAGAACATATACCTGCTCTCTTGCGTCTGCCTTCTTCTGGTAACAGGTAAGGTGGTGCATTTTTGTCAGGACGAAATGCCATTTCCCAGCTCTTCTCCCAATCAGCAAGCTGATGGAGGTCGTGTTGCAGCTGGTCCTGGTTCTGGGGCGCTGCTACCGCACTCTAGGCCTATACGTCAGTCATCAGCAAACGTTCCGGCAGGTCGTTGATGCAGGTATAAGCAAGAAAGGGCCAATGCCTTTAACCTATAACACATACAAGTATGACTAGTCTTATACAAGTATAATGGATGTAGCAAAGAAAACTTAATTCATTAAAGCATTCCAGTGCTAGCACACTACATCGTGATATCTTTTTCTGCATGCATCATGTGAGGCCCGATCGAGCGTCGTACATGACTCACTCCATCTTCTATCTTGCATCTCACTAAACATTTACTCAACCCCTCCCCCACCCATTTCAAGCCTACAATTAATTAAAATACTCAGCCAAATTCTTCTTTTCTTATCATCTTAAAACAACAAATGATTCTCTAATATTTAGGCCTAATACCTATATCTGAACTTACAAAATAAATACCCAACCAAATTACTCTCTTCATATCCTGTCAATATCATTGTAAACAACAAACGCTTTAAAATTTATATTATCTAATATATTTCTCAAATCCTATCTCATCCCGTGCTGCGCATCTTCGCCTTTGAACCCCTGTATATATAGACCTACAGTGAAACCCGCTTTATTTCAAGTTAATCGAGAATTCTGATCGCTTCTCGGCCTTTTGGCTAAGACAGTGATTCAGGAACATATTTTTTTCTTTATACCATGGTTGGTTTGTTCAGCCCGTCGTACATGGCGAAAGCCGATACGCGACGTTAAACTGAACTTCCATTATTTCAAGTGCCTTGGGACCACCAAATGACTTGAAATTATTCGAACTTGAAATTATCCGAGTGCTCAGTTCATTTCAAGTTTTTGCCTAATCTAACACAAAATTTAAATTAACCGAGCAAAGTTGAAATTAACCGAGCAAGACGGGGGAGAAAGGATTTTTTTATAGTATGGATATTTTCACATTGATTTATGTGTTTAGAAAGTGTACACTTGTATCTTTTATATACTTTACCAGAAATACAAACTGTTCTACCTTGGGCTAAATGGTGTTTGAATCTTCATCTCATATAAGCGCTAAGGTCTATACTGTATTTGAGGACATTGCGGATTGGAAGGACGGATTTGGTGTGTGTGTGTGTCACAGTGTGTGTGTGAGTGTGTGTGTATGTGTGTGTGTGTGTGTGTGTGTGTGTGTGTGTGTGTGTGTGTGTGTGTGTGTGTGTGTGTGTGTGTGTGTGTGTGTGTGTGTGTGTGTGTGTGTGTGCGCGCGTGCGTGCGTGCGTGCGTGCGTGCGTGTGCGTGTGTTAGATAAAGTGTACATTACTTTTCAATGAGGCTTTATACTGCTTCTTCGTGTTGCCCAAGGGCGATAATTTTATGTAGGTGGTGCTTTCACGTGAGGCCCTCTGTTCACTTGAGAGAGAGAGAGAGAGAGAGAGAGAGAGAGAGAGAGAGAGAGAGAGAGAGAGAGAGAGAGAGAGAGAGAGAGAGAGAGAGAGAGAGAGAGAGAGAGAGAGAGAGAGAGAGAGAGAGAGAGAGAGAGAGAGAGAGAGAGAGAGAGAGAGAGAGAGAGAGAGATAGAGACATAGAGAGAGAGAGTGAGAGAGAGAGAATGAGAGGAGAGAGAGAGAGAGGAGAGAGACAGAGAGAGAGAAAGACAGAGAGAGAGAGAGAGGGAGAGAGATAGAGAGAGACAGAGAGAGAAAAGGCCGAGGGAGGAGAGACACAAAGAGAAAGAGAATGAGGGAGAGAGAGAGAGAGAGAGAAGGAGGGAGAGATAGAGAGAGAGAGAATGAGGGAGAGATAAAGAGAGAGAGATGATGAGAGAGAGAGAGAGAGAGAGAGAGAGAGAGATAGAGAGATAGAGAGAGAGATAAGGAAGGAGCGAGAGAGAGACAGAGAGTGAGAGAAGGAGGGACAGAGACAGAGAGGGGTGAAAGAGAGACAGAGCGAGAGAGAGAGAGAGAGAGGAGAGAGAGAGAGAGAGAGAGAGAGAGAGAGAGAGAGAGAGAGAGAGAGAGAGAGAGAGAGAGAGAGAGAGAGAGAGATAGAGAGAGTGAGAGAGAGAGAATGAGGGAGAGAGAGAGAGGAGGGAGAGAGAGAGAGAGAGAAGAGACAGAGAGAGAGAGAGAGAGTCAGAGAGAGGGCCCGAGAGACAGAGAGAGAAAAGGCAGAGGGAGGAGAGACACAGAGAGAAAGAGAAGGAGGGAGAGAGAGAGAGAGAGAGAGAGAGAGAGAGAGAGAGAGAGAGAGAGAGAGAGAGAGAGAGAAGGAGGGAGAGATAAAGAGAGAGAGAATGAGGGAGAGAGAGAGAGAGAGAGAGAGAGAGAGAGAGATAGAGAGATAGAGAGAGAGAGAGAGAGAGAGAAGGAGCGAGAGAGAGACAGAGAGTGAGAGAAGGAGGGACAGAGACAGAGAGAGAGAGGGAGAGAAGGAGGGAAAGAGAGACAGAGAGAGAGAGAGAAGGAGTGAGAGTGAGAGAGAGAGAGACAGTGCCTCCACGCACTCAATTAATTCTATGTTCCTTTTTAAAGTACGTGTAGCGTGCTTCACTTTCTTGTCCGCCATCTTACTCTATTATGAGCATCTCCCGCGACAGCCAAAAAACTGTGGTGATCTGATCAACACTCCCCTTTCTCCCGCTCCCTCAGACCAGGGTTCAAGCAAAGGTTAAAGCTACACACACGCGCGCACGCACGCCCACACACACACACACACACACACACAAGGTGATCTGATTGACACTTCCTCTCACCGAGTCAAAGCCAGACGACACACAGTGACATACATGTGCGCAAGCGTAGAGATTTTAGACAAGCCTGAACAAAAATTGAAGTAAATAAAAAGTGTGTTGACTTGACATTAGGCGAGCCAAAAAAATTGAATTTAGCCGATCTCCTCCTCTTGAAAAATGTGTTGACTTCAAATTAACCGAGCACTTGAAATTAACCGGGTTTCGCTTCAGTTGGGGCCGAGATTTTACTTGAAATTAACCGATAATTTAAATTAACCGAATTGAAATTATCCGGGGTTTTGTAACAGATAGAAAGAAGTCCTCTGGCCGAGACCTTAGAATGACTTGAAATTATCCCGAAATTGAAAATAACCGAGTTGAAATAAAGCGGGTTTCACTGTAATATGTCAATAATTGACGATAAACGGCAGGTGGACATTACTGGAAGAAGAAGTTGCCATGCCGTACGTGAGTGTATTAGGGCCTACGTCATTAAAAAATATGTAAACGCATGTGACCACAATCGTGGATTCTTGAGCTGACTTTTCTGTTCCTTATGAATTCTTCAAATTGACAGTTTGTAATGTTTTAATTTGTTTTGCGTTTTAAGTTCGCGTGGAAGTGTTTAACCCTTTCGCCGCCAGCCATTTTTCAGCCACAAAATACCATTAAACTTACGTGGGTAGAGAACAGAAAGTATCTGCAATATTGCAAATTCCTCCGTGACATGCACAACATTAGGCCTATCCTTACCTCCCAAAATTAAGAAAATAGGGTCTTCACATAAAAGGCCCAGATTTGATGCTTTTTAGTGACATGGGTGTTAAACCATTGTGGTGCAAAAAATCGACATTGGCGGTGAAAGGGTTAAAGGCAATGAAGCGCTTTGAAAGATTCTCTTCAAAAGGGCTGGAGCTATTCAGAAATAAGAATTTACAGCGGAAATCTGGATAGCATAAGACGGGGTAAAAGGCGCATGGGCGGGTAAGAAGCCCACCCCAATTATCTGGTGAAATAAAAAATTTCAGTCAAATTTGCCCATGAGTGAAAGGGTTAACGGTCAATGAAGCGCTTTGAGAAGATTCTCTTCAGATAAGGGCTTGCCCAGCTTTTTATTCCCCAGAAATAAGAATTTACAGCGGAAATCTGGATATATTGTGCGGGGACAGCGCGACAAAGATCCCCCAACTTAATTACTTGCACTAAAGAATCAGAATATTTTAATTTTAATCTTAGCTTGCAGGCTTTTATATCTGTTAAAGCAGACATGTAGAAAAGCTAACAATGATAACATTGTACTTTTATGTCTGTTAAAGCAGACATGTAGAAAAGCTAACAATGATAACATTGTACTTTTATGTCTGTTAAAGCAGACATGTAGAAAAGCTAACAATGATAACATTGAACTTTTATGTCTGTTAAAGCAGACATGTAGAAAAGCTAACAATGATAATTACTTTTATGTCTGTTAAAGCAGACATGTAGAAAAGCTAACAATGATAACATTTACTTTTATGTCTGTTAAAGCAGACATGTAGAAAAGCTAACAATGATAACATTAACTTTTATGTCTGTTAAAGCAGACATGTAGAAAAGCTAACAATGATAACATTGTACTTTTTGCCATTTTCACAGGTATTACTTTGGACTACTAGTAAAACACACACAAAAAACCCGTTTTATAGGTCTTTAAAATCGTAAATCTCGCCAATGGCTGGTACCCACGTGTCGTCATATCCGGCCACAAGGAGCGCCATATTATGGGAGACCGCCATCTTAGTCCTTACCTTTTTTTGAAAAATGCCAGATCGATGCTGCGTATTTGGCTGGTCAATTCGGCTTATCTAAACTGTATTTATAACATCTGGATGTTTTCTTGAACACATTTAGATACATTTTAACTTTGTTACACACAAATAAGGACTAAGATGGCGACACTTCCGTTGGAATGGTCGAGATGGGCACGCAGGTGGGTTCCTGTATTATATTATATCAATTACTGAACAGTAAGAAGAGTCATGACCTGAATATGGCCAGGCCCCCTTAGAGTGTAAGGAGTTGAAGACATAAAAGGCCTAGGATTCTTCTTCTTCTTCTTCTTCTTCGTTCGCTCAGACAGTTTCCTGTCAAATATGAGCGCAGATT
>CM065693.1:15142757-15145257 GCA_017654935.2 Phymorhynchus buccinoides
GCAGAAAACGAAGCGTTTTAGTGTTTGTCTTGGCAGGGGTCAAAACAATAGTACATATTCAATTTTAATAGGTCAATGTCCGGAAAATGTTGAAAATGTACAACACTGGGTTTCACACTACACTTCATGTGAACATGGTAGTTAGGATACTAGGCGTTCGAGACTGCACTTGGTCATCTCCAAACATGGAACACTCAATTTTTGTTAGTAAAGTTTTATTTTTGTGTGTGTATTTGACGGTTTAAGGTTTTGGTTAGGGTTAGGGATAGGGTTAGGGTTAGAACTAGAGTCAGTTTAATTTCAGATTGAATGGATAAAAGATACACATTCTAAAGTTTCGCTGAAAAAACCGACATTGTCACGCGAATGGCGTCACTTTCCTTATTTGGAGATGACCAAGTGCAGCATTGAACGTCTTGTAGTTAGGATGAAGACAGCAAAGAACCTATAGCCATGGAAAATGGATGAGTACAGGGGTTAGTAACTTACGTAATTGATAATAATCTATCGCACGCAGGCGAGTTTACATCTGGTAGACACCAAATAACACGAGCGTAGGCGTTCTATAGCAGACTTCTAGTAGAAAAGGAAAGAACTTGCACACACACACACACACACACACACGGGCGCGCGCGTGCACACACACACACACACACACACACACACACACACACACACACACACACACACACACACACACACACACACACACACACACACATACACACACACACACACACACACACACACACACACACACACACACACACACACACACACACACACACACACACACACACACACATACACACACACACTACACACACACACACACACACACACACACACACACACACACACACACACACACACACACACACACACATACACACACACACACACACACACACACACACACACACACACACACACACACACACACACACACACACACACACACACACACACACACACACACACACACACACACACACACACACACACACACACACACACACACACACACACACACACACACACACACACACACACACACACACACACACACACACACACACACACACACACACACACACACACACACACACACACACACACACACACACACACACACACACACACACACACACACACACACACACACACACACACACACACACAAGGGGGGGGGGGGGGGTGAGAGAGACAGAGAAAGGGGGTGGGCTAAAATAAAAATTAGAAGAAAAACAGTTGATACAAAAAGATAACCAGGAGGTAAAAAATAGGATTTGCAATGGACTTCAATTCATATTGATTATACCTTTGCCGACTGAACCGACTCAGATCAGAGATGAGCTACGACGCATAAAAGTTGAACAGGAAAGAAGAACAAGACGGCCAACGCCATGTAAAGTACTCCCAGTCCAGCCTGTTCTCACTCTCGCTTTGCTACTGGCCCTTTCAAAGACTAGCCTCGCATTAGGGGAAGACGGGGTAAAAAGCCCACGGGCGGGTAAGAAACCCATGCCAATTATCTCATGAAATTAAGCAAATTTCAGTCACATTTTGCCCATGAGACGAGTGTTAATGTTTAGCATTCGTCTCATGGGCAAAATGTGATTGAAATCTTTATTTCATGAGATAATTGGCATGGGCTTCTTACCCGCCCATGGGTTTTTTTGCCCCGTCTTCACCTATTGTTGAGTGATAGTTCGTTTAACGTCCTCCGGCCTGAAACAGGCACATTATGGGACATTAATAACCATAAAGACAGTGGGACGATCCCGGAGGCACTGCAACACCTGGAAAGTCACGAATTTTTTCTCTCTCTTAATAATCAAGATGTCAACTTAACCTATAAGAGTTAATTCCCATTGTATTGTTGAGAAGAAGGAAAATCTGTTGAACATCCTCCGGTCTGAAACAGATTTGATTTGATTGATTGATTGATTGATTTAATTTAAAGTCTGTTCACAACAATGGTGATATTAGACTTAAATAATTACATTAATTAAACAAAACCAAAACAGACATAAACAAATATTGAATTAAAATGAGGGGAAAAGAGTGTGTGAGTGTGTGTGTGTGTGTGTGTGTGTGTGTGTGTGTGTGTGTGTGTGTGTGTGTGTGTGTGTGTGTGTGTGTGTGTGTGTGTGTGTGTGTGTGTGTGTGTGTGTGTGTGTGTGTGTGTGTGTGTGTGTGTGTGTGTGTGTGTGTGTGTGTGTGTGTGTGTGTGTGTGTGTGTGTGTGTGTGTGTGTGTGTGTGTGTGTGTGTGTGTGTGTGTGTGTGTGTGTGTGTGTGTGTGTGTGTGTTGTGTGTGTGTGTGTGTGTGTGTGTGTGTGTGTGTGTGTGTGTGTGTGTGTGTTGTGTGTGTGTGTGTGTGTGTGTGTGTGTGTGTGTGTGTGTGTGTGTGTGTGTGTGTGTGTGTGTGTGTGTGTGTGTGTGTGTGTGTGTGTGTGTGTGTGTGTGTGTGTGTGTGTGTGTGTGTGTGTGTGTGTG
>CM065693.1:15150257-15152757 GCA_017654935.2 Phymorhynchus buccinoides
TGGCATTTTGGCATATTCTAGTCACATAGACTTATCTCTGCGAAATTCGGGCTGCTCCCACCTGGAGAGAGCGTCCACGCATGCGCAGCACCACCCTGGGTTTTTTTTTTGGGGGGAGGAGGTGAAGAGGTGGGGGAGGTGGGGGAGGGGGGGGGTGAAGAGGTTGGGGGGGGGGGGCAGGAGGTGAAGAGGTGGGGGAGGGGGGCAGGAGGTGAAGAGGTTGGGGGGGGGGGGGGGGCAGGAGGTGAAGAGGTTGGGGGGGGGGGGGGCAGGAGGTGAAGAGGTGGGGGGAGGGGGGGGCAGGAGGTGAAAGAGTGGGGGAGGGGGGTGAAGAGGTTGGGGAGGGGGGGGGGGGCAGGAGGTGAAGAGGTTGGGGAGGGGGGGGCAGGAGGTGAAGAGGTTGGGGAGGGAGGGGGGCAGGAGGTGAAGAGGTGGGGGAGGGTGGGGAAGAGGTTGGGGAGGGGCAGGGTGAAGAGGTTTGGGGAGGGGCAGGATGAAGAGGTGAGGGGGGGGGCAGGATGTGAAGAGGTTGGGGAGGGGGGGGGGGCAGGAGGTGAAGAGGTTGGGGAGGGGGGGGACAGGAGGTGAAGAGGTTGGGGAGGGGGGGGCAGGAGGTGAAGAGGTGGGAGAGGGGGGGGGGGGCAGGAGGTGAAGGTGGGGGGGGGGGGGGGGGGGGGACTTGGGAAACCTAGCTATCAATTTTGGTCATCCAAGGCACCGGGATTTATCCCTGCACTTACTGACTTTATAGTCTGCCGTGGGACTTTTTGCGTGCGTAAAGCGCACGGGTCAGACTAGCTTTAAGTCCCCCGTCCGAAGGACTCCCAGACGTTCAGTTCGATTTTCCCCGTCGAATTAGAAAGAAAGGGCGAGGCCGGGATTCGAACCCGTGTCACTCACTGTATTGAAATTGGCAGGCGAACGTCTTAACCACTCTGCCACCTTCCATCCTAATATCTGGGCTTTTCACAAAAATGCGTTTTTATTGCAGACTGTCTCCATCCTTAAGTTTGGAACAAGAGTAACATGAGTGTGAGAGCTGTGTGATATAAAATGGGAAAAATAAAAGCGGGTTGGTCGCCTGTGGATATTACTGTCAAAATGTGAGGTTTTGCCCTGGCTCTTAATCCTGCGGCTTTCGGGATTATGTAGCCTTTGGGGACCTTCCCCAAGACCAAAACCTGTCCTAGAGTCATAGCTAAAGGTCTCTGTACAATCTGAACATTTTTCACTTTTCTCCCATGGCAACACAGCGATATACAAGTGCTCTTTATTTATGACAGGCTATCACCGTGTTGCCATGGAGACAGAGTGAAAAATGTTATGTAAGTTGGGTTTAACGTCCGCTCGTCTACAAAGTGCACATGCGAGACGAACCATCATCCAACCACCACAAACAACCATCATGCAGTGCTTAGGGGCAGATCCTGGAAGTACTACAATACCAGGTCCGTCCTATGTGGAAACATGTAAACGTGTATTGAGATTTAAGAAAGTTGCGCCTCCATAGCAAAGCAGCTCCAGTAAGGCCTATAAACATGATTCCTGCCCAGCTTTTTAGGTTAGCAGGTATCTCCTTTGCTATCTTTATTTATTTATTAAGACAAGTTCTATAGCGCTTAATCTGTAAGCTCCTCAGGTCGTTGCTGACTGGCACATGAGGTTGAGTTTATGGTCAGTTTGATAATAATTATGTCGGCATGTTTTCAAGTAGGTTGTGTGTGTGTGTGTGTGTGTGTGTGTGTGTGTGTGTGTGTGTGTGTGTGTGTGTGTGTGTGTGTGTGTGTGTGTGTGTGTGTGTTGTGTGTCTGTCTGTCTGTCTGTGTGTGTGTGTGTGTGTGTGTGTGTGTGTGTGTGTGTGTGTGTGTGTGTGTGTGTGTGTGTGTGTGTGTGTGTGTGTGTGTGTGTAAGCCTAAGTGTGTAGATGTATGTGTTTAAGTGCGCATGTGTGTGTGTGTGTGTGTGTGTGTGAGCGAGAGATAGAGAGAGAGAAAGAGAGAGAGAGAGAGAGAGAGAGAGAGAGAGAGAGAGAAGAGAGAGAGAGAGAGAGAGAGAGAGAGAGAGAGAGAGAGAGAGAAACAGAGAGAGAGAGAGAGAGAGAGAGAGAGAGAGAGAGAGAGAGAGAGAGAGAGAGAGAGAGAGAGAGAGAGAGAGAGAGAGAGAGAGAGAGAGAGAGAGAGAGAGAGAGAGTTTTAGAAGAGAGAGAGAGAGAGGAGACAAGAGAGAGAGAGAGAGAGAGAGAGTGAGAAGAGAGAGAGAGAGAGAGAGAGAGAGAGAGAAGAGAGAGAGAGAGAGAGAGAGAGAGAGAGAGAGAGAGAGAGAGAGAGAGAGAGAGAGAGAGACAGACGAGAAACAGACAGAGAGAGAGAGAGAGAGAGAGAGAGAGAGAGAGAGAGAGAGAGAGAGAGAGAGAGAGAGAGAGAGAGAGAGAGAGAGAGAGAGAGAGAACGAGAAACAGAGAGAGAGAGAGACAGAGAGAGAGATAGAGAGAGAGAGAGAG
>CM065693.1:15157757-15160257 GCA_017654935.2 Phymorhynchus buccinoides
TTTAAATTTTATTTAATCAGAATAGAGTATGCGTTCGTATGCATATTGTGTGAAATCTGAACACTGATAGAGTTATTGTTGGCACATAATACACATACCTTATCTGACATTATAAGTATGTGTGTCTGTCTGTGTGTCCGATTTAGAAAGAACAATAAAACAAAAAGTAAACAAAATGCACTCAAGTGTGTGTGTGTGTGCGTGCGCGCGCGTGTGTGTATGAGTATGTGCGCGCGCGTGTGCTTCAATGTTGCCACACACCAGTTATAATGTCTTCGGTGCGCGGGTATCTAAAATATTTTACCTTTATTTTCTGTTGAATCACTATAAATTACGGTTGTGTCCTTTCGTGACATATCAAATTCATTTTAATTAAACGAACAATGAAACAAAACTGTCTCAGTTTTCACGATTGCCAAACAGTTAAACGTATCACATTTCAGCAATGACATTTTAGGGAAAGGAAGACATTACCCTTTCACCGCCAAAGTCGCATTTTAGCACCACAGTGATTTAACACCTATGTCACTAAAAGGCATCAAATTGGGGTCTAGTATCCAAAGACCCTATTGTCTTAGTTTTGGGAAGTAAGGATAGACCTTATTTTATATATGTCACAGAAGAATCCCCAATACTGCAGATGGATTTTGTTCTCTACCCAGGTAAATTAAATGGATCATTTTGGCTGAAGTATGGCTGGCGGTGAAAGGGTTAAAATATTTGTTTTTGTCTCCGAACTGACGACGTTTCTAAACTCGAGTATCGTTTAGAATTTTTTTTTTTTTTTTTAAATTTTTATGTATTGCTTTGCGCACTGTCGGAACTCTATGACAATGTTGCCATTGTTTTTGAGTGCACGGGTTACAGACACACACTCGCACTCACACGTGTTCAAAACACATGTAGGCCTGTGTAAGATTACGGGGGGGTGGGTGTTCTCACACATGCTTATTCATATCTGTTCTTGTCACAAAAAGAAAAAAAGAAAAACCAACAAGATTAATCTGAAAATCTAAATTTCGTACCATTCTCTTGTCTTATGCATTTCCAAGGAGTGTCACGCACTTTTCTTGCCTGTCTGTCTCTCTCTGTCCGTCCGTCTCTCTGTCTATCTCTCCCTCTCTCTCTCCCTCTCCCACTTCCTCCCTCTCTCACTTCTTCTTCTTCTTCGCCATGTGCAGCCACAATCGTGACACTGATTTTTGTCTGCCTGCCCCCCCCCCCCCCCCTCTCTCTCTCTCTCTCTGTCTGTCTGTCCGTCCGTCTCTCCTCTCTCTCTCTCTCTCTCTCTCTCTCTCTCTCTCTCTCTCTCTCTCTCTCTCTCTCTCTCTCTCTCTCTCTCTCTCTCTCTCTCTCTCTCTCACTTCTTCAATGATCAACGCCATACACATAAACTCATGTTACCTTTGCCGCGCATTGACCTTTTCAAGTCAAGCATAACCTATTCATTCAGGTGGTGCTTTGTGGAACACAATCCTCGCTTCTTCAACAATTAAAAGTAGTTTGAGCAGTTTTAAGCAAAACTACCATAAGCTGTTGATGTCAGAGTTCGTTGATTCAGTCATAAATAATAATTCTAGTCCTCATAATTATTTCATAATTTGTCACTAACGCCATCTCGATTTTCTCATTTCACATGTTTTCGTGTGTTATTGATTTTTCATTATTATGATGTGACTTGATATGTATGGCTATTTATCTTGATGTTAACGTCGACTTTTGTTAGTGTGTGTGTGTGTGTGTGTGCGTGCGTGCGTGCGTGCGTACGTGCGTGTGTGTGCGTGTGTGCGTGTGCGTGCGTGCGTGCGCGCGTGTGCGTGCGTGCGCGCGCGTGTGTGTTTGCTTGGCATATTCATGTACTTTTTCTTGCGTTTTTGGTCTACATTATGATTTGCTAGCTAATGTTGTGCATTCATGAATTGTTTTTGCATTTCTCTTTTCTGATGGCAAGATGTAAAGAAGCTATGCTTAGTCTTAACCATCAATAAAAAAGATTCGTTCGTTCGTTCGTTCGTTCACTCTCTCACTTTCTCCCTCGAAGACACCAAATATCACCGTCTTCGAGAGCATAATGAATGTAGCTCGTCTTGAAGATCCTCTTTTTTTTGTCTCAGTCATCATCTATCAGCAACTCCTGACCTTGACCTTGGCATATGACCTTGAAAACCGAAAATATTTAAGGGGCCATAACTTCCACACCGTGGGTCTTAGAGTCTTCAAATTTGGCATGTAGGTACTTCGGCTTATGGCCGTTCTGATGATGGCATACCGATCAAGGTCAAAGTCAAGGTCCGGGAGATCGGTAGGCCTTGAAAGTGGTAGGGGTCTACAAATTGGGTTTTAAGCCATATTTTCCACATTTGTACTTGACAGAAGCGCTTCAAATTGTGTGTAGTACTGTATAGCCTAGAGTAGAAAACACCCGAGCATAAATTATCACCTTGCTGACCTTGACCTTGAAGTGTAACCGTGAAAACCGAAATTTCCTTCTTTGCGCTAT
>CM065693.1:15165257-15170257 GCA_017654935.2 Phymorhynchus buccinoides
TCACCCCCCCATTCTGCTTTGTGTCTGTTCCTTAGCTCTGGCCCCCCCCCCCCCCCTCTCCCACTAACACATATACCCACCCTCCTTCTTTTTTCCTCGTTTACTTTGTGCAGAGCACACATATTCACACACGCACGCACGCGCGCACACACGCACACACACACACACACACACACACACACACACACACACGCAGAACGCAGAACACAAATAGCATGGTCAAATCCTTTGATGTTTTACATGTTAATAATTCACGCATGTGTACATCATATCCTGAAAGTTCATTGCGTTTGTGTTATTAGTTTTGAAACAATAGCTCAACAAATAACGCATTTTCTAAGTTTAATATAACAAAACACAGCTACTCAAAATGGGTCAAAATTGAGTGATACCTTTAACTGTGTAAGCAGCAGTTCCTCGGGGCTTTCTGGACACATTGAGGGGGTTAATGAGACATTGTGTAAAAATGTTGCTTTGCCAACAACAGTGGACACACCCAATTTTCACACTTTGTTTTTTATCTAGCCACAATTTTGTGATTTTCAAACTTTGGGGTGGTATTGTTTATTGCGCTATTGTATCGAAGCTAATCGCACGAATGTCATATACTTAGGAGTGTGGGTTCACAAATGATTGAAGTGCATATCTGCGAAATGTGCAATGATTTGAATGATCCGTTCTTTTACGCGCAGATAAAATGCACGTGTGTAGTTTCTTTTGGTCGGCGGTATATTATATCACCAGAAAGGAAAGATTCTGCAATGGAGAAAAAAAGTATACATCTGTATCGTTAAAAATTCGGGACTTTCCTCGAGTTGCACAGCCTCCGGGCATTGCCTCCAGGATCGTTTCCACCATATTTATATCTACTAATGTCCCATATGTGTCTGCTTTTTGCAGAGGCGCTACACCTATCTGTATTAATAAAAAAATCGGGACTTTACTGGTTTCGTACTGCCTCCGGGCATTGCCTCCAGTATTGTTCCCACCATATTTATATTTACAAATGTCCCATATGTGTCTGATTCAGACCAAGAGGACGTAAAACACTATTTTCGTCGTCGCATATGTGTCTGCTTCAGACCGGAGGACGTTAAACTGATTCTCATCTCTGCAATGGAGATCACACAGTGCTGTCCGATTCAGTATGTGTTTTCAATCCTCAGTGAAGCAACATGAAAAAGAAATGGCGAAGACTAGTCGTGTCCTCATCAATTTGTCTTAAAGTTTCCAAACACCGAACAACACCCTCCGCTACCCCCCTCTATCTCCTTCCTTGATTGCTTCTCTCCAATCCACCCGATTTCGCCGTCCATCACTCTTCCACCCGTTTCTCTCTACCCCCCTGTCCTCTGTTGCATCCACGAAGAGCCCATCCATTATTTACACCTTTCCTGCTCGGGTAACCATGGTGTCACACACACGTGCATGCCCCTTATTTTACAAGCACAAAATGGACTGGTATTCCTGGCAACGGATTCCTGGTGACTCAGTACTGGACAAAAAAAAGAAACACACCAGAGACGTGCCTGTGTCGCGTGAAATATTTCCCGCACTAAATTCGTCCCGTTACCTCTTTCGAATTGTTTACTGTTTGGGAAGGATTCACCCCCTCAATACTTTCAGAGGGGTCTTGTGGCATGCGGGAAGAGCAGGGCATGCATCACTAAATCAGGGATTCTGATTTTTACCCCTCTTAAGGGGTACGCTCAAACCCTGTTTTGAATTTTAACGGGTATTTTTTTTACCCCCAATTGAAACGTTTAAGGGGTAAAGGCGAAGACATGGGAGAAGCTTCATCCCCTGCTCCTACTCCCCCCCCCCCCCCCCCCCCCCCCCCCCCAATTCGCAATGTGTTTTCAACGATTTGGGCTTTATGTGCCACACAGTAGAATTTTAGATCTAGCCTAGACAGCTTGTAGCACAAAAGGCCTAGCAGGCGATTGGAATAAGAAGAACGTCATGAACTTACTGATAAGTAACGGTTTTGTTCACGCACGCGTCATCATTTCAATGCGTCATCTCACCCCTTAAATGAGATTTAAAAGGGTAAATCTCACCCACAATTTCAGATTCCAGGGGGTGATTTGAGAGCCCCAGTGCGTAAATACGCACAATCTGTACGTTTTCAGAAACCCTGTAAATATTGAAAAGTCAGTGATGCATCATTCGTCATTTGTTTTTAAAACAAGGCGAAAGCAAGTGCCATGCGATTTTTCGGCAAATATGTAGATTAACACCCTCCCGCTCAATTTCTCGGTTCTTTCCGTGTAGATTTCAAGAGCACTTAAATCTCAATATTACAAAAAAAAGTGATCGTTACGGTTGTGGCCCGGCATACACAATTACGGTGACCGGGACATATTTCACACAAGGACATATTATACAAGGACCTTCCCTACCAACACGAGAGCAGTCCTTTATAAACACGGAATTGATTAGAATCCCATGTATGAGATAAATGTAATCTGCACTAACTATTTTATGAGAAAATCAAAACGATTTCAAAGGATTCTGAGAAATACAGATATGCAATGATCTGATCAGACATTTTTCTTTTATTTATTTTATTTCTTCTAATCTGAAACTCTGCGTAGCGTTTGTATTCTTTAAATAAAATGCAAATCCAGTGGTCATAGCTATTTTAGTACCGGTACACATGTGTGAGCCTAAAGTAGTTTTAAGGCTAGTTTTAATTTTTTTAATTTTTTTTGGTGCCAGAAATGAAATTCATTTAAAGACACACTGACCACCACGATTAAATCACTTGGGTTTTTTCTTCTGGGTAGCTGTGACCCTCACACAAATGCCCCCAACTTCAAATTGAGGCTGCTCTTTAAGACGATGTTTCGTTTTCAATTTGGGGGCATTTGTATGAGAGTCAAACCCGGTCAGAACAAGATTTTTCTTACCAGCTATAAAAGGGAAAACCCATGAAAACAATTCTGATCGCTTCTCGGCCTTTGGGCTAAGACAGTGATTCAGGAACATACATTTTTGTTTATACCCTGGTTGGTTTGTTCAGCCCGTCGTACATGGCGAAAGCCGATGCGCGACGCTAAGCTGAACTTCCATCCAACCCGTGATTTTGACACGTGATCTGGTGGGTCTTTCAAAGAGAATCAGATCTTGAACTTGCAAACTGACAGTCCCTGCACATTACCACAGCTCCATATCTACTAATTTCGGTATTGGCATTTGGTATGTTCTAGTCACAGAGACTTGTGAAATTCGGGTTGCTCCCACCTGGAGAGCGCGTGGCTGCGAGCGCAGCACCACCCCACCCCACCCTTTTTTATATTTTATTATAGGGGGACGCAATGAGGAAGACCTAACTATCAATTTGGTCACACCAGGCAAAATATTAATACAGTGGAACCTCTCTTATAAGACCTTTAAAAATCATCCAAAATGGAGTCTTATAAGGGAGGGGTCTTCAAAGGGAGGTAATTTTAATGCTTGCAAAGAAGGGCAATGTCTCATAAAAGTAGGTCTTATATGGGAGGGAGTCTTCTAATGGGAGGTCTTATAAGGGGGGTTCCACTGTACCAGTCATTTCATCTCAGTGTCTCACTCTGGTGGCGTCCTGTGATGAGTGGCATGTGGGTTTCATTGCTCATCTAGTCTTCATGAATAATTTCACCTTTTTCTCACTAAATAATTTACCCAAAGTGGGATTCGACACTGCTGCCGAGAATACAAATCATAATAGTGCTGGTATTATTTCGCAACGAAAACAATTTATATTTTTTTGGTTTTTACTTGACATATCTTCTGAAACATTCATGGCTACTCTGACCAATCTGGGGTCCGTTTCACAAAAGTGAACGCTCGTAACCGTTCGCACAAATCGGCAAAAACGGTCCTAAGAAACAACCTTCGTTGGTCGATAGTTTGGGTGACGTTTTGTTCTGCCCCCACACCGAGCACGCCGCAAACGATACGGAACTACGGGGTTAATGCATTTCTGGCTGTTGATTGGCCCATTAAGGTTTATTTAAAATGTAAATGAATTGGGATGATGATGACAATGGTCAGTGCTGTTTTTAAAAAATTGTTTTCATTAGTAAGCAAAAGGGTGATGACAATGGTCAGTGCTGTTGTTTGTTGTTTTTATTAGTAAATAAAGGATGATGATGACAATGGTCAGTGTTGTTGTTTGTTGTTTTTATTAGTAAGTAAAAGGGTGATGACAATGGTCAGTGCTGCTGTTTGTTGTTTTTATTAGTAAGTAAAAGGGTGATGACAATGGTCAGTGCTGTTGTTTGTTGTTTTTATTAGTAAGTAAAGGGTGATGACAATGGTCAGTGCTGTTGTTTGTTGTTTTTATTAGTAAGTAAAAGGGTGATGACAATGGTCAGTGCTGTTGTTTGTTGTTTTTATTAGTAAGTAAAAGGATGATGATGACAATGGTCAGTGCTGTTGTTTGTTGTTTTTATTAGTAAGTAAAAGGATGATGACAATGGTCAGTGCTGTTGTTTGTTGTTTTTATTAGTAAGTAAAAGGGTGATGACAATGGTCAGTGCTGTTGTTTGTTGTTTTTATTAGTAAGTAAAAGGGTGATGACAATGGTCAGTGTTGTTGTTTGTTGTTTTTATAAGTAAATAAAGGATGATGATGACAATGGTCAGTGCTGTTGTTTGTTGATTGTATTAGTAACTAAAGGGTGATGACAATGGTCAGTGCTGTTGTTTGTTGTTTTCATTAGTAAGTAAAGGATGATGACAATGGTCAGTGCTGTTGTTTGTTGATTGTATTAGTAAGTAAAGGATGATGACAATGGTCAGTGCTGTTGTTTGTTGATTTCATTAGTAACTAAAGGGTGATGACAATGGTCAGTGCTGTTGTTTGTTGTTTTCATTAGTAAGTAAAGGATGATGACAATGGTCAGTGCTGTTGTTTACTGTTTTCATTAGTAAGTAAAGGATGATGACAATGGTCAGTGCTGTTGTTTGCTGTTTTCATTAGTAAGTAAAGGATGATGATGACAATGGTCAGTG
>CM065693.1:15175257-15177757 GCA_017654935.2 Phymorhynchus buccinoides
AGTCAGCCAACACCCGTGGTGAGGGAGGTTGACTGCGCCGCCCTTGCTGCTCCCTGCCACCTAGCAGCACTTCGAGTGCGTTTCACCCCAGCCCCGGGAAAGTGTTGGCAGGCTTTGGCACGGCCCTCCCCAGTAGGCTCACAGGGTGACCATGGGACTTGTCACGTGACATTTTCCTTTGGTCCTCCCTCGCGGGCTTCCACCTTGTCGTGGTGGGGGAGCTTTAAACTAAGATTAGCCGCTCATCCCCATTTTTCATTCTCTACATCCTCATTTACAATTTATGACATGCCAGTTGTTTTGTTTATTGTTCACTGGCTTTCACGCGTGAGACCTTACGCACTTGAGTGGGCACATATTGCCCAGTCTGCAGTGCATATTTGGCTACATGGCCTTTTTATATATTTTTGTTTTACTAGGATGTGTTTGTTATCCTTTTTTTAAACTGTGTTTGTTAACCTGGATCCGATAAGTAGAGTAGAGTGGCTCAACGTTTCCAGCACTGTGTGAAATTATGAGCTATATGGTACAATGATGAAGATGCCATGTCGTGAATTGTACTGTTTATATTATTTTTTTTCTTCAGGTTTTTGGACGTTGCTAAGAATCATTGATGTGTGTTTAACTATGCGTGGTCAAACTGTACGCGGTGACAGTCATGAGATAACCATAGCTGTTGACGGGACTATAACAGACTAACTAACTTCCTTTAGTCCTGCCCACCAAGGATTGTCCCAGCAGTAGGAGTAAGCTTAAAACGCGGAAGTAGTTATAAAAAAAGGTTAAGACGAAAACCTTCAGCAGCGGCAGCAGTAGCAACAATGATGGCAGTAGTAGGCCTATTAGCAGTAGTGGCAGCAGCAGTAGCAACTAGCCTACAACAACAGAGGCATTGGATTAAAACTCACCAGAAGCTTTCGGATAATAATTGGTGATTTGTCTTGAAATAGTTTTTGTACAACAAAGTTCAGATAAAAAAAATAAGAAAAACGTTCAAAGAACACAATAAATGTCATTACGTGTGTATTCCTTCAACAAAACACAACAACGAAAAAACAAAGAAGAGTTATTGCAAATAACCGGCTATCAATTCTTTCGGAAATATGACTAGTGTGGTGTTTATTATGTATGCTGATAAGTGTAGATTGAAAATCAATGTTAAACAAATCTCATTTTTTAATATAAGCCAGAAGGTTGTATCGAATTAAAAATCTAATTATAGACAGAAACACAGATAGGACATGAGACACAGAGAGAGAGAGAGAGAGAGAGAGAGAGAGAGAGAGGGGGGGGGGATACAGGCAGAAAAACACAGTCAGAAAGATAGACGGACAGAAGGATGGACATACCGACAGTAGAATAATCACAACGCAGACAGAGACAGAGAGAGGAGGGTATAACGAAGTGAAATCCTTAATCATCCGGATAAAGTCATCCCCTCCTCTCCCCTCCCCCCCCTTCCCCCCCCTTCCCCCCCTATTTGTCTATCTGTTCGCGTGTATGTTGCTACCGTCACTCTGTTACAAATCTATACTCTCTGTTGCTACCGTCACTCTGTTACAAATCTATACTCTCTGTTGCTACCGTCACTCTGTTACAAATCTATACTCGCAATGCTCTCTTGACATTTGAAAATAATTGAAGCAGAAGCAATCCAACCCGAAAAGGAAATTACTTTCTAAAGTGATCTCTCTGTCTTTGCTTACGTGTATTTGTTTGTTTGTTTGTTTGTCGATTCGAATCTTACTTTGTTACCCGTTGATGTTCAAGTGTATGGGCTTTATAATTATATATATATAGTTTGCTTTAATAAACTTTTCTGTGTCCAATGTCTTTATTTGTGAACCTCAGAAACAAAACCAGTTAACTTTGACTGTTCGTGTTCCAAAAAAAAGAAAAAAAGAAAAAAGAGAAAGTTATATAAATTGTGCTGATTTACTTTTTCTTCCAATGGGGGAGGGACAGTGCCTTATGCAAAAACAGCTGTTGTCCAGTGGATGCCAACCTGAGCAAAAAAGACATTCTACAAGAGAATGGTGTCCTCTTTGCATCAAATCGAAAATCCACAATAAAAGCAAACCAGCACAAAGTTAAACCAGAAATAGTAAAAATCTTATGAAAATCTTATGTAAAATGCACAAAATAACAATGTTCTGAAATTTTAATTTAAAAACCTAATAGACATGACTAGGGAGGGCCAACTACTGAGATTATATCCAAATTAAGGATAAAAATAGTATGAAAGAAAATTCTCAGTGAATAGCCAGCTCCGTACCCCTACTCTGAAGGACTGAAAAGTTAGTGCATTTGAAATGCAGAATAGTTTGCTTTGATAAAACTATATATATATGCCCTCTGCCCTTCCCCGAGTCAGTCCAACCCAGGAACAGGCTGGAGTGGTGAAGTGTGATGGCATGTGTGTCATCTGCCGTGAACACTTGGTGGAGGGCAAGTCCTTCTCCAGCTCCACCACAGGAGAACGGTTCACTGTCCGCCACAG
>CM065693.1:15182757-15210257 GCA_017654935.2 Phymorhynchus buccinoides
TCTATGTGTCCCCGTCTCTGTGTGTCCCCGTCTCTATGTGTCCCCGTCTCTATGTGTCCCCGTCTCTATGTGTCCCCGTCTCTATGTGTCCCCGTCTCTGTGTGTCTCCGTCTCTATGTGTCCCCGTCTCTATGTGTCCCCGTCTCTATGTGTCCCCGTCTCTGTGTGTCCCCATCTCTATATGACCCCGTCCCTATGTGTCCCCGGTCTCTATGTTTCCGTCTTGTAAGCCCTATCTATTTCTTCTGTAGTGGACACATATACCTAACCCTAACCCTAACCCAAACCCTAATCCGCAACCCTATCCTAATCCTTAATCCTAAAGGTCTCTGTACACGTGAACATTTCCCCCCCCCCCCCCCCCCCCCCCCCCCCCCCCCCCATTCCCCCCCCCCCCCCCCCCCCCCCCCCCCCCCCCCACTCTTTCCCCATGGCAACACGGCGATATGTCAGTCGTAATGATTATGGCTTGCCTAATCACTGTGATGCCATGGTGAAAGAGTGGCAAAAAACCATGTTCAATGTGTACAGAAACCTTCACCAGAATCCCTAGTCCTATCCCTTTCCTGAGACGGGGGGAAATTAGAGACAGGGACTTACAGGGGGAGACGGGGTAAAAAGCGCATGGGCGGGTAAGAAGCCCACCCCAATTATCTCATGAAATGAAGCAAATTTCAGTCTCATTTTGCCCATGAGACGAGCGTTAATGTCTAGCATTCGTCTCATGGGCAAATTTGACTGAAATTTTCTTTATTTCATGAAAAAATTGGGGTGGGCTTCTTACCCGCCCATGCGCTTTTTACCCCGTCTTCCCCTAGGACTTATAATTTATAGAGTACTAAAGGGGGTTGCGTGACCCTCAAAATGACGCTAACAAATGACGCACATAATTTTTTTTTTTGAAAATTAAGATAGCGCTTCATTGCTCCGCTTGTCCGCCCGTCACTAGTATTGTCTGTGCACTTTTTTGGAAGTTCAGTTTAACGTCGCGTATCGCCTTTCGCCATGTACGACGGGCTGAACAAACCAACCAGGGTATAAACAAAAATTTATGTTCCTGAATCACTGTCTTAGCCAAAAGGCCGAGAAGCGATCAGAATTCCATAATCAAAAACTTTTTTCTTTAAGATAGGGCTTTATATAAGTGTTCTTGTTGCCCTATCTAATGATCATTGTTGATTTTCATTTGTGACTTTGGGAAATAAAATGCTATTTAAGCCTAACAATGACGCAAGCATGACGCGATTTCTCTACAATCTCTACGATTTCAAGGTGTGTGTGTGTGTGTGTGTGTGTGTAGGGGGGGGGGGGGGGGGGGGTGGGTGGTGTACGCGCGTAACCAACCAACACGCAGACTCGTTAGTAGGCTACTCTGGACTGAAGTGATCTTTGATTTACAGGCAGACAGGTGAACGGACACACGATCCTAATTATTGACTGACGAGACACTAGAACAACAGAGACAACCACAATGATTTACACGGCAAATGTATCCTGCTCATTACAGATTAAAACCCTTTCACCGCAAAAGTCGCATTTTAGCACCAGCGTGATTTAACACCCATGTCACTCACTAAAAGGCATCACATTGGGGTCTATTATCCAAAGACCCTATTGCTTTGGTTTTGGGAAGTGAGGAAAGACCTTAATATTTTTATATTATATGTCACAGAAGAATCCCCAATACTGCAGATGGATTTTGTTCTCTACCCGGGTAAATTTAATGGAAACAAAACCTGTTCATCGCACACAGACGCACGCACGCGCGCACGCACGCACGCACGCACACACACACGCACACACAAACACACACACACACACACACACGCACGCACACACACACCCACACACACCCACCCACACACACACACCATAGGCCTACTTAGTCTCTCTCTCACACACATACACATTTGGGGGAGGGGGAGAGAGAGAGAGAGAGAGAGAGAGAGAGAGAGAGAGAGAGAGAGAGAGAGAGAGAGAGAGAGAGAGAGAGAGAGAGAGAGGTAGAGAGAGTATGTATGCGTGTGTGTATGTATATGTATGTATATGCGTGCTTGTGCGCATACATGCTTGCGTATTTATCTGCGCGCGCGCTCGCATGTCAGCGTGTGCGTGTGCGTGTGAATGTATGTGCACGTGCATGAGTTTGGGCTTGGCTGGGGCCAATGCCATTAGCAAATTGAAAGGGAATAAAAACGAACGAGAAACTGACACTGTCCTCCCACGAGACCATCAATTTCAATCGTTCCCCGTTTTACGCAGTTTCGCACTGACATGTACACCTACTTTCAAGCTCTTCAATATGAAATGGACGCCCTCGTAACATATTTGTTAAGTTGTAGGGGAAGACGGGGTAAAAAGCGCATGGGCGGGTAAGAAGCCCACCCCAATTATCTCATGAAATGAAGCAAATTTCAGTCTCATTTTGCCCATGAGACGAGCGTTAATGTCTAGCATTCGTCTCATGGGCAAATTTGACTGAAATTTTCTTTATTTCATGAGATAATTGGGGTGGGCTTCTTACCCGCCCATGCGCTTTTTACCCCGTCTTCCCCTATTTATTATTATTATTATTTTTTTATTTTTTTTGGCTGGATATTAGATTTCTGTTATCGCCATCTGGACTGTTTTCTAATATCAGTATAATATATGGCAGTTATTTTTTTTTTAGGAAGTATTATTTACCAAAATTCCCCAGTGCGGAAAGAATGAAAGGGGTCAAATATTGTTGCCGAGTTTGCGGACAGTATGAGATCAGAGCCAGTGTATATACACTGGCTATGATGAGATGGTTTTTTTGTTTGTTTCACTGGTTTAGTGCGGATACACACACACGCACGCACGCACGCACACACACACACACACACACACACACACACACACACACACACACACACACACACACACACACACACACATCATCATCAGCGTAGATAATCAAATTCACTAGAAGAACGAGCGCACTGTCTGCTACTACGATGGAAGTTAAGTTTAACGTCGCGTATCGGCTTTCGCCATGTACGACGGGCTGAACAAACCAACCAGGGTATAAACAAAAATTTATGCTCCCGAAAGGCCGAGAAGCGATCATAATTAATATTGAACATTGTGTGCTACTATACTACGATGCCTGGCATGACCATATTTATAGCTATAGTTTCCCAAGCATGCTCCCACTCCTCTTCTGGCTAGCGTTCAATGAATGTTTTTCCTAAATGACAAAAATGGCATGAAAAATGGCTTTTGTTTTAAAACAACCACGCGTACCGACTCACTTTCCTGCCTAAAACAATAAAGTGCTCGAGACTACTACATATTCTTTATTCTGAAACAGTTTAGCTCGAAAAATGAACTATCTTCCGAAATAATAGAATGCTCTTTTAGAAGACCCATCTTTCGACAAAACACTCCATACGGACCTCGACCAAACAGTATCACAAAATCAAATTGTTGATTGTGGATACTAAATGGAATGAAGAAGATCACAGAATGTTTCAAAGACCCACCAGATCAAGTGTCAAAATCACGGGTTTCACGGGTTTTCCCTCTTATAGTAGGAAAAAAGTCTTGTTTTGACCAAGTCTGACTCCCATAATTATAAATGCCCCCGAATTCAAACCGAAACATCATTTTAAAGAGCAGCCTCAATTTGAAGTTGGGGACATTTGAATGTGGGTCACAGCTACCTAGAAAAACCCCAAGGGACTTAATCGTGGTGCGTCAGTGTGTCTTTAAATGCCCCCCTCCCTCTCCTCCCCCAAGTAACAAAGTGCATTCAATTTCATTTTTTGTGTAAAGCGCATTCACTGACATTTCACTCCACACACAAAGTGCATTTCATTACTTGCCCTGCTGTTTTCCACACTCCGAAGCACGACACTGGTGCATTTGCCGAATTTTTTGGTGGCAAATATCGTTGGAAAACCAATTTATTGTTCATTAGCGAGGATTTTCTTCGAATAGTAGCAATCACACTCTAATCATCACGACAATGAGCGACGTTTAATTTAATCTGAGATAGTGTGTGTGTGTGTGTGTGTGTGTGTGTGTGTGTGTGCGTGTGCGTGTGCGTGTGCGCGTGTGTGTGTGTGTGTGTGTGTGTGTGTGTGTGTGTGTGTGTGTGTGTGTGTGTGTGTGTGTGCGTGCGTGCGCGCGCGCGCGCGCGCGTGTGCGTGTGCGTGTGCGTGTGCGTGTGTGTGTATGTGTGTGTGTGTGTGTGAGAGAGAGAGAGAGAGAGAGAGAGAGAGAGAGAGAGAGAGAGAGAGAGAGAGAGAGAGAGAGAGAGAGAGAGAGAGAGAGAGAGAGAGAGAGAGAGAGTGAGATAGATAGATAACAATGAACAATGTTTTAATGAACCGGGCCATCTGCCCATGTCGAAGGAACAGTGGGAAGGGGGGATTGTTAAATCAAAACCAAAAAGGGAGAAAATCCATCCCACCAAAAAATAAGCAAGTAGTAAACATCCTCATCCATAATTACGCACCTGCTCGCTACCTACGTTCTTCCTCTGACTGCTGCACACTCAAGGTTCCTCGGGTCCACACGAAATCTTTTGGTGAACGATCCTTCTACTATTTAGCACCTCACTTATGGAATTCCCACCCACAACATGTCCGCTCATCTGACTCTATCTCCGCCTTTTGCTCTGCCCTTAAAACTCACTTGTTTCGGACATATGATTGATTAGTGTTTGTGTGTGAGGTGTGTGTGTGTGTGTGTGGGGGGGGGGGGGGGGGGGGGCGTTTTATTGCAGAAATCGTGCAAAAAATGTATTTACAATTATTTTATAATTTGTTTCTTGTATGTAGAATGTCTACGTCTTGTAAACTTTGTAAATGAGGTAGAAGGGTATTTTTGTTCCTGAAAAACGTGTCTATTATAATTAGTCATGTAATTGGTATGTTGATGGCAGTATGATTTTATTTCAAGTTGCAGTATTGCATCCAAACTTGATTTTGAATGTGAATGTGGTCTGTGTTTCTTCTTAGAATGTTTATATTGTAACTATTTTACTCTTGTAGAATTAATTGTGTGTGAATGTGTGCGTACATGTATGTGTGTGTGTGTATGTGTGTGCACGCGCGCGTGTGTGTGTGTGTGTGTGTGTGTGTGTGTGTGTGTGTGTGTGTGTGTGTGTGTGTGTGTGTGTGTGTGTGTGTGTGTGTGTGTGTGTGTGTGTGTGTGTGTGTGTGTGTGTGTGTGTGTGTGTGTGAGGAAGTAAGAGAACGTTGCGTGCTAGCATCGTGCTTATTTTACTTTCTAATGATTAATTATTTGTTTGCCTTTAATGTTCTTGCTATCAATGTAAAGCGCACTGAGCTCATGTGAGAAAGAGCGCTATATAAATTCTCATTATTATTATTATTACACCAAGCCTCGCCTATCTGCGCAGATCATAAAGCGTGAGAGATAGAGAGAGAGAGAGAGAGAGAGAGAGAGAGAGAGAGAGAGAGAGAGAGAGAGAGAGAGAGAGAGAGAGAGAGAGAGAGAGAGAGAGAGAGAGAGAGAGAGAGAGAGAGAGAGAGAGAGAGAGAGAGAGAGAGAGAGAGAGAGAGAGAGAGAGAGAGAGAGAGAGAGAGAGAGAGAGAGAGAGAGAGAGAGAGAGAGAGAGAGAGAGAGAGAGAGAGAGAGAGAGAGAGAGAGAGAGAGAGAGAGAGAGAGAGAGAGAGATATTTTGACAGTGACAAGTTGCATACGTTGATACAAAGCGTTTTGTTATAGTCGTAGCCTAATAATGTTTTTCTAATGTTGCATGATTCAGTCTGTTGTTTTATAGGTGGAGACTGTTATGTTTCTCATGTATTCTAAATAAAGAGGTGATCTATGTCTAGGTTAAAATAAAATGTTATCAATTGTGTAGTATGAAAGTAAAGGTATGTCAAGTGGAGATGACTGTGGTATGCATTGTGTAGTATGAAAGTAAAGGTATGTCATGTGAAGATGATTGTGTTATGTATTGTGTAGTATGAAAGTAAAGGTATGTCAAGTGAAGATGATTGTGTTATGTATTGTGTAGTATGAAAGTAAAGGTATGTAAAGTGGAGATGACTGTGTTATGTATTGTGTAGTATGAAAGTAAAGGTATGTCAAGTGGAGATGACTGTGTTATGCATTGTGTAGTATGAAAATAAAGGTATGTAAAGTGAAGATGATTGTGTTATGCATTGTGTAGAATGAAAGTAAAGGTATGTAAAGAGGAGATGACTGTGTTATGCATTGTGTAGTATGAAAGTAAAGGTATGTCAAGTGGAGATGACTGTGTTATGTATTGTGTAGTATGAAAGTAAAGGTATGTCAAGTGGAGATTACTGTGTTATGTATTGTGTAGTATGAAAGTAAAGGTATGTCAAGTGGAGATTACTGTGTTATGCATTGTGTAGTATGAAAGTAAAGGTATGTAAAGTGAAGATGACTGTGTTATGCATTGTGTGGTATGAAAGTAAAGGTATGTAAAGTGGAGATGACTGTGTTAAATGCATTGTGTAGTATGAAAGTAAAGGTATGTAAAGTGGAGATTACTGTGTTAGTATGAAAGTAAAGGTATGTAAAGTGGAGATGACTGTGTTATGCATTGTGTAGTATGAAAGTAAAGGTATGTAAAGTGGAGATTACTGTGTTATGCATTGTGTAGTATGAAAGTAAAGGTATGTAAAGTGGAGATTACTGTGTTATACATTCTGTGGTATGAAAGTAAAGGTATGTAAAGTGGAGATGACTGTGTTAAATGCATTGTGTAGTATGAACGTAAAGATATGTAAAGTGTAGATTACTGTATCATGCATTGTGTAGTATGAAAGTAAAGGTATGTAATGTGTAGATTACTGTGTTATGTATTGTGTAGTATGAAAGTAAAGGTATATAAAGTGGAGATTACTGTGTTATGTATTGTGTAGTATGAAAGTAAAGGTATGTAAAGTGGAGATTACTGTGTTATGTATTGTGTAGTATGAAAGTAAAGGTATGTAAAGTGGAGATTACTGTGTTATGCATTGTGTAGTATGAAAGTAAAGGTATGTAAAGTGGAGATTACTGTGTTATGCATTGTGTAGTATGAAAGTAAAGGTATGTAAAGTGGAGATTACTGTGTTATGTATTGTGTAGTATGAAAGTAAAGGTATGTCAAGTGGAGATTACTGTGTTATGTATTGTGTAGTATGAAAGTAAAGGTATGTCAAGTGGAGATTACTGTGTTATGTATTGTGTAGTATGAAAGTAAAGGTATGTAAAGTGTAGATTACTGTGTTATGCATTGTGTAGTATGAAAGTAAAGGTATGTCAAGTGGAGATTACTGTGTTATGCATTGTGTAGTATGAAAGTAAAGGTATGTAAAGTGGAGATTACTGTGTTATGTATTGTGTAGTATGAAAGTAAAGGTATGTAAAGTGGAGATGACTGTGTTATGCATTGTGTAGTATGAAAGTAAAGGTATGTAAAGTGGAGATTACTGTGTTATGCATTGTGTAGTATGAAAGTAAAGGTATGTAAAGTGGAGATTACTGTGTTATGCATTGTGTAGTATGAAAGTAAAGGTATGTAAAGTGGAGATTACTGTGTTATGTATTGTGTAGTATGAAAGTAAAGGTATGTAAAGTGGAGATTACTGTGTTATGCATTGTGTAGTATGAAAGTAAAGGTATGTCAAGTGGAGATTACTGTGTTATGCATTGTGTAGTATGAAAGTAAAGTGGAGATTACTGTGTTATGTATTGTGTAGTGTGAACGTAAAGGTACTCGAGATTACTGTGTTATGTATTGCGTAGTGTGAACGAAAAGGTATGTAAAGTCGAGATTACTGTATTATGTATTGTGTAGTGTGAACGTAAAGGTATGTAACAGCAACAAAAAACTCCTTCCACCTCTCCTAAAGTCTCTCTCTCTCTCTCTCTGTCTCTCTCTCTCTATGTGACCTTTTTATAACTTAGGGTGACCGATTTTCCCGTTCCAGACTCTATATCTGTCTTTCCATTATTTTGTTGAAAAACCAAAACAACAACAACAATTAAAACAAAGAATCTTCACTCCCTCCTCACTTATATCTATCGGTGTTTAAAATTTTGATATATACATCTACCGGTGTTTTTTTAATTTGTTCTATGTTCATCCAGGTAAAGGTAAAGATGTGCCACCCCCATCTTGACCTTTACCTTTTTCTTAAAATTCCAGTACGCAAAACATGCGCGAACACACACACACACACACACACACACACACACACACACACACACACACACACACACACACACACACACACACACACACGCGCGCGCGCGCGCGCGCGCGCGCGCACGCACTCGCACAACACACACACACACACACACACACACACACACACACACACACACACACACACACACACACACACACACACACACACACACACACACACACACACACACACACACACACACACACACACACACACACACACACATTATGTCTGTCTCTGTTTCAGTACATTCACTGTCTGTCTCTGTCTCAGTACATTCATTGTGAGTCTCTCTCCCCTGTCACACTGTCTGTGTGTGTCTCCCCCTTCTCTCTTTTTCTGTGTGTGTGTGCGTGTGTGTGTGTGTGTGTGTGTGTGTGTGTGTGTGTGTGTGTGTGTGTGTGTGTGTGTGTGTGTGTGTGTGTGTGTGTGTGTGTGTGTGTGTGTGTGTGTGTGTGTGTGTGTTGTGCGAGCGCGCGCGCGCGCGCGCGTGTGTGTGTGTGTGTGTGTGTGTGTGTGTGTGTGTGTGTGTGTGTGTGTGTGTGTGTGTGTTCGCGCATGTTTTGCGTACTGGAATTTTAAGAAAAAGGTAAAGGTCAAGATGGGGGTGGCACAGCTGCTCGTCTTGTCCTTAGGAAGAAAAAGTTCGATCATGTTAGCCCTCTTCTGCGTTCTTTGCACTGGCTTCCTGTCGCAGACAGAATTGAGTATAAATTAAACACACTTTGCTATAAATCTATTCATAAAGCTGCTCCATCTTACCTCTGTGACAATATTTCCATCTATACGCCAGCTCGCACTTTACGTTCAGTTTCTGACCCTCTTTCTCTCCAGATCCCTAGGTATAAGCTTTCAACTGTTGGTCGGCGCTCTTTTGCTGTCTCAGGACCGACCTCCTGGAACAAACTTCCGCTCTCCCTCCGTCAGCGACCGACTCTCTCTGCTTTCAAAGCTAACCTCAAAACCCACCTGTTCCCCCGTCATTAAAGCTCCTCTCTCTTTATCTTCTCTCTCTTGCCATTAGGTCTGTTTCTGCTATATTCCATTTATGTTATCTGTGTGTGTTCGCGTTGTATTGCGTTTGTGTTTGAATGCGCTTTGAATGCTAACGTGTGTGTGCGCTTTGATTTGATTTCTATCAAGATTCAGCGCCGTATAAATACTGTATGTTGTTGTTGTTGTTGTGTGTGTGTGTGTGTGTGTGTGTGTGTGTGTGTGTGTGTGTGTGTGGCCTGTTCGTTCTGCATCATCTAAGCCTTTAAAATGATAGTAAATAATAATTCCTAGGCTTTCATTTTCTTACCTTGATTGTCTTCATGTCTGTATGATGTATGTGCGTCTGACCGATTGTCCGTATGTCTGTGTGTCTGTCTCTAACTCTCTCGCTCTCTCCGTCCCCAATTATATAGCCCTCGCTCTCTCTTCCCCTTCCCCTTTTTGTTCTCTCTCTCTCTCTCTCTCTCTCTCTCTCTCTCTCTCTCTCTCTCTCTCTCTCTCTCTCTCTCTCTCTCTCTCTCTCTCTCCCTCTCTCTCTCTCTTTCTTTCTGCCTCTCTCTCTCTCTCTCTTTTTTTTTCTTTCTGCCTCTCTCTCTCTCTCTCTCTCTCTCTCTCTCTCTCTCTCTCTCTCTCTCTCTCTCTCTCTCTCTCTCTCTCTCTCTCTCTCTCTCTCTCTCTCTCTCTCCTTGTTGTTTGCCTCATATTCTGGGCCATACGATGCAATGGCGTTGCATGCTCACACACAGCTCATTCCGAGTCATAACTCGCAGCCACACCACGGGTTTATCAGAACTCGAAACCAGCAGTCAAAGGGCAGCAAATCTACGTTAAGTTGTCAAGAGGCAACCGCCAAAAGAGACACTGCAATGCAGTTGAGTCACTTCGGTGGAGTCCAACGGAGCCTATTCTGATCTAATATACACAGGACACAACCTACTAACCCCCCAACTGACGACAATAAAGTCTTAGTCGCGGAGCCAACGTGAGTGAGGTCCTCCTGCGAGGGCGCCACCACGACCGTCCAACGATAGCTCTCACGAACATATCGATCCTCGTGACTTTGCTCCGAACGCACCAAAGGCATATGGACTGGACCAGTAATAGAAACTGAGGTCAACGTCAGAGCAAATCATGCAAGGCCACATAATTTGAGATATTCTTCATTATGATGATTGATGGAAGTGACGGGGACCACGAAGAAGATGATGCTATGGAGTTCTAGGACTATAATTATGGCACTGTTGTACTCTACGCTTCATTTCCTAATGATATCCAGGGCATCAACCAGGCCCGAGAGATACAGACACCTGCAGTGTTGATCATGAAATTAAAGCAACACTCAGAATTACAACAGTGAAATGACTGAAGCTCGACTCAGCGGCTTTAGCCTTCCCGTTGAGCCAGTAGCACCCTCACTTTGAGTAGGAGTCGGTCCAGAAGTGAAAACAAAATCTCCTCTTAAGTCTCTGATGGGATTCGAATCCAAGACCTTCCAGCCAGTACCCCGCGCGCGCCACTACACTGCCACTACGCCACAGCGGCTGGTGCACTAGTTTTTCCTTGTTGTAGGAGACAATGACAATGACAATGTTTTATTCCCGAAAAGGCATCGCCCCATTTGGAAGGGTGTGTGACAATATTTCAAAGTACACAAAATCAATCATCCAAATACAAAGTAACAGAAAACTCACGACAGTACGATATCTCGAAGTTTAAAAGCCTTGTACAAAAATATACACAACTTTTGAATTGTACAAAGTAACAGAACAATACTCACGACAGTACGATATCTCGAAGTTTAAAAGCCTTGTACAAAAATATACACAACTTTTGACTTGTGTTTTCATTTCTACTGGACATAAGGAGACGAAGTGTAAATAATCTAGGATTCCTGTAAAATGTAGGTGTAATTAATTCTTTTCTAAGGTCGTTGAAAAATGGACATGTAAATACAAAATGCAACTCATTATCTTGCCCTTTTGTTGTTGTAGGAGACAGACAGAGAGACACAGCGGAGACGGAGACAGACAGAGAAACAGAAAGCAGACAACAAAACAACAGGGGAAGTCAATGGGATTCCCACCCCCTCGATATTGATATTGACGACTTTCTTTCCAAAAGAGGTCGCATGAAGGGCAACGACTCCAATAGACAGCACGATTCCTTCTTCTCCGGGAGAAAGAATAAGACCACTGCCTCCCTCAACTCGAGTGAACATCTTTTTTGTAATGAACTTATTTTTTAATCATTGGATGTGCATAAATACATTTCATCATCAAACACATTTTGTATAACATGCATATTATACATAGTTACTAATATTCAGAGAAACATAAATAAAATTGCTGTTACATTCAATGTTTTCCTTTTTTGTAAGAGAGCAAAAAGAAAGAAAGACAGACAGGGAGAAAGATATGAACAGAAAGACAAACAGATAAGTTAAAGTGGGCATTGAAGACTACACTGCATAATCATAATTTACGTAAGCCATATAAATATTGAACGTCTGTTTAACGTCCTCCGGTATGGAACAGACACATATATGGGACATTAGTAGATATAAAGATTGTGGTGGGAACGATCCTGGAGGCAATGCCCGGAGGCAGTGCAACACCAGTAAAGTCCCGAAGGTTTAACAATACGTATAAGAGCCATCTATGAACGTTGGAAGGATACAAGGGGTGGGGTGGGGGTGGGGGTGTATAGTGGTTGAGTCGATCAGGCTGAAATAACATTTTAACAAGTGTGTGCCGAAAGAAACATTCTGACAATGTTCGATCCGCGCTGTTATTGTGTGCGTGTGTGCGCATACTTATGCGCGCGCGCGAGCGTGTGTGTTTGAGTGTGTGTGTGTGTGTGTGTGTGTGTGTGTGTGTGTGTGTGTGTGTGTGTGTGTGTGTGCGTGCGTGCGTGTGCGTGTGCGTGTGCGTGTGCGTGCGTGTGCGTGTGCGCGTGTGTGTGTGTGTGAGCGTGCGGGTGGTGTTTTTGTGTGTTTGTGTGTGTGTGTGTGTGTGTGTGCGTGTGTGTACATGGTGTGTGTGAACGTGCGTGTCGTGTGTGTGTGTGTGTGTGTGTGTGTGTGTGTGTGTGTGTGTGTGTGTATGTGCGTGTGTGTGTGTGAGCATGTGTGTGTATGTGCGAATGTTTGTAACTGTGACTGTGTGCGTACGTGTGTGCGCGCTCGTGCACGCGCGTGCTTGTATTTGCGTGCATGTGTGTGTGTGCATCTGTGTGTGTGTGTGTGTGTGTGCGCGCGCGCGTGCGTGCGCGTGAATGCGCGCGTGCGTGCATGCGTCCCTGTGTGCGGATGAGGATGGGCTTCGGCGACCTGTCAATCGATGTTGAACATGCTTAATAATTCCGGGTCTGTTCTGTTGATAAATCCTTCAAACAGAATTCCGGTGTTACGGAAAATACCCCCCCCCCCCCCAGAATAGTCAACAGTCTCACAGTGAAAACAGACTCGGATCAGATTTAATAATAAATACTAATACATAGCAATTACATACCGCCTTTCTCCAAATGTATTAGACTCAAGGCGCTAACGTTCTGTGTATTCCGCGCAGACACACTTATATGAACCATTCTCCAAAATTCATGTCTCTGAAATCACACAGAGGAAAAGCGTTCTGAAAACAGAAGTCTTGAGGTGGGTTTTGAAACTGGAAAGGGTTGGCTGGTTACGGAGATGGACAGGGAGAGAGTTCCACACAGTGGGGGCACAACAACTGAATCTGCGATGACCAAAATATTTCAAAATAGATTTGGGTAACTTTAACCCCTTGACTGCCAGAGAAAATGAAAGACAAACATCATTGGGCAAATCATGCCATGAAAAAGACAACTGATAGAGCCAATCTGGCAAAATGGTCTGGGGGTATAACTCTCTTGACTGTGTTAGAGCAAAAACCAGCGTATCAGGGTTATTCCTCTTCATCTGATTACATCATCACTGATGTCGTCAGGTCAGTACGTGATACGTTGGTGGCAGTCAAGGGGTTAACAGCACGGCATTGGAAGATCGGAGTGAGCGAGAAGGAGTGTATAGGGGGAGAGCATTAGAGAGGAAAAGGCGGAAAGGTTTGATTAAAACGACTGAAGGCAAGGACTGCAACTTTGTATTGTAGGCGAAACTGGCCTGGTAGCCAGTGCAACTCTCTCAGGAGAGGCGTGACATGCTCTCGCTTACACTCTCGCAAAATGTGATCAAATAAACCACAAACACCACTAACTGTGTATACTTTTGGAATTATCTCTGTGCTGTGAAAAGAATAAAATAAAAGTAAAAGATTGTGCTGGTTTACTTTTTGTCCCAATGGGGGGACAGACAGTGTATGATCTCGCAAAGCACACACAAACACATGCATATCTCATTCCGGACGGATTACGAGTATACTCGGAACAGGAGAAGGCCAGCCAGGGCCTACTTACGAGTATTCTCGGAACAGCTATTTTTCTTGCTAGTCTAAAACCTGTCTAAATCCATGTTTTAAAAAAAAATCCAGGCCACGTTTTTCGAGTTATATCCCTTCAACACTGCTCCAGCTTTCGGTTTACTTATGTTTGGTAGGCTTACTTCTATCTTCATTTTTAATGTTAAAAATGTAAAAAAAAAAGTCGGCCTTACACGAGCCTCAGCCAATACTATGTAATGAAAAAATGTTGGAGTGCCTTGTATAAGCTCTAAGCTTGTTGCGCTCTACTCATTTAAATGATGTGCTGCTGTATGTGTTTCATTTGAATAAATCTTGTTTAAACCAACAACAACAATGACAACAACAGCAACAACAACCAATGACAACAACAGCAACAATGACAACAACAGCAACAATGACAACAACACCAACAACAACCAATGACAACAACAGCAACAACCACCAATGACAACAACACAACAATGACAACAACAGCAACAATGACAACAACAGCAACAATGACAACAACAGCAACAATGACAACAACAGCAACAATGACAACAACAGCAACAATGACCAATGACAACAACAGCAACAATGACAACAACAGCAACAATGACCAATGACAACAACAGCAACAATGACAACAACAGCAACAATGACCAATGACAACAACAGCAACAATGACAACAACAGCAACAATGACAACAACAGCAACAACAACCAATGACAACAACAGCAACAATGGCAACAACAACAACAACAACAATGACAACAACAGCAACAACAACCAATGACAACAACAGCAACAATGGCAACAGCAACAACAACCAAAGACAACAACAGCAACAACAACCAATGACAACAACAACAACAACAACAACAATGACAACAACAGCAACAACAACCAATGACAACAACAACAACAATGACAACAACAGCAACAACAACCAATGACAACAACAGCAACAATGACAACAACAGCAACAACAACCAATAGTAATAAGGAGACGAATGATTCCGATTTTAATGCAAGTAACCACGATTACAAAGCGAAAAATAAACTTGGATCAATCAGTAATGTTGTCCAAACTGAATCGTTGACAGTGTGAGTTTTGTTGCGCTTCTTATTTGTTATAATATTTTTGTTATTGGCAGCCCCAGGCCAGTAATGGAGTTTGCCTAACGCAGTGAAGTCCTGAAGGGGATATTTAGATAGATAGATAGATCTACAAGCCGCACTGTTCTGAATTCGCTGAAGACCAAACAAAAAGGGAGTTCCAGATTTCTCCTGGTTTGTTGTTGTTTTGCATTTTTCTGTTTTATGTAGAAATGTGTTTGAGAAAACAATAGAAAATTAACCCGAGGTCTACATTTATTTTTGGGAAAAAATATCACGTTGGTCTCATTTTTTTTATAAAAGGTTCAATATTTTTCCCCCGTAACACCGGGTCTTTGCTGGGTTCAGTTGGTTTGTTCTAATTGCTATACTGTGCTGCCTGCCCTGGCTGAAAAAATATCACGTTGGTCTCATTTTTTATAAAAGGTTCAATATTTTTTCCCCGTAACACCGGGTCTTTGCTGGGTTCAGTTGGTTTGTTCTAATTGCTATACTGTGCTGCCTGCCCTGGCTGAAAAGATATCACGTTGGTCTCATTTTTCAAAAATGTTCAATATTTTTCCCCCGTAACACCGGGTCTTTGCTGGGTTCAGTTGGTTTGTTCTAATTGCTATACTGTGCTGCCTGCCCTGGCTGAAAAGATATCACGTTGGTCTCATTTTTCAAAAATGTTCAATATTTTTTCCCCGTAACACCGGGTCTTTGCTGGGTTCAGTTGGTTTGTTCTAATTGCTATACCGTGCTGCCTGCCCTGGCTGAAAAGATATCACGTTGGTCTCATTTTTCAAAAATGTTCAATATTTTTCCCCCGTAACACCGGGTCTTTGCTGGGTTCAGTTGGTTTGTTCTAATTGCTATACCGTGCTGCCTGCCCTGGCTGAAAAATATATCACGTTGGTCTCAGTTGGTTTGTTCTAATTTTACCGTGCTGCCTGCCCTGGCTGAAAAATATCACGTTGGTCTCATTTTTCAAAAATGTTCAATATTTTTTCCCCGTAACACCGGGTCTTTGCTGGGTTCAGTTGGTTTGTTCTAATTGCTATACCGTGCTGCCTGCCCTGGCTGAAAAGATATCACGTTGGTCTCATTTTTCAAAAATGTAACACCGGGTCTTTGCTGGGTTCAGTTGGTTTGTTCTAATTGCTAATATTTTTCCCCCGTAACACCGGGTCTTTGCTGGGTTCAGTTGGTTTGTTCTAATTGCTATACCGTGCTGCCTGCCCTGGCTGAAATGAAATGCTTTACAATGACTTGTTTGTCTTGATGCTGAAACGGGAACTATCTGTATTGCTTTAAAAAAAAAATCGGGACTTTACTGGTGTTGCACTGCCTTCGGGCATTGCCTCCAGGATCGTTCCCACCATCTTTACATCTACTAATGTTCCATATGTGTCTGTTCCAGACCAGAGGACGTTAAACAGATTTACTACGATGCTGAAACGGGATATGTTTGATGTATATTTAACTAAAGACACTGATTTAACTAGCACAATCGTGCCCCCTCTTATCAAAGTTCTGTAAAAAAAATTCCTTTTTCTATTTTGTTTGTTTGCTTGTTTATAATTATGTCTATCAGTTTGTGTTATTATTCCCTTTTACCTAGTGTCCATCATGTTGTTATGCTTTTCTTTTCTTTTCCCTCTCGTTCATAATTCCAGCTAGGGGAAGACGGGGTAAAAAGCGCATGGGCGGGTAAGAAGCCCACCCCAATTATCTCATGAAATGAAGCAAATTTCAGTCTCATTTTGCCCATGAGACGAGCGTTAGTGTATAGCATTCGTCTCATGGGCAAATTTGACTGCAATATTCTTTATTTCATGCGATAATTGGGGTGGGCTTCTTACCCGCCCATGCGCTTTTTACCCCGTCTTCCCCTACTTATCTTACTTGTTGCAGCCAATGGTCTCCACAATTTAAGGGCCGGAAGAACGATCTTCTCTCTTCTGTCTTGGAGGCATGCTTATTGAGAGCTCTGGTTGCCGCCCTTAGATACACATTCGTGTCTAACTTTTGCTCAGCAGTGTTCACTACAGTCATGCCTTGCACGTGCAATAGGCAAGAAACCTGCATCAGCATTGATTCTTCAGCGAAAAGAGACCAAACTTTCGTGAAATTCTCGTGAATCTGCCACATTTTAAGCGTACCTGAAAACGCTGTTGCTGTACTGCAATGTCTGCAAAACTGGTTCAGGCACGTGCAACAGGAAGGACAGTTATTGAGTAGCCTAAGTTTTGCCATTTTCTTCATTGTTGTCTTAGTGTACAATAAATAGATATCAAGTTACTGAAAACAGAAGCCGGCCCTTAACTTTTGGAGACCAGTATATATGTAATGTCAATGTTTTGAGCACCTAGTATAAGCTCCAAGCTTGTTGTGCTCTGCGACCTTCGTGTTGATGCCACTTTGTGACATGATTGTTTCCGAATAACGTTGTTTAAATCAAACACCGGATCTGATCTGTTGATGTACCGTTCAACAAGTTCACAGGCAGTCGCCATCAACTGACCAAATCGGAGAATGCCAAACGGACAAGGAAAGGTTGCACCAGACGTCACGTTTGATTTTCTTCTTCTTCTTCTTCTTCTTCTTCTTCTTCTTCTTCATCTTCTTCTTCTTCATCTTCATCATCTTCTTCTTCTTCTTCTTCTTCTTCTTCTTCTTCTTCTTCTTCTTCTTCTTCTTCTTCTTCTTCTTCTTCTTCTTCATCTTCTTCTTCTTCTTCTTCTTCTTCTTCTTCTTCTTCTTCTTCTTCTTCTTCTTCTTCTTCTTCTTCTTCTTCTTCTTCATCTTCTTCTTCTTCTTCTTCATCTTCATCTTCTTCTTCTTCTTCTTCTTCTTCTTCTTCTTCTTCTTCTTCTTCTTCTTCTTCTTCTTCTTCTTCTTCTTCTTCTTCTTCTTCTTCTTCTTCTTCATCTTCTTCTTCTTCATCTTCTTCTTCTTCTTCTTCTTCTTCTTCTTCTTCTTCTTCTTCTTCTTCTTCTTCTTCTTCTTCTTCTTCTTCTTCGATCGCTCAGACAGTTTCCTGTCCATTATGAGCGCAGATGCGTCATGTTGCCGTTATGCGCCTAATTAAGTTAGGCCCAGCAAGTCCGACTTCGAAAAGGAAGGAAATGTTTTTTGAAAGTGTTTCTTGAAACAAGGGCAGGAGACTGGACATGAAAGGCAGAAAGATAGTAGATGACAGCAAGCAACGGGAAAAGGCAGAGTCAAAGAAAGTGGCAGATTAGAGTATGCTACAAGCACAGAACTTCCAGAAGGTGGTTGAACTTTTTTATGCCAAAGATCAACCGATCATAAAGAATCCTACACAAATGTGACCCAGCATCATGAAATGGACATTAAGTCGCTGGTCTAGTTTCTCACAACAAGCTTGCAAAGTCAAAAATATCATTTTTATCATTTTTGAGTTATGGGTATTTTCCTGCTCACTGACATCTTATATTTGATATCCATAAAGGGTAATCTTATTATGGTCTCTAAATATTCCAAAAATCATATAGTAAAAAGCCAACTGTCCGTCCGTGTGTGTGTGTGTGTGTGTGTGTGTCTGTGTGTCTGAAACACGAAACGGGCCTTATAACTCCGCCGTTTTTCGACCGAATCGCTTCAAATTTGCTGTGAACCCTAACGGGGCCATGGCAACGGCAACCGAGGCGGCCGTATAATTTGCGCCAGTACTTGGCGTTACCGTTACCAGGCGTTACCAGTACGGTGCATTGCCAGTACTAGGCGTTGCGCTAGTGTGTTTTAAAATTTGTAGGTAGGTTAGACATTAGACTGTAATTTCTCAAAAAGGCTGACAGTCACCATGCCAACTTTCAATGCTAATAACTCTACAACAACAACAGGATACAAGAATGTTTTTTTATAGTTAGAAAGATAATTGTCTGACGTTTGCAACTATGCCATTTTCTCAGAATAGTCATTCTGACACTTAATGTCCCTTTCGTGGTGCTGGGTCATAAAATGTTTTCGATGTCTCAACAATGATGCTCGTTATTTCAATGTGTTGGTATTCGCTATTGGGTATATTCTAGTCACACTGACTTATCTCTGTCAAATTCGGGCTGCTCCCGCCTGGAGAGAGCGTCGCCGCGAGAGCAGTGCCTACCCATTTTTTAGGGGAGGGGGAGGGGGACGGGGTGAGGAGGGATGGAGGTGGGGCTTGGGAAACCGACCTATCAATTTGTCATACCACGCAGCGGGACTTCTTCCTGCTCTTATCGACTTTTAACTGCCGTGGGAATTTTACGCGCGTAAAGCGCACGGGTCAGACTAGCGTTAAGTACCCATCCGAAGGACTCGACATTCATTTCGATCTTCCCGTCGAACTAGAAATAAAGGGCGAGGCCGAGTTTCGAACCCGGTTCACTCACGCATTGAAATTGGCTGGCGAACGTCTTAACCACTCCGCCACCTTCCATCCTTCAAAATACCAAAATTGCAAACAAAACAGTTGAACCCTCTCACCGCCAAAGTCGCATTTTAGCACCACAGTGATTTAACACCTATGCCACTAAAAGGCATCAAATTGGGGTCTATTATCCAAAGACCCTATTGTCTTAGTTTTACGAAGTAAGAATAGACCTTATTTTATATCTGTCACAGAAGAATCCCCAATACTGCAGATGGATTTTGTTCTCTACCCAGGCTGAAATATGGCTGGCGGTGAAAGGGTTAAACGTATGCTTACTGCTGGTAAGATCAGTTTCTGTTGGCAATGAAATTGGTAAAAAAACCACACAATAATATGGCCACTGCAACTAGGGTTATTAACGCCCTTGACGGCACGAGTTAAGCCCTTGCTGGTAAGTATCCAAAAGGGCATTAACTCTTGCAAAAGGCAGCCATTCAGTGGCCTCACATAGGGTTATTGGTGATAGCTATGCCCTTGTTTGGTCAGTACTCAAGCATCTTCCCCCACCCACCAAGGGCATTCACTCTTGCAAAAGGCAGCCATTCAGTGGCCTCAAATAGGGTTATTGGCGATAGTTATTCCCTTGTTTGGTCAGTACTCAAGCATCTTCCCCCACCCACCAAGGGCATTCACTCTTGCAAAAGGCAGCCATTCAGTGGCCTCAAATAGAGTTATTGGTGAGAGCTATACCCTTGTTTGGTCAGTACTCAAGCAACTTCCCCCACCCACCAAGGGCATTCACTCTTGCAAAAGGCAGCCATTCAGTGGCCTCAAATAGAGTTATTGGTGAGAGCTATGCCCTTGTTTGGTCAGTACTCAAGCAACTTCCCCCACCCACCAAGGGCATTCACTCTTGCAAAAGGCAGCCATTCAGTGGCCTCAAATAGAGTTATTGGTGATAGCTATTCCCTTGTTTGGTCAGTACTCAAGCAACTTCCCCCACCCACCAAGGGCATTCACTCTTGCAAAAGGCAGCCTTTCAGTGGCCTCAAATAGAGTTATTGGTGAGAGCTATACCCTTGTTTGGTCAGTACTCAAGCATCTTCCCCCACCCACCAAGGGCATTCACTCTTGCAAAAGGTGGTCGCTGCAGTGGCCAATAGCGATGCTTGGGGTATCAGTTCATCTAAACCGTAAACCAAATAATGTAATACGTACTGTGATACCAGGATCATTGAGAGTAGGTCCTACATGCATAATTATGGTAAGTCATGCTGGGTGCAGATGTCTTAGTTCAAAAATGTTGTTGCTGTTGTTGTTGTCGTAGCCTGGCTAAAAGACTCCAGGGGTCATCTGAACAGCCGAAGCACTTGAACACTATGGTACAAATGCACCAGCTCGGGATGAGAACATTACACGTGTTACCGTTTTTTGATTACCCCGCCACGTGGGCAGCCACACTCCGACTTCGAAGGATTTGGGAGACTGACGATGTTATGCTAGGAGCTTTTCATGGCTAAAGACATAGCTATGCAGAACTTAACAGCATTTTGATGTAGCCTTGGTGTTCTAGCCTATCATGTCAATAGACGATTTTTGGAAAAAATAGGGGAGAGCACTTCGTGAACATTAGGGTTGTTTACCGTCATTACTCGGTCAAATACTATAGCTACAATGCAACAATGGCGTCGAAGCTTAAAACCGCAGGATGCGAGTCAGCTACTTGCAAACATTCTTTTTAGAAAAATTAGGGGTGGCCAGTGACCACAAAATGATAGAACTTGCAAAAGGTGACGTACAAATATAAATGACATAAATGTTTAGAATGACGCACCGTGTTCTAAGTGCTGTATGTCTGCTCAAACACACGAGTCGATAGGCTACGAGAGCTGATGGTAGAGTGACTTCCCCTGTTTGACCGATTGAATTAGGCAAGATCACTGCCACACTCCATGAAATTTCACCCCTTAATTATTTCCGAACAATTCCTATTGGTCTGACACAGCCTTAAGCCAAGGCGAAGGTCAGACATGATATGGGTTTCTTTTTAGTTCACTGTATGCCAATTTGCGGCTTGCTCTTATTAATGGTACTAGCGCAACGCCGAGTACCAGTAACGCCTAGTAACGGTAACGCCTAGTAACGGTAATGCCAAGTACTGGTAACGCCGAGTACAGCAAATTTGAAGCGCTTTGGTTAAGAAACGGTGGAGTTATAAGGCCACGTTTCCCATTGACGCTGCTCTGAGAGTGATGTTCTCTCCCTAGTAACGGTAACGCATAGCAACGGTAACGCCAAGTACTGGTAACGCTGAGTACAGCAAATTTGAAACGATTCGGATAAGAAAAGGTGGAGTTATAAGGCCCCGTTTCGCGTTGGCGCTGCTCTGAGAGTGATGCGCTCTCCCTCGTAACGGTAACGCCTAGTAATGGTAACGCCAAATACTGGTAATGCTGAGTACAGGAAATTTGAAGCGATTTCGTTAAGAAACGGCAGAGTTATAAGGCCCCATTTCCCGTTGGCGCTGCTCTGAGAGTGACGCGCTCTCCCGCACTCTCTTCAAATTTGCTGCCAGGCTTTGCCCCGGTGACAGCAAGCCTGACAGCAAATTTGACGCGATTCGGTTGAAAACCGGCTGAGTTATAAGGCCCGTTTTGCATCATGCTGCTGTTATGCGCCTAAGTAATCGATTCGCTTCCGGTTTGGCACATCGATAGTCACCGTCCCCAGTCATGTATCTGACAAATTCGAAGGCAATCGGCCCAGACACACCGGAGATACGGACGCATTTGCGAAACAGCGCAAATGATACGGCCGCCTTGGTTGCCGTTGCCATCGCCCCGTTAGGGCTCACAGCAAATTTGAAGCGATTCGGTCGAAAAACGGCGGAGTTATAAGGCCCGTTTCGTGTTTCAGACACACACACACACACACACACACACACACACACACACACACACACACACACACACACACACAGGCACACACACAGACAGTTGGCTTTTTACTATATGATTAACAGACAGATGCATTCTTCATTGTTAACAGATTTTCAGTCTCCAAGTCTCATACTGAAATCAAATTCCTTTCAACCTGAAATAGCAAGATACATTTATGAATGCTTTGCTGTCCGCAGTAAATAATTAGCAAGAATATATAAATGTTTTTATTATTATTTTGATCTGCTGCATTTACTTCGTCACGAACTTTACCTTGTACTTTTTGTTTTATTTTCTTTCTTTCGTGGTATGTGCTTACTACTTCTGTGTCAATATTTCCTTTGATGGTTTTGCGATAAATAAAAGAGTTTGAGTTTAGTTCATACTGACAGCGATTGCTGGATGCGGGACTGGGGCAGGGAAGTTAGTGCTTGCTGTGCTATCAAATGGACGCTTGAAAATAAATAGATGACCACTAGGACCAATGTGTGTGTGTGTGTGTGTGTGTGTGTGTGTGTGTGTGTGTGTGTGTGTGTGTGTGTGTGTGTGTGTGTGTGTGTGTGTATATATGTGTGTGTGTGTGTGTGTGTGTGTGTGTGTGTGTGTGTGTGTGTGAGCTTCTTTCACAAGCAACATTTTCTAACTTTTTGTACGCGTTTATTTTGTTAGAGTTAACACTTACTCAGTATCTTTCTCTCAACTTTGCCATGAATATTGCCTTACTCCCTTGATATCTACTCAGTCTTCCTTTTATATCTGAATTTCAACAACAGTCTTCTCTTTCTATTTTGAACTCTTACTTTTTGCTTGCTGTTTGTCAGTCTTTCTTTTTACATCGAAAACGTATGTACCATACGAAACGTCTGGTTATTGACTTTCATTAAAGGACCAAATACTACCTGAACGCCTTGTGTCTGTTATGTGTCTATGAAATGGACCTTTCCCGTGACAGTGGAACAATAATGGCGACCTGTTCACCTGCTGTCGAGTTTTTGTTCATATGGTTACGTCATCATTTGCACAGTTCACACTCACCGCAAGGGTAAATATACAAACAAAGAACAATATTGAATGATCGGCAAATGTTGCTTTCATGAGGGTTTTCTCTATACTCCAGTTCTAGCATCCACATAAAAAACCCGCCGTTTACAGCATACAGACATCGTCATAAACATTATTTAAAGACCCACCAGGTCACGTGTCAAAATCACGGGTTTCACGTGTTTTCCCTCTTGTAGCTGGTAAGACATCTTGTTTTGACCAGGTTTGACTCCCATACAAATGTCCCCAAATTGAAAACGAAACGTCATTTTAAAGAGCAGCCTCAATTTGAAGTTGGGGACATTTGTATGTGGGTCGCAGCTACCCAGACACAAACAAAGGAACTGAATCGTGGTGCGTCAGTGTGTCTTTAAAAGCCATTGTTTCTTGCATTTATAAAACTCGCTTACATTGTCAAGCAGCTGTTGTGTAGCTTACATCATCAAAAATAGCTTCGTGTAAACTACCATTTATGGCATTCAAGATGTGTCATGTCATGCGTAGCATGTAAACACTGCCATTTATAGCCTCTAGAAACCGTCATTCGTAAAATTAAAAAAAGAAGAAAGAAAAGATAATTAGGTTATGTAGAAACCGTTCAGTAAACTATGCAGAAACCGTAATAGGCCAATAGGTTATAGCATTTTAATTAATAATAATAATAATAATAATAATAATAATAATAATAATAATAATAATGACCATTTGTATAGCGCTTATTCTCCTTACGGGGCTCTAAGCGCTTCACAAAGAAGTTAAAAATCTGAGGGGAAAAAAACAAAAAAAACAAAACCGGACTTATCATAAGGAACAACACAAATCGAAATAACGATAACTACAGTTACGCCCCCCCCCCCCTTCCCAATCCACTATAATCCAAACTATTACAAGATTATTTCATTACAAATAGCGTTTTCCACGCAAAAGGCATTTTCTCACACAACCCCCTCCCCCTCCGCCCGCCCCCGCATTCACCATCCCCCTTAATAGACCTTAAGTTTACCTACTTTTCATAGATCTCCCAGCACGCACGCACGCATGCATGCATGCACACACACACACACACACACACACACACACACACACACACACACACACACACACACACATACACACACACACACACGCGTTTGTCAGATTTAAAAACATTAAAATTGTCAAGCACTCAAAGCATCTGGAAGCAGTTATATACACCATGCAGAAAACACAACCCAATCATTAATCAACAAAAGTTCGTTTCATTTTTGTCGATTCATGAGGGGTGGGGTGTGTGTGTGTCTCTCTGTCTCTGTTGTTGATTGCATTTCTTGTGTCTCTCTGTCTTGTTGATTGCATAAAGCTGTATTTTAGGAACATTTTTAGCTAATAACCTTTTTGGAATACTAACCCTATCCCTAACCCTACCCCCCACCCTATAAGACGGAAAAACGCACAGAACCACAACTGTGACAAATCGCGGTGTACTGCAGTACATAGTGGGGGGTAGGGTTGGGTTTAGGTCTAGGGTTAGGGATAGGGTTAGTATTCCAAAAAGGTTATTAGCTAAAAAATGTTCCTAGAATACAACTTTATGTATGGTAAGAAAGGCAAAAACGGAAAAATACAATTAACCGAGAAATGCAGGGGGATGGCACATCTTTACCTTTACCAGATTGTTTTTGTACACTAACATTTGAGATCGATTTCCATTATTTTTTTACCTTTCTCTCTTTTCGTGTCACTTCAGTTAAAAAAAAACACCAACATACTTTGTAGTTCTGACTTGTGAGCTTTGGTGAGAATGAAACAAAGGAACAGAAAAAACAGACAGACAGACAGACAGACAAATACACAGACGGACAGACTGGCAGAGAGATAAACAGACAAACAGAGGCAGAAGGGAAGGCAAGACTCGTTTGGGAGTGGAAGAAGCCATTGCAGGAAAAAAAAAAAGGGAAGTCATTTCGAAGGCTTCAGTCCCTTTTGCTCTGCAAAGTTGTCTGTCTTGACCGGTGTTCTAAATACGCGAGATAATTGAAACTCCTACACTTGACCTCGTTTGTATCGAGCATCCGGTGGTGTAAAAATGGTTTGTGTTGTAGGAAGAGAGAGAGAGAGAGAGAGAGAGAGAGAGAGAGAGAGAGAGAGAGAGAGAGAGAGAGAGAGAGAGAGAGAGAGAGAGAGAGAGAGAGAGAGAGAGAACACTCGAACTTTACTGTCATTAGCTAACAAGCTCTGGTGACAGGGGGGGGGGGGGGGGGGGAGGTAACATATTCATTTCTTAACAATAATATAAAACACGAAAGTAAACAAAACAAAACACAAGAAGAGAGAGAGAGAGAGAGAGAGAGAGAGAGAGAGAGAGAGAGAGAGAGAGAGAGAGAGAGAGAGAGAGAGAGAGAGAGAGAGAGCGCATCACACACGCACACACATGCACGCACGCACGCTCGCAAACACGCCCACAGCACGCTCACTCACTCACACTCCAAAAATGAAACCCTTCTCAAACTTTTAAAAATCAATGCTAATATTCCTCCACCACCAACGCTTAGCTATTGTTAAAGTCGTATTCCACCCGAACCAGTTGAAAACTGCACATGGCGTCTGTACAAGAACCGGAAAAGTGCACATTTAATGGGCAATTCCAGCGGTCAAGAAATAACACAACACAAAAACATCCACAGAAAAGGTGTTGCAAACAACAACATTAAAACCCCCAAACCCAAACACAATGGGAATTAAAAAATCTAGAAATGACAACATTACACAAAAAATAGCTCAACATTTCCAGAACTTTCTTGTTGTTGTTGTTGTTGTTGTTGTTGTTGTTGTTGTTGTTGTTGTTGTTGTTGTTGTTGTTGTTGTTGTTCTTCTTCTTCTTCTTCTTCTTCTTTCATCATCACGATCTTCTTCATTTTTGTTTGTTTGCTCTTCTTCTTGTTCTTGTTCTTTTTACTTCTTCTTCTTCTTTTGGTTCTTCTTTTTGTCTTTGTTCTTCTTCTTCTTTTGGTTCTTCTTTTTTTGCCTTCTTCTTCTTCTTCTTCTTCTTCTTCTTCTTCTTCTTCTTCTTCTTCTTCTTCTTCTTCTTCTTCTTCTTCTTCTTCTTCTTCTTCTTCTTCTTCTTCTTCTTCAATCATCACCATCACCATCACCACCACCATCATCATCATCATCATCGTCATTATCATCATCAATCATCATCATCATCATCGTCATCATCATCATCATCATCATCATCACATCATCACATCATAGCAAGCAGGCAGACAGACAGACAGACAGACATAAAGACAGATAATTATGCAGACACATGCAGAGACACATTGCAGACTTGGTCTTCTAGACAGACGGACAGTTAAAGGCCGGCCACACGTCCACTATGATCGTACGGCTGTGCGATGCGATTCGATCAAGTGGTCTCCGAGAACAAAATGGGACTGGCGCGCACCGAGATCACGTGATCGAATCGTATCGTACAGTCGTGCGATTTTAGTGGACGTGTGGCCGGCCCTTTGGACACGAAGACTGACCGAAAGGCAGAGGTTACGGAGGACAGGCAGTTATAAAGACAGGGAAACAAACTCATAATTGCTTTGGCGAATCGGAACTCACTTCCATTTATACAATATAAAAAAAAGGGGACAAAACACCAACAATTAGATGAACAGAAAACAACAAAGAGAGACAGAGACAGACAGACAGACAGACACACTGACGGATTAGAGAAACGCATAAACAGCGCCACCACCACGAAAAATAACAACAACAAAAACAACGATCGAAGCATCAGTGACAACAACGACAACTAGCATTTGAAAAGAAAAAAAAACCCACAACGGCAACGATGGGAAAAATGTAAACGTCATGAAAACGAGTGAAGTAGCAAGCAGCAACAATATGTAGGGCTGAAAACAACAACAATGACAACAATGACGACAACAGCAACAGCAACAATGACAACAACAGCAACAACAACCAATGACAACAACAGCAACAACAACAATGACAACAACAGCAACAATGACAACAACAGCAACAACCACCAATGACAACAACAGCAACAACAACCAATGACAACAACAGCAACAACAACAATGACAACAACAGCAACAACAACCAATGACAACAACAGCAACAACAACCAATGACAACAACAGCAACAACAACCAATGACAACAACAGCAACAATCACAACAACAGCAACGACAACCAATGACAACAACAGCAACAACAACCAATGACAACAACAGCAACAACAACCAATGACAACAACAGCAACAACAACCAATGACAACAACAGCAACAACAACCAATGACAACAACAGCAACAACCAATCACAACAACAGCAACAACAACAATCACAACAACAGCAACATCAACAATGACAACAGCAACAGCAACATGACAACAACAACAACAACAACAACAACAAAGCACAAACAATG
>CM065693.1:15217757-15220257 GCA_017654935.2 Phymorhynchus buccinoides
TTGGGGAAAACATTCTTGAATGTAACTGCCCAGTCTCTTCAATCATGTTCGTTTGACTTAACACTTTTTCAACCGTTTGGATTTGTTGAGGAAAACATTCTTGAATGTAAATTCCCAGTCTCTTCAACCATGTTCGTTTGACTTAACACTTTTTCAACCGTTTGGATTTGTTTTTGGGGAAAAACATTCTTGAATGCAAATCCCCAGTCTCTTCAATCGTGTTCTTTTGGTTTAAATGATTTTTATTTATCAAAACATACATTACATACATGTTAAGCAAGCATAACGGCAACAACAAGCTTAAAGCTTATACTGTGCCAGTATTCCCAGTCTCTTGAACCATGTTCTTTTGACTTAACACTTTTGAACCGTTTGTATGTGTTGGGGAAAACATTATTGAATGTAACTGCCCAGTCTCTTCAATCATGTTCGTTTGACTTAACACTTTTTCAACCGTTTGGAATTGTTGGGGAAAACATTCTTGAATGCAAATTCCCAGTCTCTTCAACCATGTTCTTTTGACTTAACACTTTTTCAACCGGTTCGATTTGTTGGGGGAAAACCTTCTTGAATGGCAATTACCAGTCTCTTGTAACCACTATTGCTGTTTCATTTCCATAGAGACACAAACGTACCAGTGTATCCACTTGCTAGTAAATTTCAACCATCTCTTGTGTTCCCTGTCAGCAGTGTGAGGCTTGAGTGTTGTTGGCAGTCAGAAGTGTGGGAAAACAATTATTTAGTGTAACACCGTATTAACATTGTAACGTTTGCTTCTTCTTAGGGTTAGGTTAGGTTAGGTTAGGATATAAGGACTAAACATAGCCGTTAGGCTTTCAAACGTTCCATCCTTGATTACATAATTTATAATGTACAAGGTTTCTTTTTCTTCTTCTTCTTCTTCTTCTTCTTCTTCTTCTTCTTCTTCTTCTTCTTCTTCTTCTTCTTCTATGTTATTTTCCTTCCTCTTCGGTTGAATTAATGTCGTGATTAAACGAACGTTTGACGCAAAGCAGCCAGCAAAGTTAAACAAAATAATACCGAAAGGCATACATTCTGCAAATAGTAAATTGTGGATATTTCTAGTACAAAGGGGACATTGGTAAAAATGTTGTGAACTACTTTTGCTCCTCGGGTCAAAACTATTTTTTTTAAAGAGCCAATCACCATGCATCTAATCAGTGTGGTGATTGGGCGACAGCTCACGTGGTCTGAAACACAAAAAGCTAAAAATAGCGTTCAAAATGAGAACATATAGATTCACGTTTTGCACGTGAAATTACAGTATTGAGCTTTTCGTATCATTCACCATCATAAAGCCACGGCCTGACAAATATACTCGACACGCAAATTCAGGGTTTTTGAGAACAGGCATAAGCACAAAACAAGCATCCAGAGCCATAGACGGAAATGTTCAGCAGTATGCCAACTGGGGGAACATTGGATACCCACATGGAGTGCTTCTGACAAACCGTGACCTGGTGCTCTAAGCGTGATCACACCCAGCGCATAGTAGGGTCATCCACCGAAGACGCCTCGAAGGTCGGTTCCAGAGCACTGCCAAAACCGCCAGGACATCTCACGGACAACACGGGAGACTGATCAGTAGTTCTGCAATCTGAAAACGTCTGGCAGAAATTGGCTTCGGGTGCTGTAGGCCGTGTGTCAGAGCCGTTTAAAAGCCGGCCTAAAGACGTGTTCATACTGTCCAATTTAGTCGCGAAAAACAGGTTGTGGGTTTCACTCAATTGAAGTTTTAGTGAATGTTTTATCAGTTAAACAGTTAACTTTAGTAAGACGCACAATATGTTTTTATTTGATTAAAATTAACCACCTTACAGATCTTTAACAAACTGACTAACCAGACAAGACAGAACTGCGGAAATAACCGTGGCCTGCTCTTTAAGGAGAAATGTCATATTTTCGAAATTAATCTCTCTTCACAGCAGCCGCACTCATAGTAGAATCCATTAACCCTTTCACCGCCAGCCATATTTGAGCCAAAAATTTCAATTAAATTTACCTGGGTAGAGAACAAAATCCATCTGCAGTATTGGGGATTCTTCTGTGACATATATAAAATAAGGTCTATCCTTACTTCCCAAAACTAAGACAATAGGGTCTTTGGATAATAGACCCCAATTTGATGCCTTTTAGTGACATAGGTGTTAAATCACTGTGGTGCTAAAATGCGACTTTGGCGGTGAAAGGGTTAATGTACATAATGTACATAAGAACAGACATCAAAAGCCTGAAAAAGTCCACAGTTCAACCAAATCAGAGACAACAGCCATTAGACATGGCTTGGGCTGCAATCAACACTGACTCCCAGTCACCTCTTGTTGAAATGGAACAGTGTGACACTTAAGCGCTGGAGACAGACTATGCGACTGCCTCATATGACTCGATCAGGTCGTGACGTAGACCACATTTTGTTTCCCGCACAGAAGAGGTCACAAGCCATCTGACTCGATCAGACTCGATCAGTGAAATTTAGAAC
>CM065693.1:15237757-15240257 GCA_017654935.2 Phymorhynchus buccinoides
TTGTAATGTTGTGCAGGATATATACCGGTCAGACTCCATTTGACCAGCATTGTTTTTTTCCGTCTGTCTGTCTGTCTGTCTTCGTGTTTTTTTTGCAAACCTACTGGACGGATCTCAACAATACTTGGTAGGAATATGGAGTATGCGATGCTTGCTTGCACTGCATAAGAGGTCGAACCTAGAGCTATAATATAATAGCATCAAGAAGCGTGTAAATATCCGCTTAAGCACTCAAAGCGATGTACGAAATATTCACAGCAAGTGGTCCTTAACCTTTTTTTTTAACAATATATTTTTATATATTCTCGATCAGCATCGCTCAGGGAATGCTCTGAGAGACGTTGTGAAGCTTGACCTTTGACCTTAATGATTTGTTTCTGTCTGTTCATGCTGTATCTCTTGAATCGGACGATGGTAGAAGGAGATGGTGTGTATGTGTGTGTGTATGTGTGTGTGTGTGTGTGTGTGTGTGTGTGTGTGTGTGTGTGTGTGTGTGTGTGTGTGTGTGTGTGTGTGTGTGTGTGTGTGTGTGTGTGTGTGTGTGTGTGTGTGTGTGTGTGTGTGTGTGTGTGTGTGTGTGTGTGTGTGTGTGTGTGTGTGTGTGTGTGTGTGCGTGCGCGTGCACGTGTGTGTGGAGACCACATGCCTGCCGCTCAGCGACACCCTTGCTAGTCTAAAATTATCACATTTAATAATGTATGTCGGTAGGTTTAATATTTGTTGAAAAACAACAAACCAACAACTTCCAAATTTACTAAACACACACTAAAGTAAAATCAGCTTATAACCCAGAACCGTGTATTTCTAAAACAATTATGAGGCAATGAGATAATTACCACCCACCATTTGCAAGACAAATACTTTGAAAAAGAGAATCACTTAAAGCTTTTAAGCGTAAATTTAGATCGGCTTAAAATGGTTTCTTAAAGGGGCACACTGACGGATGAGTTTTTGTAAGAAACACGTCGAGATCACCAGGAAAACACCCTTTACAGAGATTGCAACACTCACTTTGCTCTGGTTTCTTAGAAATCAAACCGTCAAATCGGCGATTTCTCCTTGCTGGAGGTGCTGGAAGTCAAATTATTTCACCCAAAGAGAAGGCGTGTACCGTCTCTTTTCTAATGGCCGCCTGCGTTTAGACCAAATCGTTTGCACGAAATTGTCACAATACAAGCCTTTTTATTTTATATTTTTTATATTTTATATAGTTTATCTAAAGGAGCTTCACTCACAACAAAGGAAATAGCTCCATTTTTTTGTTTTACTGCACTACAAAAAAAGAAAGCGCTTCAACCACAATGAGTGACTTCCACCCACCCCATCCAAACTGTTTAGTCTCTCCAGCATCTCCGCGAAGGAGGAATCGCCGTTTTGACGGTTTAATTTCTAGGAAACCAGAGCAAAGTGAGTGTTCCGATCCTTGAAAAGGCTGTCTTTCTGGTGATCTCGATGTGTTTTTTTGCCAAAACTCATCCGTCAGGGTCCACCTTTAAATATCGGGTTGCCTGAATGAGAGGGAAAAGGTAGCATACAAGGCATAAAAGAGATTGTGTGGGCAAATGCGTAGAAGGAATGTATGTAGGTTTTGGGTTGAAAAAAAAGTATTAGAATCGTTCATGTCCACTAAACAGTCTCAGTGCACATTAGAATAAAAAATATTGCCATTTCACGAACTAGGAACTTTGTGTTAAAGGGACACCCTGACGGATGAGTTTTTTTTGCAGGAAACACGTCGAGATCATCAGGAAAACACCCTTTACAGAGATCGCAACACTCACTTTGCTCTGGTTTCTTAGAAATCCTACCATCAAATTGGCGATTCCTCTTTGGCGGAGGTGCTGGAAGTCAAATTATTTTAGTGAAAGAATGGCCGCCTGATTCAGACCAAATTGTATGCACGACATTTCCGCAATACAGGCCTTATTAAAATTTTATTATTTAGCTATTTTATACAGTTTACCCAAAGGAGTTTCTCTCACAACAAAGGAAGTAGCTCCAATTGTTTTTTGTTTTTACTGCACTACAAAGAAGAAAAAACTTCAACCACTCTTGAGTAGCCTCCATCCACCACGTCCAAAACGGCTTCTTTATCCGGCAACTCCGCCAATGAGGAATCGCCGTTTTGACGGTTGGTTTTCTAGGAAACCAGAGCAAAGTGAGTTTTCCTATCCCTGAAATGGCTGTCTTTCTGGTGATCTCGACGTGTTTTTTGCAACAAACTCATCCGTCAGGGTGTCCCTTTAAGTCTCGGTTACACGTCAGCTAAAATCGTACGACTGTACGATACCAGTCGATCACGTAGTCTCGAAGAACAAAATGTGATTCGCGCTTCGAGACCACGTGGTCGAATCGTATCGTACAGTTGTACGATTTTATCTGACATGTAGCTGAGCCTTTAGCAAGATTCAGCTACAGCAACACTCCATAATTATATTCACGTGTGTCAAAGTGCAACACGTTTAAAAAAATCTTCCAAATCGAAATTAATTTTTAATTT
>CM065693.1:15245257-15250257 GCA_017654935.2 Phymorhynchus buccinoides
AACAAAATTGAGCTATTTCCTTTGTTGTCAGCGAAACTCCTTTAGATAAACTGTATTTAAAAAAAAGGCTAGTACTGCGAACATTTCGTGCAAACGATCTGGCAGCCATTAGAAAAGAGACGACACACGCCTTCTCTATGTGTGAAATAATTTGACTTCCAGCACCTCCGCCAAGGAGGAATCGCCGATTTGACGGTTTGATTTCTAGGAAATCAGAGCAAAGTGAATGTTGTAATTTCTGTAAAGCGTGTTTTCCTGGCGATTTCGACGTGTTTCTTACAAAAAAACTCATCCGTCAGGGTGCCCGTTTAACAGCAAACCCAACAGTAATACCAGCAAACACGGTGACCCTAATCGTTCTTAGTTAGAAAACCCGAGAGTCACCTCAGTGGGCGTGTCCGATTCTTCCATGTGACAGGTTCAATGATTGGCTGAATAATTGTTGCGCCATTGACACGTGCAGTGTTCGCCTTGTTGCAACTATTGGACTTCCCACTGCAACGTGGAATTGTGTATAAATAGAAAGTAAAATATTCCCGATGGCTAAAGATAGAAACGCTTCATGAAAGGCCTATAAGTATAAGTGACAAGTCCACTGATGTTCTATCGATCACGATTGTGGCGGTACCATAGCCGATGAGGTTTAACCGAGGCGTGGTTACCGCTACACCTATCTGTACTGTTAAAAAAAATCGGGACTTTTCTGGTGTTGCACTGCCTCCGGGCATTGTCTCCAGTGTTTTCCCACCATCTTTGTATCTACAAACGTCCCATATGTGTCTGTTCCAGACCGAGAGGACGTCAAGCACCATTTGTTTCAGTTCACTGATGTTCTATCGTTGGGTGACAATGTTGGGTGAGGAAACAGACAATGGAAGGTGTTTGCACCAGGTCCGTTGTTTTGAACTCCTGTCTTTCTGCCCTGTTTCTGTATCTCTTTCTGTCTCTGCGTGCATGTGCTTACTTCTTATTAATTAAGCTATGCACAAAAAAAAGCAAAAAAAAAGTATAATAATGTTAATAATAATAAAAAAAAAAAAAAAAAAAAAAAATAAATAAATAATAATAAACGGATATTTATATAGCGCTTTTCATCGAGCACAAAGCGCTTTACAATCAGCATTGAAAACACTCACACACGCACACAGCAGACACACACGCAACACATAAACACACGCACGTACGTGCACGCACGAGAGTGAACGCGTTATTGCATACATACAGACATACACACACATATTTCATCCAACACAGAAAAACACATTCTCACTGAAACGCACACAAACTTAGCCAAACATACACTTGTGCAAACACGCGCACACGCACGCACACACATACACACACACACACACATACACATACACACACACACACACACACACACACACACACACACACACACACACACACACACACACACACACACACATACACACACACACACGCACTCACATACACAAAACACGCACGTGTACTCACACTCACACACACATGCTCACACACACTCCCCCCCCACTCTAGTCTCTCCTGCGCACGCATACACTCATACACATGCAAGCAGATATACCCACACAGAACACACTCACACACACAACACACTCACACACACACACACCAATACTTGGAAGCGCGGCCGTGGGCGCACGCACACTCACATTCGCGCACACGCTCACAAATTACATACATACACATACACACATACACGCACACAAATTACATCCATCCATACAAACATACGGACATACATCGCACGCACACGCACGCACACACGCGCGCACACACACACACACACACACACACACACACACACACACACACACACACACACACACACACACACACACACACACACACACACACACACACACACACACACACACACACACACACACACACACACACACACACACATACAGTATAGTTAATAACATTAGGTTTGATTGTGTTACTACACAGGGTTGTATTTTGCATGCTTTATATTGCTTTGTCTGTGCTCATTTTCCTTTTTTTTCATTTCTAACTTTATATTTTGTAATTTGTTTCCCCAGAGGGCTGGATGTAAAAAAAACATGTTGCTGCTTATTATATTACACTCTATGAAGAAATAATTCAATGGAATTAAATTAAATTATGTCTTACTGTTTCTATCTCTGCCTCTGTCTGTTTGAGAGTCGATGTCTCTCTCTCTCTGTGTCTCTCTCTATTTCACACACACATACACGCGCGCGCACGCACACACGCGCGCGCACACACACACACACACGTACGCACGCACGCATGCACGCACACACGCGCACACACAACAACAACAACATACAGTATTTATACGGCGCTGAATCTTGATAGAAATCAATTCAAAGCGCACACACACGTTAGCATTCAAAGCGCAATACAAAGCGAACACAGACGGATAACGTAAATGGAATATAGCAGAAACAGACCTAATGGCAAGAGAGAGAAGATAAAGAGAGAGGAGCTTCAATGACGGGGGAACAGGTGGGTTTTGAGGTTAGCTTTGAAAGCAGAGAGAGTCGGTCGCTGACGGAGGGAGAGAGGAAGTTTGTTCCAGGAGGTCGGTCCTGAGACAGCAAAATAGCGCCGACCAACAGTTGAAAGCTTATACCTAGGGATCTGGAGAGAAAGAGGGTCAGAAACTGAACGTAAAGTGCGAGCTGGCGTATAGATGGAAATATTGTCGCAGAGGTAAGATGGAGCAGCTTTATGAATAGATTTATAGCAAAGTGTGTTTAATTTATACTCAATTATGTCTGCGACAGGAAGCCAGTGCAAAGAACGCAGAAGAGGGCTAACATGATCGAACTTTTTCTTCCTAAGGACAAGACGAGCAACTGTGTCTTGAATACGCTGGAGACAAGATAGAGAAGAGACTGATAGGCCAGAAAGGAGAGCATTACAGTAGTCAATACGAGATAGAATGAGGGAAGTAACAAGCTTAGCTGTGGCTTCATCTGAGGGGTATTTACGAATATAGCCAATGCGACGAATTTGATAGTAGCAGGACTGACAGGTCTGAGTCAGGAAACTCTGCATGGAAAGAGTATTGTCCAAAGTGACACCTAAGTTTTTGACAGAGTCTGAGAGGGGAATGCTATTGTTACCCAGTAACAAGCGAATGCGCCTTTATCAACATAGACAAACGAGAAAACACACACACACACACACACACACACACACATACACACACACACACACACACACACACACACACACACACACACACACACACACACACACACACACACACACACACACACACACACACACACACACACACGCACACACACACACAGACTCTCTCTCTCTCTCTCTCTCTCTCTCTCTCTCTCTCTCTCTCTCTCTCTCTCTCTCTCTCTCTCTCTCTCTCTCTCTCTCTCTCTCTCTCTCTCTCTCTCGTACTCTCACACTCGATTTTACAATGGGGAAACGGTTTATAGGCCTATGTTATACCATAAGTACACCTCGTTCTTGTGTTCCTGAATGTTTTCAATTTAAAGAGCTACGAATCGTTCAAAAGCGGCTTTTGACACTCCGCGCTAACCTTACACTTGCCCATTGTTCTGGTGTTTCGTTTCTTTGCGCCCCTCAAAGAAGTCCGCACCAAAAGGGCAATGGAATTGACTTTTGCACGTAGTGTCATGTTTTGTTCTCCACAAATACATCCAACAAACACACAACTACACCACGAGTGTAAAGTGACGTTATTTTGATTCACAAGAGACAAAACCAAACTACTGGATATTTCGGCGAATGCGCCTTTATCAACATAGACAAACAAGAAAACAGCAAACAGCAAATATAGCAAAAAGGAGCAAAATGCAGGCAACAAAAGGAGCCAAAAACCAACAAGATCAAAATAAAACAAAAACAATGCTTCCCCTCTACTGTCCAATGCGTAAATGCACAAATACATCGTTGTTGTATTTTCCTGTCTAGACCCCCCCCCCCCCTCCTCTCCACCCCCACCCCTTAACCACCATCACCACCACTATTTTTCTTTCTTCCTTCACTTCTTTACTGCTCCAGCTTTCAGTTTACCTCTTCATCCATATTTTGTTTGTTTTATGTTTTCAGGCTGTTGAACGTGGTTAACCCTTTCACCGCCAATGTCGTTTGTATGCACCACAATGGTTTAACACCCACATCACTAATAGGTATCAAATCAGGGCCTCTTGTCTGAAGACCCTATTTTCTTAATTTGGGGAGGTAAGGATAGGCCTAATGTTATACATGTCACAGAGGAATTCCCAATGTAGCGGGGGGAAAAATCTCTACCCAGTTAAGTTTAATGGTATATTTTGGCTGAAAAATGGCTGGCGGCGAAAGGGTTAAGATTCATTGGTGTGTGTTTTGGTTTATAGGTGGTCGAACTTTACGCGGTGACAGTCCTGAGATGACCATAGCTGTTGACGGGACTACAACTAGCGACCAAAAGTTAAGGCCCAGAAAGACAATCATCTCCGAGAACTCACGAACTCAATAAAACGCACCCAGCTCATAACAAAACTGAATGTACTCTTTTAACATTAAGTTCATTCCAAAAAATCATTAATCAGAACGAGTTCAGTCAACAAAATGCCCCTTTCAACAACTTCCCCCTCCTCTTGAAAAGTCACACATTCAGAATCAATGCACTTTGGAACAGTTAGTAATGTGTTTTTTTGGTGTGGGTTTTCTGTCTGTCCCAAGGATATCTCCCGAACCGCTTAACCGAATCGCTTCAAGTTTTGCGTGGTGATGTGTCACCATGAGAGGAAGGCATAATTCGGTAATGTGTACTGACTGTTCCAAAGTGCATTGATTCTGAGTGTGACTTTTCAAGAGGAGGGGGAAGTTGTTGAAAGGGGCATTTTGTTGACTGAACTCGTTCTGATTAACGATTTTGTTGAATGAATTTAATGTTAAAAGAATAAATTCAGTTTTGTTATGAGCTGGGAGCGTTTTATTGAGTTCGTGAGTTTTCGGAGATGATTGTCTTCCTG
>CM065693.1:15255257-15260257 GCA_017654935.2 Phymorhynchus buccinoides
CTCGTCTCATGGGCAAACTGAGACTGAAATTTGCTTCATTTCATGAGATAATTGGGGTGGGCTTCTTACCCGCCCATGCGCTTTTTACCCCGTCTTCCCCTATGCTAAATGTTTCTCGATTAAGATATTAGAATGTTAAAACCAAAGTCAGCAACGGTTGTTCCCTCTTCCCCAACCCCCCCCCCCCCCCCCCCCCCTTCCTACAGATATGGGATTGATGTATATTCGGTTAAAGTTGCAGAGGATAATATTGAATAGATACAGATTCAATTTGATATCAAGCATGCCCTTTAAAGTTATCAGAATAAGTTACAACAACACCCACAGCAACTTGTAAACATTATGTTGATGCATGGATGAAAACAGACAAAAAAGAGGAATGCCGACACATCAGCACCAACTAGGCAAGGTTTATCAAGAGCAGTTCAGAAGTTTATGATTACATACATTTTCCTGGTGACATGCATACATACAGACAGACGGACAGACGGATAAACAAAGCATGACTCGTGTCAGCCACATTGTCTTTTTGGGGAAAATAAAATCAAATGAATTCGATTGTGTCAAAACAAATAATAACACAGATAATAATAATAATAATAACACTAATACTAATACAGGATGGGAGCGAATTATAGTGTTAAATAGACTGGTTAAAAAAACCCCCATCAACACAAAAAAGATGAATGTTCCCTTCCCTTAAATAAAATAGGAAGAAAAACAGCAAAAAAGAACAATAACCGCGACAAAAAGTGCGACGAGGAAAGAATAATAATAATAATAATAATAATAATAATAATAATAATAATAATAATAATAACAAACAGCTATTCATTTGAAAGCAATAACAAAAAGAAACATCAAATGAACTAAAACACAAGATTCAAGGAAGCAAGAGGCTAGGACTACACAGAAAAGAATAAGAAGAAGAAGAAGAAGAAGAAGAAAACAACTACAAAATTCCTATTTTTTTCTTAACTATTCTTGTCAATTTCATATCAAGACATTTTGAACAATGAAATAACAACAATTAAAATAAAACCCACCGCATCCGACACAATGCAGACGCCAATCCCCCCCCACCCCACCCCAACCAAACAAAAGAACAGCTTTTGCAATGAGCTTTACAGATTAAAGCAAACGCACCAATAAGTTCATATTATGAGGGTGTCTCGATAAGTTTCTGGATGCAGAGAACTGGCTAGTCCACCCCTTTGTTTTAGGTATCTGTCCTCAGCACACACAGCACACTTGGTCATCCTTTGAAAAGCAAGCAGTTTTGGCGACAAATTAAGTCTGAAGGGGGATGCCCAAAACACAGCTCTCGGAAAACCCTCTAGCATCTTAGCACTTCTGGAATTGTGTCCCCTTTATCTGGCATTTTAATTAAGATAATAGAAAAAAAACTCAGAAGGGGCTAAGTCGGAGAAGAAAGTGAGTGGTTGACCAACAGAACTCCGATTTCGTTCAGAATGTCTGAAGTAGCTGCAGCAGTTTGAGCACTTGCACTGTCGTGGTAAAATACAAGACCTCAGGTACCAGTGTCTGGACAGCACATCCAAAGCACCATTCGGTAGACAAGTGTTTAAGACGATTGTTGGGTAAGGGTTTGAAGTAGTCTGTTTACAGCAAAATGTTACTGAAAAGGTCTCATCTTGAACCACCCAATTCTGCTTGGTTTCTGAATCAAACCGCGGCTGATGTCCCTCCATCACAATTATTGTAGTATTTGGGTGCATCACTTTATGCCACTCCTCTCATCATCATTAAGCCAATGAGGCACATAACGGCTACAATGCTTCGACAGACCCATTTAAGCAATAGTGGGTTTTTTATTTATCAAAGTTTCCTGATGAATTAATGACCATTATGGTTTGGGTTTTTTATCTCATCAGCAATAACACAAAACCCGTCTGTAGCAAGAGACTTCAAACTGGCTATGGTTTTGACAGTTACAATGTTTACTTGAAGATTGTAATGGTCTCTCTCTTCTAACGATCGTTCTGTCTAATTGGAAATCATTGCGATGGTTTGAACTTTTGTTTGTGACTGAGTATGGCCTAACAAACAGTTTATGTACGTGTGATACCTTTGTTTGAATGTCTGTCCTTGAGTATAAACGCACACGATCATAGGTGCAAAATCTAGACGTGAAAGAGATTTCCACAGCTTTGGGTGAACGTTCACCTTAGTGGACATTTTGCTTTATCCAATGGATAATAATGAAAATTTGCGACATAAGTAATATAATAATGGTCTATCTCATGACGTGATTTGAATTTGTGTGATGCCACCAGAATTTCTACATCTAGAAACCTTTTGAGACACCCTTGTAGCAACAGCAGAGAGAGAGAGAGAGTGAGAGAGAGAGAGAGAGAGAGAGAGAGAGAGAGAGAGAGAGAGAGAGAGAGAGAGAGAGAGAGAGAGAGAGAGAGAGAGAGAGAGAGAGAGAATTTTAACAAACAATTTTAACTATGTATGTATCTCAGTTCATAAAATGTGTCACAACAATAACTATGATGGAATATATTTTTAATTCATTAGGAATGAGGAGACGTATGTTGCTATGTTAACAAACAGAAGCATACTAAACAATGTAACAGAACAATATCAATAGAGGAATAAACGATTAGAATCTGCGGTTAGGGTAAATATGGAAAGACATGACTCACTTCTGGAGATCAACAATAGTATCAATAACAAGGATGATAATAACAATGCTGGTAGCAATGATGATTATTAAAATAGTAATGATGAATGGGAGGAAAAAAAGTGAAATGATAATGAAGCTGACAATAATATACCTTTTTTAATAATAATAATAATAATAATAATAATAATAATAATAATAATAATAATAATAATAATATAATATAAATAAAAAATAATAACAAAATAACTATGGAAAGAAACCCAACACAAGAACATACGTAATTTGTATTATAATAAATTTTCCTTCATATATTGGCCTCTCTTTTCCACATATACATTTCCCCCATTTTTTATTTACATAAAGCATTGTACTAGTAACTTCAACATCAAAATCCCAGAGATCATTAACAGAGAGAATACGTTTTCTCATAATTGTATCTTTTCCCACCCTTCCAGTACTAGTCCCCAACCCTTCACATAGACACTCAGAAGAAGAAGAAGAAGAAGAAGAAGAAGAAGAAGAAGAAAAAGAAGAAGAAGAAGAAGAAGAAGAAGGAGGATGAGGATGAGGAGGAGGAGGGAGGAGGAGGAGGAGGAGAAGAAGAAGAAGAAGAAGAAGAAGAAGAAGAAGAAGAAGAAGAAGAAGAAGAAGAAGAAGAAGAAGAAGAAGAAGAAGAAGAAGAAGAAGAAGGTTCAATATTTGGAACTTTTGGGGGGATCTCATCAGTGGAACTCAGAATCTCCTTCAAGGTTGACACCCATCACACAGACACACATATACATGCACATGTTTAAAACTGGAAGAAGAAAAAAAAAATAAAAAAAAAAATAAGAAGAAGTAGGATTAGGGGGGAGGAACAATAATAATAATAATAATAATAATAATAATAATAATAATAATAATAATAATAATAATAATAACAATAACAATAATAATAATAATAATAATAATAATAATAATAAGAAGAAGAAGAAGAAGAAGAAGAAGAAGAAGGATTAGGGGGGAAAGGAAGAAGAAGAAGAAGAAGAAGAAGAAGAGAAGAAGAAGAAGAAGAAGAAGAAGAAGATGAAGATGAAGATGAAGAAGAAGAAGAAGAAGAAGAAGAAGAAGAAGAAGAAGAAGAAGAAGAAGAAAAAGAAGAAGAAGAAGAAGAAGAAGAAGAAGAAGAAGAAGAAGAAAAAGAAGAAGAATAAGAAGAAGAAGAAGAAGAAGAAGAAAGAAGAAGAAGAAGAAGAAGAAGAAGAAGAAGAAGAAGAAAGAAAGAAAGAAAGAAAGACGAATGAAAGAAGAGGAAGGAGAAGAAGAAGAGAGGGAGAAGAAGAACAAGAAGAGGAAAGAAGAACAAGAATAATAATAATAATAATAATAAGAATAAGAAGAAGAACCACCACAACAACAACAACAATAACAACAACAGCAACAAGAAGGACAAGCCGAGGAAAGAGAAGAGGAAGAGGAAGAAACTAGAAAAGGGATCAGGACCTGGACCATTTGGGGGATTTCATCAGAGGTACTCATGCATAACTATGCATCTCCTCCAAGGAGCACAAAGTGAAGGTTAGATCCCCGATGAGATCCAGAACTAAGGGTTTAGGCATCGGGCATTCTACTACTGAAGAAGAAGACTACTACTACTACTACTACTACTACTACTACTACTACTACTACTACTACTACTACTACTACTACTACTACTACTACTACTACTACTACTACTACTACTAAATAAAAAAACCAAAATAATAATAAATAATAATAATAATAATAATAATAATAATAATAATGATAATAATGTTAATAATAATAATAATAATAATAATAATAATAATAAGAAGAAGAAGAAGAAGAAGAAGAAGAAGAAAAATAATATTAATAATAATAAGAAGAAGGCATTATCAGAAGTCGCTAATGGACCACTCGCATTCTAGCATGCACTGCATATACCACCTAAAGCAGCATTCACATTAAAAAACCCAAAACGATTCAGATAAATGTACATTTAATGATTCAAACAAAAGGTCGAAAGGGTTACACTGATATCACTAGAGCTTTGTGTTACTGTTTTGTGGGTTTTTCTTTCTTTTCTATTTTCTTTCTTTTTCCTTCGTTCCTTCTCTCCTTTCACCTTTTGAAGACTAGCTGTGCTCGAAGCCAGTCCACTCAATGTTCTTTTCTTAAGGATCCGCTTTATACCTCGATATAATCATGATCAGAAGTTGTTGCATAACATCTTGCCGCTACCAGCTTGCGTTTTTTCTCTTTTTTTAAATTGTATATAACGCAAATTAATTGCAACCCCTAATAACATCGACATAGTTACAGGAAAAGTCCGTTTTTGCTTCTTGAA
>CM065693.1:15265257-15270257 GCA_017654935.2 Phymorhynchus buccinoides
CTCTCTCTCTCTCTCGTATCGGGTTTTGACCATCGTTGGTCACTGAAGCATCTGTTGAAATTATTCCGATGTTGATGATTTTAGACTTCATAATAATACTCTTATTTTGTGTGTCCTTATCATTTACAGTTTGTTTCATCAAAATTAAGAAAGTGGATAACTATGTAACATTAAAAAAACCATTTGAAAGATCTGCGTGTCTAAAGCATAACTGATCCAATAAATAAGATCTTAGTTTATGAAATCAACCCAAAAGACACTCAAATGCGCTAAAGGAAAGCTATGCAAAAGGGTGTGTTTTCATTTAACGTGTAGTCTTTTTAGCTACCACAGACAAGAATAACTGCATTTCCAGAACGCTTGCATTGCTTTCATAACGCTTGATATAAAACCCTACAAGGCCATGACGCTGCTTGTTTTTTGAAAGTCAAGAATAGAAACTTCTTCGATTTGTATTGGACTCGATTCTGAACATGGGCGAAAAGGAACGATCATGAATTTCATAAGTCTTAAAGACCCCCCACGTCACGTGTCACATTCTCTCTTATGCTTCGAAGATTTCTTAACATTTCTTACCAACTATAAGAGGGAAAACACGTGAAAACCGTGATTCTGACACGTGACGTGCCGGGTCTTTAAGCTTAATCTCCTAAGTAGCCAGAGATCATAGCTCGTAGACTAAGTCGAACTAGCTTTTTTTTTCTCGTCAAAAATAGAAATCTCTTTGATTTGATTGAACTAGATTCTGCCTTTTCTTCACAAACATCTTCCAAATAAGTTTTCTTCCCTTGCGCTCCTCCGAAATCCGAACATGTCGGCTGTACGCCGCGGGGAGACCAGGGAAAACAGGGAAAACTGAAAACCGGACACATACGTACCATACCCATTATGGCCATATGGTTTGGGAACGCAGAAGAATAAGAATAACTCGATTCTGGACATGGGCGATGAACTTCATAACTCTTAAAAGTCCGCTCCGGATTCGTTAGCCAGGGCCTACAGCTCGTTGGATAAGTCGCACGAGCTATGATACCAACATCGACCTCGGTCGGTACTTGGATGGGTGACCGATGATGGTGTATGTATTAGCAGGAGCGGTTGTTGTTTTTTTCTGGGGGAAAAAGTGCTGACAGCAGAAGAGTCATGACCTGGGTGCGGCCCGGCTTCCTTAAGGGCCTGCTACAAGTCAACTAATATCGCACGACTGTACGATTCGATTCGATCACGTGGTCTCTAAGCGCGAATCGTATCGTACAGTCGTACGATTTTACTTGACGTGTAGCATGCCCTTTTAGAGAGTAAGGATTTCAGTGCCGATACACTTGCTTGAGCGGTCTTTTTTTCTCTTGAGACCCTCTGTAGTCCGGCTCTCTATAGAGTTTCTTTTCACTTTCACTATAGTAGTAGTAGTAGTAGTAGTAGTAGTAGTAGTAGTAGTAGTAGTTGGGGACTGGCTCATAAGCCTATGCCTCGCGGCCTATCAAGTGTCCCCTTCATTCCTTTGGTACATTTGTACTATACATTCAGCTTTATTATAAAACCATACAAGGCCAAGGTTTTGTTTTTGTTCTTAGTCAAGAATAGAAACTTATTCCATTTGCATTAAACTCGATACGCACGAAGAAGCTTCCTACATAAATACGGTGAAACACAATCTAGACAGTTCTGATTTAAAAGGGGGGAAAAAGCGTACTGAAAAAAAACGAGACTCTACCACGGATCCAAGTACAAATTTAAAAAAAAATAATGTTCACAAAATGGGCTGTATAATTAATTTATGAGGTTTACTAATCAATGAGCTATCCGGTTGGGATGGTTCCAACATACAATACTACCCCTCCAAAAACCCCCATTTTTTTGTCGAAAACATTAAATCATACAGAATGTCTCCCCCCCCCCCCCCGTGGGGATACCGGGGGTCTTGTGTACAAATAGTTCCCCACCTTCTGCAAGTTCTGTGCTTGTAACGTCCTCTAATTATGTCATTCTCTTTGACTCCGCCTTTTCCCTTTGCTTACTGTCATCTGCTATCTTTCTGTCTCACTCGTCCAGTCTCCTGTCTTTTTTTCTTTAAATTCTGTCAAAGATTTCTTCAGCCGAAGTCGGACATTCGGGCCCGCCGAACTATTTCTTAGTTAGGCGCATAACGGCAGCATGACGCATCCACGCTCACTTGACAGGAAACTGTCTGAGCGAACGAAGAAGAAGAAGAAGAAGAAGAACACATGATGTCATCCGCTCCATCTCAAGTCCCCTGGGCATCCCTATTCCCTGCCTCCAGTGTAAGACAGGGATGCTGATGTCATGTTAGCCCCCGTAAAATCTCAAGATGTGCAATAAAATGTCACCACCTTTCTTTCGTAATAATGTAAAAAGAAAACTATCACGAAATAAAGAATAGAGCAGTACTTGCAATGTGTGAAGATGCTATTATCATGTGTAGGGGAGACCGGGGCTAGTCGGTACCCTTTCGCACTCAAAGCAGGGTGGAGACTATTCTAACAGAGATAGAGGAACCATTTATGGCTTAAAATGAGGGTCAATATCGTGCTTAAATTTGTTATATCTATTAATGGCAAAACTATTGTAACATTCTTTACAGTTTGGCCCGGAGCTGACCTAGTGACACAGGGGCCAACCTGCCCCATGTCGGGGTAAGTTGGCCCTGGGTATGGGGTAGGTTGGCCCCTCATTTAAAAAAACACCAACATCGGTTAGGCTGTCTACAAGTAACTAAAAAAACCCATAAAATGATGTCACTAATGAGCATAATAGATAATGATACAGGATATTTAATTCACATCTACAGGTCAAACGCACTTTTTAAAAAAAAGAACCCCACCACACATAGGATAAACGAGCCGTTCAAAGACCCACCAGGTCCGTGAGTTAAAATCACGGGTTTCACGCGTTTCCCTCTCTCGCTGGTAAGAAATCTTATTTTGACCATGTGTGGTTCCCATACAATTTTCCTCATGCACGAAAACGAGACATCACTTTAAAGAGCAGCCTCGATCGTATGAGGAAAGTCTGTATGTGGGCCACACCGACCCAGAAAAAAACCCAAGGGACTTATTCCAGCCGGGTCAGTGGGTCTTAAAGTACTGTCACATTGAGGCCTGTCTTCAAGGTTGTGCAACAATTAATTTATGATGATATTTTCACGCATGAAACGGCTGTCCTGTTATTGTCTATTCTTAACAACTGTACTATTTTCTTGCTTCTTCTTTAGCAAACTGTCGCATTTAGGCCTGGTACGCAGTACATCCGGATTTTCCGCGCGGAAATAATCAATAAGTCCCTAAATGAAAGAAGGAAAATATACGGATTAGGGAAAAAACGACACGCCCGCTTGTTTTTTTTCTTCTTTCTTTTACTTATTTACTGATTGCGCATTGGTATCCACGCGGAACATCCGCGTGAATGTGTACACGGTCTTAGGCTACAAATGTTCCAACTCTGCGTTTTTAGGTGTTCAATTAAAACAAGCACGTTTGATGTTTGTTTTCATCAACCGGCACTAAAGGCCCTCTCAGAATGTTTGGATTTTCTTCTCATCAACAATAAGAGTTAAGTCGAGTGAAAATCACTGCTGGCTTTTCTTGTCGAAATGGAATATTCTGGGATACCCTTGAACTTTCCAATGGTGAAAACATCACAGGCAAAGCTTCAAACGCATCTCATACATTGCAACACATTTGTTGTGTTCGAAAACATTCTGGCACAAAAAGAAAGAAAGTAAGAAAGACAGGTCCCAGGTGGGAGCAACCCGAATTTCACAGAGACGCCTCTGTGACCATAAAGTACCTAATGCATAATAATAATAATAATAATAATAATAATAATGATAATAATAATGATAATAATAATAATAATAATAATAATAATAATACATGATATCATTCACTAGAATGAAAATCAAGAATGCCTAGTCACTATTAGTAAACAGGAAGCATACATAATTATTTAAACTTGAAATCACGAGAACACAAAAACACATAAACTTTAAAGTTTAGTAATCAGCACACGTTGATACATACAGTCGTGGTTATTAATTACCTAAATCCTGAACGCACACACATTAATGTTGAAGTCATGAATAATAATAATAATAATAATAATAATAATACATGATATCATTCACTAGAATGAAAATCAAGAATGCCTAGTCACTATTAGTAAACAGGAAGCATACATAATTATTTAAACTTGAAATCACGAGAACACAAAAACACATAAACTTTAAAGTTTAGTAATCAGGGACGGTATTCATGTCGAGATAGCATGAGACTTAGCATGATGCTAACTTAGAAGCTCTTCCAATGTCCTATAGGATTTAATAGGACTTTTGGAAGAGCTTCTAAGTTAGCATCATGCTAAGTCTCATGCTATCTCGACATGAATACCGTCCCAGCACACGTTGATACATACAGTCGTGGTTATTAATTACCTAAATCCTATTTGCGCACGGATCAAAGTTAAATTTACGAGTAACACACGCGTGCATGAATATTGAATTCATGACCACACAGACACTAATGTTGACATGGACACACCACAGAATCATGTTTAAATCACGAACGCAAAATTGGATGTTGAAGTCATGACCGCACATACATGAATATTGATGCGAACACATACATAATAATGACGCAAAATGTGAATGTTGAAGTTATGAACGCGCAAAATTGAATGTTGAAGTCGGGGACACATAATCATCTATGCTGAAGTCATGAACGCACAAACATTAATGTTGAAGTCATGAACAAGCAAACATTAAAGTTGAAGTCATGAAAACACAAACATTAATGATGAAGTCATGAGCAAACCAACATTAAAGTTGAAGTCATGAACACACACACATTAATGATGAAGTCATAACGCACAAACATTAAAGTTGAAGTCACGAGTGCACAAGCTTAAAGTTGAAGTCATGAACGCACAAGCATTAAAGTTGAAGTCACAAACTCACAAACATTAAAGTTGAAGTCATGAACACA
>CM065693.1:15275257-15285257 GCA_017654935.2 Phymorhynchus buccinoides
CTAAATAATATAGTAGTTATTGACTATTGTGGAGAACGACTGAGCCCGAAACTTTCAAATTCAAACTATTGGCCAGAGAACAAAGTCTACGCATTAAATGAAATGTTCATTATAAACCATATACACAAAGGTGATAACATAACCGTTTATAAGTGAATCAGACGCGGATAAATTATTATTACCTTATAACATAAAAAATACAACTGTATTGACCCATGTTCAATATAAAACAGTCACAATAAAACCAGAGCATAAAACTATATATTAAATAAAATATATTATTGTTTCGTATTATACTGTGAGTAGCTTTATTATCAAACATTTACACCAAGGACATAGCTCAGAGTTTAAATTTAGAAATGTGTTGTAAAAATGTTCACATAGTTGGAATCCTAAGTTATAGGGCATGATGCTATTTATCAAAAAGATGAAGAAGTTACTTTAACTTAGAAAATAAAGAAGACGCCTAATGATAAACAACATTAACATCTTAAGTCTCAGCCATCCATTCAATAAGCAAACAGCAACATAGCAACAAGGAAAATGGGCATAATAAATAATATTGAACACAACTATACTTTCAATAATTATTATGTATTGGAAGCGAGAGGGTTTGGAAAATAATGCGATATGTAATGTGATAAATAGGTAAATATGTAGTGACCGGCTGATATGGAGAGAGACTGAGTCTGAAACGTTCAAAGTAAAACTGTCGGGCAGAGGACAAATGCTACGCATTCAATGAAATGTTAATTATAAACCATAGATGTACAAGTGATAACTCAACTGTTTATAAGTAAAACAGACACCGATAGATTATTACGAGGGGTGCCTGCCTTAACGGTCTATCTCAAAAGGAATAAAGAGCACAGATGGGCAGTTCTGGCATTCACCCCTCACCTTATACAAAAAACCCTGTGTTGATCCATGTTCAATCTAAAACAGTCAAAATAAAACCAGAACATAAAACATGTAATACTAATACTGCTCTGTATATTTTATGAGTAAAACTGAAAGTTTTAAAATCAAACATTTAACTCCAAGGATATATCTCAGAGCTTAGATTTATAAATGTGTTGCAAAAGTGTCCACATAGTTTGAATCATAAGTTATGAGCCTGGAATTTAGGAAAGCGAAATAAGTTACTTAAATGAACCGTTTCATAAATATACTATGTAAAATTCAGTTGAAAACACGACCTGTTTTAGCGACTGCATCGAACAGTATGAAAACGTTTATATATACAGCTCTGATACACGATCCACAGCACCTGAAGCCAGATGTTTTCAGATTGTGGAACAATTGATCAATCTCCCGCGCTGCCCTTAAAGGCAAGGCCGGACTATAAAAGAGGGGAGGCGCTGAGCGTGCGAAATCTAAAATGCACCAAATACTTGTAGCGGTGCCATAGCCGATGAGGTTTAACCGAGGCGTGGTTACCGCTACACCTATCTGTATTAATACAATAATCGGGACTTTACTGGTTTCGTACTGCCTCCGGGCATTGCCTCCAGTATTGTTCCCACCATATTTGTATTCACAAATGTCCCATATGTGTCGGATTCAGACCAAGAGGACGTAAAACACCATTTTCGTCGTCGCGTGCGAAATCTATGACAAAAACGAGATACAGCCTCTTAGCTCACGAGCCTGACGAAAGTAGTATGCTGCACTGAACCGCCTTCCAAAAAACAGACATCCTTTGCGAGAAGACAGCCCAGTCTTCAAGGAGAACGTCCATAAGGATCTGCAATCAATTGGACGATAATCTCACTCCTTCCAGCGTGCGCCTAACGTTCATTAGGGTCGACGACCAATTGGACGATAATCTCACTCCTTCCAGCGTGCGCCTAACGTTCATTAGGGTCGACGATCAATTGGACGATAATCTCACTCCTTCCAGCGTGCGCCTAACATTCATTAGGGTCGACGATCAATTGGACGATAATCTCACTCCTTCCAGCGTGCGCCTAACGTTCATTAGGGTCGACGATCAATTGGACGATAATCTCACTCCTTCCAGCGTGCGCCTAACGTTCATTAGGGTCGACGACCAATTGGACGATAATCTCACTCCTTCCAGCGTGCGCCTAACGTTCATTAGGGTCGACGACCAATTGGACGATAATCTCACTCCTTCCAGCGTGCGCCTAACATTCATTAGGGTCGACGACCAATTGGACGATAATCTCACTCCTTCCAGCGTGCGCCTAACATTCATTAGGGTCGACGATCAATTGGACGATAATCTCACTCCTTCCAGCGTGCGCCTAACATTCATTAGGGTCGACGACCAATTGGACGATAAACTCACTCCTTCCAGCGTGCGCCTAACATTCATTAGGGTCGACGACCAATTGGACGATAATCTCACTCCTTCCAGCGTGCGCCTAACATTCATTAGGGTCGACGACCAATTGGACGATAAACTCACTCCTTCCAGCGTGCGCCTAACATTCATTAGGGTCGACGACCAATTGGACGATAATCTCACTCCTTCCAGCGTGCGCCTAACATTCATTAGGGTCGACGACCAATTGGACGATAATCTCACAATCTTCAGCGTGCGCCGCATTTGAATCACGGCTGGCGAGAGAGACGGTTCACCCTTCTTTGTTCCCTATTGTGCGAGCCACCGCGAGGCAGAGCTTTTCTGGCGAGAACGACCCGATCCCTGGGATCGGTTGTTTTCCCTTTAAGTTGTCATGGCGGTTTTCGAAGCGAACCGGTCCTGAAGATGGGGTTTTGTTTGTACGTGGGTGATCCTACCTCGTCCTGGGCATGATCACGGCACTCCGAGAACACCGGGCCCTGTCACGTGTGTCATCACGAGTGCGTCTCATAAACAATCAACGCGGGGATATGTATGCAAATTAGACTACATTCTCAAAACGATTGGCTGTTTAGCCTAATCTACATACTACTACTACTACCCGTGTTGACGGTCTAAGACGCACACATGACTGTAGGACTAGAACAAAGTTGGTGTGAAAGTAGTCCTTGCGGGTGTCCAGTACTCCCCCCCCCCCCCCCCCCGTTGATACAATGCTGAACACTTCTCATGCGTGGCTCTGGGGCGAGTTTCTCTAGATAACGGTCGCCGAGCGAATAACGCTTACGGCAAACGGGGCCTAAGAAACACTTTAGAAAGCGTTTGCGGAAGAATATTACAAGCTCTTGTCTGATTGGTCATTTAATTTTTATTTTATTTTAACCAAACTTTAATGGACCAATCAAAAACAAGAAATGTATTCACCCCATGCTAGTCACGTGATAGTTCGCGAAAAGCTAGTTCGGTGACAGCCACAAAACGTTTTTGGCAAACGTCGGCGAAAGAGGGGCTTCTTAGTACCGTTTTTGCCGATTTGCGCTCACGCTACGAAACGTTAGCCCTTGTGAAACTCGCCCCAGGAAGCTTGCTTTATTCTTCGGGTAGACCTCAAAGGTCAAATACCGGTAAGAACATAAGGTGGATTCAATAGTAAAACGTTGTTGTTTTTTACAATCTATTTCCACCCCTCACCCCCATCCAACTCTACCTAACGCAACTATGGAGCGTGTCTGAGCCACATGGCATATCAAACGTTTTATCAACTTAATAAAAAAAAGTTTAAAACTCATATGCAGGTGTGATTTCTCATTTTTTCGAACCAATGTTTGATCTCTGAGTGTCTATGCACGAAAACATATTTTTCATTCATAGTGCTTTTTCTAAGCAACAAGTATTAAATTGGCTATTTCACGAACTGGGTAGGCCCTTTTGCCCATTTCATGAAATTGGCAATTTCACGGGTTGGGCGTAACATAAGAACTACTTGTAGTACATAAGTAACGTGGCGTAACTTAAAATCAAAATAGCTTAGAGGTAACGAACTGCATGTGGCTTACGGGCAATGCACTGACAAGTCAAGAGTGACCACTACATAATCAACTTTGTAATAGTGGATTGTAGAGTCGTCTTAACATTCACAAAACTGGATTTACAAATACAAAATCGAACTACAAATGGCTAGGAGACATCAATATCAATTTGTTTCCCACAAAATTTTCTTACACACTGATAATAATATAAGTTTTACGCATGTGATTTATTATCATTCTTTTGAACCAATGTGTACATTACATAGAATGAAAATCTTCTACAATCTGTTGCTGAATTTATTTCTGATGCTCTGTCTTGTTATACGGGAACAGACTAAAGGTTAATTGTTATGAATGCATCGGTTGTTTATTACGTAAAGGGAAGACATTCTATTTATTCTGATGTTGTTGGCTGGATGGTTGAGAGAGAGAGAGAGAGAGAGAGAGAGAGAGAGAGAGAGAGAGAGAGAGAGAGAGAGAGAGAGAGAGAGAGAGAGAGAGGGAGAGAGAGAGAGAGAGAGAGAGAGAGAGAGAGAGAGAGAGAGAGAGAGAGAGAGAGAGAGAGAGAGAGAGAGAGAGAGAGAGAGAGAGAGAGAGAGAGAGAGAGAGAGAGAGAGAGAGAGAGAGAGAGAGAGAGAGAGAGAGAGAGAGAGAGAGAGAGAGAGAGAGAGAGAGAGAGAGAGAGAGAGAGAGAGAGAGAGAGAGAGAGAGAGAGAGAGAGAGAGAGAGAGAGAGAGAGAGAGAGAGAGAGAGAGAGAGAGAGAGAGAGAGAGAGAGAGAGAGAGAGAGAGAGAGGGGGGGGGGGAGAGAGAGAGTTATTGGTCCGATCAGCTATAAATAAGGTGTATGGCTTAGCAGTAGGACATTCAAAAACAAAACGAAGAACATGTCAGAAAAAAATGCAAAATAAAACAAAGAACAAGAAGACGACAAATAACCAACATATTGTACTCCTGAACGTTGAAATGGTTCGCGCGAAAGGCGGCGAGACAGTGAGAGAGAGAGGGAAAGACAAACACACAATCAGACAGACGGACAGACAGACAAAGACACGAGACAGACACAATCATACAGAAAGAGACTGAGAGAGAGAGAGAGAGAGAGAGAGAGAGAGAGAGAGAGAGAGAGAGAGAGAGAGAGAGAGAGAGAGAGAGAGAGAGAGAGAGAGAGAGAGCAGAAAGAGAGAGAGAGAGAGAGAGAGAGAGAGAGAGAGAGAGAGAGAGAGAGAGAGAGAGAGAGAGAGAGAGAGAGAGAGAGAGAGACAGAGAGAGAGAGAGAGACAGAGAAACAGAGAGACAGATAGGAAACAGGGAAGGAGCCGGCAGATAAATGGGGTACGGGTGGACACGTTGCCGACGGGACAAAAAGTAACATGGTTTAACCCCTTGACTGCCATATAAAGTATTACGTACTGACTTGATGACATCATCAGATGACATCATCAGATGGAGAGGAATAACTCTGATATGCTGGTTTTTGCTCTAAGACAGTCACGAGAGTTATACCCACACACCACTTTGCCAGACTGGCTCTATCAGTTGTCTCGTTCATGTCATGGTTTGTCCAATGATTTCTTTTTTCTTTAATATTCCCCGGCAGTCAAGGGGCTGAAAGGGCAGAAGACATAGGGACGTCAAAACCTTCACTCAACAACAAGGGACGGAGAGGAAGTTGTGAGTGGGAGGGTGTGGGTGTGTTAGTGGGTGGGATGGGGGGGGGGCATGGTGTGGGTATGGGGTAGGCCTACGACACAGATGGACAGGTTCGTACGAGTAATAATTGTGCTCCATAATAATCTATTGTGAAAGTACAGAGCAACCAACAGATATTATTAATTCATGATCAAATCCATTCAATGGAGAGGGGATTTGAACGCAGCACATTCAATTCAGTCAATGCAGTCGTTCGTTCATAAACCAATTACATCAATGTGGTCGTGTTCAAACGCAAGTAAGCTACACCATTTCTGAATTGTTTTCTGGAACCTTTGACAGTCGTTCTTGTTACGTGCAATATGCTAAAGGTCTGTGTACACGTTAACATTATTCACAAGATATATATATATATATATATATATATATATATATATATATATATATATATATATATATATATATATATATATATATATATATATATATATATATTTCCCCATGGCAACACAGTGAGCTGTAAGTCATATTAAGGCCTGTGTACAAGTTAACATTATTCACGATGATATTTCTATATCCCCATGGCAACACAGTGATAGCCCACTCTTAATATGACTTACAGCTCGCTGTGTTGCCATGGGAACATAGAACTATCTTGTGAATAGTGCTAACGTGTACACAGACCCTAAGAGTGGGCTATCACTGTGTTGCCATGGGGAAATAGAAATATCTTGTGAATAGTGCTAACGTGTACACAGACCTTACTAAGAGTGGGCTATCACTGCGTTGCCATGGGGAAATAGACATATCTCGTGAATAATGTTAACGTGTACACAGACCTTAAACAAGACGGACTGTTCTTCTTCTTCTCCGATATTTTTTTTATAATTTCCCTCCTCCTCTTTCTGTCTTTCTGACCTTCTCTCCTTTGTCTCTTGCATTTTCCCTTCCTTCATTCGTGCCTTGATTCCTCTAACCTTGCATCCCTCTTTCCCTTTCTTCTTCTTCTTCCTCGCTATCTTAAACAATGCGCTTCTTAAAGACCCAGTGACGCACCACGATTAAGTCCCTTGGTTGTTTTTTTCTGGGTAGATGTGACCCACATACAAATGTCCCCAACTTGCAATTGAGGCTGCTCCTTAAACTGATGTTTCGGTTTGAATTTGGGGCCATTTATATGGGAATCAGACTTGGTCAAAACAAGATTTATTTCCAGTTATAAGAGGGAAAACACGTGAAACCCGTGATTTTGACACGTGATCTGGCGGATCTTTAAGTAACTCAACGCATAGATCTAGGTAAAGCCACTCTCAAGCATTCAGTTGAATGAAGCACCGTACAGTTCACACCCACCCCCCTTTTTTTTTTCCTGATTTGAGGTAATATCAACATTTATAAACAGCAGCAACAACGACAACAACCACAATAGAAGTTTTGAAATGGACCTAAAAACAACAGTGACAAAAAAGACACCAACAACAACAACAACACCGTCACTACTACGACCACCACCATCATCATCATCATGAACAACAACAACAACAACAAAAACAGCATGACGATGATAATGACAACAACAATGAAAGAGCATACGAGATCAGTACATCATGTCATACAATGTTAATGCATACTTCAGTGGTTTTACATCTGTTGTTATCTCTAAAAAAAACATACTCTATAATAATCATTATGCCATCAGTAGAAGGATAAAAAAAAAGAGAAGAAAATAAAAGCAACAACAAAAAACAAATGCGAAACTCCTCCAAAAACCAATCATACAGTGATCGTAAAAAAAACACGGTGCGCCTCTATTCGCCTTCGCGCGTTTCGCCTACGCTCGTTTTGCCAACTTTCGTTTCATCTACTAACTGAGAAACAGTCTCGTTTCGCCCAAATAATGTTTAAAACAATTAATGGCAGCAAATTGCTGACACACCACCCACAAAAACAGGACCATATAATTAATTTTTATATTATGCTTACTTAACTGGAAGTAATGTTCAATGAAGGACACCGTCATGGCGCTAGACTGCCATTTCCATTTAAGCCATTGACTAAGAACGCGAGTAGTACTGTTACTACTAAAAATATAGTAAAACATATTAAGAAATCTCTCTCTCTCTCTCTCTCTCTCTCTCTCTCCTCTCTCTCTCTCTCTCTCTCTCTCTCTCTCTCTCTCTCTCTCTCTTCTCTCTCTCTCTCTCTCTCGCCAACATAGAGTGAGACAGAGAGATAGTGTGAGACACAGAGAGAGAAAGAGAGAGAGAGAGAGACAGAGAGAGAGAGAAGAAGAGAGGCAGAGCGAGAGAGAGAGAGAGAGAGAGAGAGAGAGAGAGAGAGAGAGAGAGAGAGAGAGAGAGAGAGAGAGAGAGAGAGAGAGAGAGAGAGAGAGAGAGAGAGAGAGAGAGAGAGTGAGTCACAACCTTCGTTATATTGCACTGCGCTCTTAGTGTAAATATTAAAACAAGTTCAAAAGCAAACAGAGAAAAAAAGTCCAGACTTATAGCCATCTTATGTGCTGGCAAAATACTAGGGATGCGGTGGGCGAAACGAGATACTCAGTGTGGGCGAAACGACACAGCCAACATAATAATAAATGCAAATAATGAAGCGGCAGATTACGTACATCAAAGAGTAGGCGAAACGCGCGTAGGCGAAATGGACGGCACCCAAACTAAGCACATCAGACCCCACACTCCATTGTGAACGTGGTGGGGAAAAAAACAACCCCACAACAACAAACACATTAACTACCGGGATATGAAATGATGATGATGATGTTGGTGGTGATGATGATGTTGGTGGTGGTGTTGATGATGATGGTGATGGCGATGACGATGACGATAACAACGACGATCCTTAGATAAACAGGAGGACGCATGAGAGTGGAAGAAGACGGAGACACAGACAGACAAACGGATGGACAGACAAACGGATGGACAGGCAAACGGATGGACAGACAAACGGATGGACAGACAAACGGATGGACAGACAAACGGATGGACAGACACACGGATGGACAGACACACGGATGGACAGGCAAACGGATGCGTACCAGACAGACAGACAGGCAGTCGAACAGGCAGACAGATGGACATAGATTCAGACAGACAAATAAATAGACAGACAGAGCAACAGCCATATGTAGAAAGAGTTAGACCCCCCCCAACAACAACAAAAAAAAAAAAAAAAAAAAAAAAACCCCCCCCCCCACCCCCCAACCCCAACAAAACAATAAAGAAACAGGGATCGGGAAAGATACAAAGACAAACAAAGAGAGAAAGACCGAAACACGGACAAACATACCTGAATGAACACTATGATCAGCCGAAGACAAACGTGTATAATATGCACTGACATCGTCCGGGGGTGTATTTACCACTTGCTCAAACAGTCTCCTTTTAACTCACAACAAATAAACTGAAAGAAAGAACAAAAAGAACCCGCCATCATTATACAACAGGCTTCAGCAATGAGTACTTCACGCGCGACTACAAATAAAACGACGTTACGCTCTCTGCATGTAGGCCTACGCGTTAACATTATTCACACACAAAAATATCTCCATTTCTCCCCCATGGCATCACAGTGATAGGTCACTCATGACTTACAACTCACTGTGTTGCCATGGGGGTAGGGGGTGGGAGGTGGATAGTGATTCTTTGCGAATAGTGTTAACGTCTACACCGACCTTTTGGAAACGATGCAACAGTTGAAAACTTGATAATCGGAAGCAGAACACACACAAATAGTATAATTATGATGCGTTCTGAGGGTTCCTCGCAAATTTAGCAGTCACCCCATTTACTCCATGCCCATATCCTCCCCCCCCCTCCCCCCTTCCCTCGCCCTCCCCACCCCCTCCAATATTTTTAACGTTTCTTCTCTTTAACAGTGTATGATAATCGCGAAGAGTAGGCGCCACACATTGTGATAAATAAAAACACACATAACAAAACCACAACAACAAATAATCTGTCATAAGCAGTTTGACAAAAAAATAATGAATACTATTAGATCCATGTAGATAAGAATGGTCGTTATTTTCTTTTAAGGTAACGGCAAAAATGACTGAGTTTCAGCACTAAATCAATAATAATGGGTAAGGCAAAAACAACCTGTTACGAAAAAAAGAATCGAGAGGAAAAGTTTATAACCAAAAAAAAGCAAACGGACCAAAATAAAGTGAAGCATAATAAATATGAACATGATGAGCATAGCTCATAAACACATTAACAAAATAACATATGATCATATTCTTGCTGGTATTTCGGACATTGTTTATGAGATTCTCAAAAGGTTTGAACGTTTGGGGATTTGTGTTTTACATTCAAAACACGAACCCCAAAATTGGGAAACAATAAAGATTATAGTGAAGTAAAGCGCGGGTCGCATAAACCGGTTCAGCCGAAGAGTGGAAAGAGAGCTTTAGAATCTTTGTTGTGTGTGCCACGGATGTAAGACTCAAATGAATCAAGTGATAATGT
>CM065693.1:15290257-15292757 GCA_017654935.2 Phymorhynchus buccinoides
AAGGTTTCCATCAAACATAAACATTGCGTAAATCGGACGATTTGCAGCAAAGTTATGAAGACTTGAAGTCGTATACTCAAGGAATCGGTTAAAATGAGAAAATGCAACTGGAAAGTTTCACAAATGTGTAGAAAACAACTGGATGTTTCTGATATAAACACATTTTTAAGGCAGAGAGGATAGAGTTTACACTTCAATACTTCTGTGTGAGGTAGATTAAGACCTATTGTTCAATAAATAAGTCAAAATCTGAAACTTGATAATTTGAAAATTGATGATTTGAAAATTGATGATTTGACCCCTTTCACCTAAAGTCTAGGGACAACACGACTCATTTTGTGGCGACGGGTCACATATGGAATATAAATAGTGACCATTTCAGACAGGTCACTTTGGTCCAAAGAAACAGCTTGAGAGTTTCCCTTCCACGAATTAAAATGTCCCTAAATGTCCCTAACGGTTCAAAAGCCGAAACCTCAAAAACCTTATTCTGCTTGTCCAAATCGGGCAGTGTGAGAGAGAGTCTTTAGTGTGCTGTAGAAATTACGTACCTTGGTGAGATGGACTGAACATGGTACAAACAAAACTGCCTGACTAGGTCAAGCAAATTAAAATACCTTTACTGTCCGCCTTGGCTTAAGGCTGTGTCAGACCAATTGACATAGGCCGGAACACCAAGGCTATATAAGAATGCTGTTATGCTATGCATATTACGCGGGGATCGTCTTTAGCCATGACAAGCTCCTAGCATAACATCATTAGTCTCCAAAATCCCCCGAAGACGGAGCGTAGCTGCCCACGTGGCGGGGTAATCAAACACGGTCACATAGTTACGTAATGCTCTCATCTGTAGCTGATGCACTTTTACCATAGTGTTCAAGTGCTTCCACCCGTGGGATGATCCCTGGAGTCTTTTAGCCAGGGCAAGCCAGCAAGAACAACAAAACACCTTTACATACTGTCGTTGGTGTTCGTAAAAATCGCAAATGAGGAATATTTTGTAAGAACGAAAGCATCAACTTAAAAACAACCCAACCTTTTCAACTGCTATCCTAAAGAACGTCAACTATATTGCAAAAGCTCTCACGAAATGTCCAATTTGATTGAAACAAACAAGGTGAGAGATACACCTCAGTTGCATGAAACTCACAACCTGTTTCCCCCAACTAAATTCGACAAAAAAATAGAACATTAGGCTGGTGCCGATTCGAACTGTACTACCCATTGTCTAACTGACTTTACGATGCAACGCAGAAATGTAAGCATAAGTCAAACAGGGTGATCGAAACATAACACTTGAGATTAAGATTAAAATTATAGCCCCGTCGACAACTAACTAACTAAGACCATGTCAGGACTGTCACCACGTTAAATCTTACCACGTGAGAATAAGTCTGTCTACTGCTTAACATTTTTTCTTCTTCTGTTATCTACATGACTAGCATAGGTGCAACATAGGTCATTATAAATAGCCCCAATATATTCTGATTGAAAAAACAACAACCAGCAAAACAAAACAAAAACAGCAAGGCATCAACATTTTTGTAAATCTAAATTGTGAAAAGCAGAATAACGTTGATGATAGGTCTGTTGAAGCATCATACAAATTAATCTGATGTAAATAAAGAACACTATGCAAACTTGGTTTGCTTTCCCATTGTAAAAATTAAGCACGATTCAGAATGAAATTACTAGTTGATCTACAGCAACCTATGAATAGGAAAACTCCACACGATTTTTAAAAGAGAAAACTCAACACGATGTTTAAAGGGACACCCTGACGGATGAGTTTTTGCAATAAATACGTCGAGATCACCAGGAAAACACCCTTTACAGAGATCGCAACACTCACTTTGCTCTGGTTTCCTAGCAATCAAACCGGCAAGTCGGCGATTCCTCCTTGATGGAGGTGCTGGAAGTCAAATTCTTTCACCCAAAGAGAAGTCTCTTATCTAATGGCCGCCTGCGTTTAGATCAAATCGTTTACAAGAAATTATCGCAATACAAGCCTTTTTATTATTATTATTTTTAAATTTTATACGGTTTATCTAAAAGTTTCGCTCACAACAAAGGAAATAGCTCCAATTGTTTTTTTTACTGCACTACAAAAAAAAGAAAACGCTTCAACCACAATGAGTGACCTCCACCCACCCCATCCAAAATGGCTACTCTCTCCGGCATCTCCGCCAAGGAGGAATAGCCGTTTTGACGGTTTAATTTATAGGAAACCAGAGCAAAGTGAGTGTTCCGATCCTTGAAAAGGCTGTCATTCTGGTGATCTCGACGTGTTTCTTGCGAAAACTCATCCGACAGTGTCCACATTTAAAAGAGAACAGCACTTCGTCACATCCATCTTAGCATTGATTCGATCAGAAAGGTTTTGAACGAGAACTCCACCCGATCTAAACCTATCTATCTACAGCCTATATGTGTGAAAGGACACGTATTGACAATGAGGTATTCATACAATTTGATATCTGGAGCAGACAGTTGAATGCTT
>CM065693.1:15310257-15312757 GCA_017654935.2 Phymorhynchus buccinoides
CGTAGACAGACTGACCGATCGACAGACAGACACACAGACACATAAACATACACGCACGCGCACGCACATGGATACACAATCTTTGCCATGCACACACGCACGCACGCACGCACACGCACACACACACACACACACACACACACACACACACACACACACACACACACACGCACGCACGCACGCGCACACGCACACGCACACACGCACACGCACACGCACGCACACACACACACACACACACACACACACACACACACACACACACACACACACACACACACACACACACACACACAACAACAACATACAGTATTTATACGGCGCTGAATCTTGATATAAATCAAATCAAAGCGCACACACACGTTAGCATTCATAACGCATTCACACAAACATGCAATACAAAGCGAACACACACGTTTGACATAAATGGTATACAGCAGAAACAGACCTAAAGGCAAGAGAGAGAAGAGAAAGAGAGTGGAGCCTCAATGACGGGGGAACAGGTGGGTTTTGAGGTTAGATTTGAAGGCTGAGAGGGTCGGTCGCTGACGGAGGGAAAGAGGAAGTTTGTTCCAAGATGTCGGTCCTGAGACAGCAAAAGAGCGCCGACCAACAGTTGAAAGCTTATACCTAGGGATCTGGAGAGAAAGCGAGTCAGAAACTGAACGCAAAGTGCGAGCTGGCGTATAGATGGAAATGTTGTCGCAGAGGTAAGATGGAGCAGCTTGATGGATAGATTTATAGCAAAGTGTGTTTAATTTATACTCAATTATGTCTGCGACAGGAAGCCAGTGCAAAGAACGGAGAAGAGGGCTAACGTGATCGAACTTTTTCTTCCTAAGGACAAGACGAGCAGCTGTGTTTTGAATACTCTGGAGACAAGATAAAGAAGAGACTGATAGGCCAGAAAGGAGAGCATTACAGTAGTCAAGACGAGATAGGATGAGGGAAGTAACAAGTTTTGCTGTGGCTTCATCTTCACGCACACACGCTCGCACGCACGCACGCGCGCGCGCACACGCACGCACACGCACACGCACACGCACAAGCACGCACGCACACGCACACGCACACACGCACAATACCACACGCACACACACACACACACACACACACACACACACACACACACACACACACACACACACACACACACACACACACACACACACACACACCTCGTTTCCATCCCAAATAAACTCCCGTTCTTTGGGATCTGTAGCAAAACACGACAACAACACCCCCCCCCCCTACCCCCCCCCCCCCCCTACCCACCCCCCCCCGACAGCAGTTAGAAGACCAGTGTAGGGCTGGGTGTATTCTTTCTAGCGGGGTGATGATGGTGAAGATGATAGATGTGATGATAGTGATGATGATGGATATGATAGTGATGATGGTGGATGCGATGGTGGAGATGGTGGAGATGATGGTGGAGATATAGTGATGATGGTGGGGATGATAGTGATGATGGTGGAGATGATGGTGGAGATGATATTGGAGATGATAGTGATGATGGTGGAGATGATGGTGGAGATGATAGTGATGATGGTGGAGATGATAGTGGAGATGACAGTGATGATGGTGGAGATGATGGTGGAGATGATAGTGGAGATGGCAGTGATGATGGTGGAGATGATGGTGGAGATGATAGTGATGGTAGTGATGATGGTGGAGATGATGGTGGAGATGGTAGTGATGATGGTGGAGATGATGGCGATGATGGTGGCGATGACAGTGATGATGGTGGAGATGATAGTGATGATGGTGGGCGATGACAGTGATGATAGTGGAGATGATAGTGATGATGATGGAGATGATAGTCATGACGTTGGAGATCATGGTGGATATAACAGTGGAGATGATAGCGGATGATGGTGGAGATGATAGTGGAGATGATAGTGATGATGGTGGGCGATGACAGTGATGATAGTGGAGATGATAGTGATGATGATGGAGATGATAGTCATGACGTTGGAGATCATGGTGGATATAACAGTGGAGATGATAGCGATGATGGTGGAGATGATAGTGGAGATGATAATAATGATGTGGAGATGATAGTGGAGATGATAAAGTCGAGAGGACGACGGGGGACAAATTATAGAAAGGCAGAATGGATGGGGTAATACAAGAGGGGGTGTAAGTAACGAAGTTGGAAGGCTTTGCTGGCCTCTGGCTAGGGGATTAATTGTCTCCCCTTTGTAATGCCGCCCCCGCCGCCGCTAGTGGCGCTGCTAACCGAAATGTATGCAAATTGACAACCGACGTTTCTTCTTCTTTTTCGGTAGGTCTCCCCACATCGTCGTCTCACAGAACTGGAGGGTTGTGCAAGAATTGAGATTACACATGCCAAAAAAAAGAAAAGAAAATGGTGTTTAAGTTAAGCACGTTCTTTAAAACTAAAGATAATCATAAAAAACACACACCTCAATCTAATTATATATATAAACAAAACACAAAAGCAGAGAGAGAGAGAGAGAGAGAGAGAGAGAGAGAGAGA
>CM065693.1:15322757-15325257 GCA_017654935.2 Phymorhynchus buccinoides
AGAGGGAGAGAGAAGAGAGAGAGAGAGGGAGAGAGAGAGAGAGAGAGAAGAGAGAGGGAGGAGAGAAGAGAGCAGAGAGAGAAGAGATGAGAGAGAGACCAGAGAGGAGAGAGAGAGAGATGAGGAGAGACGAGAGATGAGGAGAGAGAGAGAGATGAGGAGGACGAGGATGAGAGAGAGAGAGAAGAGAGAGGAGGAGAGAGAGGAGAGAGAGAGAGAGAATGAGGAGAATGACTCAGATGACGAGAGAGATGGAGAGTGAGGGAGATAGATAGAGTAAGTATAGAATACTTGTTTTGATCCAGTCAAGGCGACAGAGGAGGAGAAAGGAAAAGAGAGAGGATCAAAAGCAAAGAATTCAATAAACAAGAAAGGCATGCAAAGCAAAGAAAACGAACACATGATTGTCATCATAAGGAGGCACATTATCAATAGAAACAGACACATAATATATTCAGCATTATACATAAATACTTAAAGAATGGCGATGTGGAGGGACCGAGAATAAACGAGAGATCTAGGACCCCACGAACAGAAAAAGAAATGGAGAGAAGAAGAGACAGAGAGAGGAGATGGATAGGGGGGGAGTTAAAGAGAGAGAGAGAGAGAGGGAGAGAGAGAGAGAGAGGAGAGAGAGACAGAGGCAGAGAGAGAGAGAGAGAGAGAGAGAGGGAAGGAGAGAGAGAGGGAGAGAGAGAGAAGGAGAGAGAGAGAGAGAGAGAGAGACAAGAGCCAGAGGAGGGGGGAAGAAGAGAGAGAGAGAGAGAGAGAGGGTGAGCAGAGAGAGAGAGATCGAGAGAGAGGAGAGAGGAGAGGAACGACGAGAGGAGAAAGAGGAGAGAGAGAGAGAGGAGAGAGAGGGAGAGAGAGAGAGAAGAAGAGAGATTGAGGAGAGAGAGAGAGAGAGACAGAGAGGAGAGAGGGAGAGAGATAGAGGAGAGAGAGAGAGGAAGGAAGGGAGAGAGAGAGAGAAAGATGCGAGAGACAAGATTGAGAGAGAGACAGAGAAGAGATCGAGGCACGACCCCGAGAGAGGGAGAGAGAGAGGATGGATAGAGGAGAGAGAGAGAGAGTGAGACAGAGAGAGAGAGAGAGAGGAGAGAGAGAGAGAGAGAGTCGTGTACGTTAATGAATGTGTGTTTATATTTCCACGAACATAATTTACGGATACAACCCTTTGTATGTTTCTAAAGGTAATTATCTAAAGATAATTTGCATGTTTCTAAAGGTACCTGCATTTTGTAAAGAGATCGAATGAATGAAAAATGGTGCTTTACGTCCTCTCGGTCTGGAACAGACATAATATGGGACATTAGAGTAGATACAAAGATGGTGGGAACAATACTGCCCCCCCCCCGGCAATGACCGGAGGCAGTGCAACACCAGTAAAGTCCCGATTTTGTTAACAAATACAGATAGGCGTGTAGCGGTAACCATGCCTCGGTTAAACCTCATTAGCTTTGGTACCGCCACAATCTGATATAAAAGACACAAATGCAAAAACATGCTGGTCCTATTGAACGTACATGCTGAGACAATGCACGTTGCCAACTGTTTCTGGTAGGTTGCTTATTCGACTGCAAACTGGGGTTTGTGGGGTTAAAGAACATGATGTGAAAAATAGGTAGGGGAAGACGGGGTAAAAAGCGCATGGGCGGGTAAGAAGCCCACCCCAATTATCTAATGAAATGAAGCAAATTTCAGTCTCATTTTGCCCATGAGACGAGCGTTAATGTCTAGCATTCGTCTCATGGGCAAATTTGACTGAAATTTTCTTTATTTCATGAGATAATTGGGGTGGGCTTCTTACCCGCCCATGCGCTTTTTACCCCGTCTTCCCCTAATCATTTATTTTCTAAATTGTTCCTTACTTCGTTCCTATTTTAGATGGTGTTCACCCCCTCCCCCTGATTTATACTAGTAATTATCTTTTTGTTTTAACAACTGCACCTTCTGGTAGTTATCTGCCCTTTCTTCTCGAAGCTCTTCTGCAGTCGAAGTCGGACACGCTGGACCCAACTATAGTACCTTAGTAAGGAGCTAAACTGCAGCATGACGCATCTTTGCTCATACTATGACAGGAAACTGTCTGAGCGATCGATACGAAAGAGCAGAAAGAAAACATTGTTGTCTAAAGTACCAAATATATCTTCAACCCTAAAAAGTAATTTTATATTTTTTGGGCAAGATGCAAATACGAACCTCACCCCCCTTCCTTCGTTCTTCTTCTAGTGTGCAGTGAAAGCTACCTACATAGTGGTCACAAAGACACATACTGGGCTAACAAGGTCCAAACACCTTCATAATAATTTCCTGAAGTGGTTCTCTTTAAACTTTCGTTTAACCCTTTTTGTGGTCGAGACCCATCCTCATTAATCCTTTCGTGCCCCCCACCCCCCCCCCCCCCCCCCCCCCCGCCACCCCCCACCCCCCTCCTCTCGCCATCCGACCAGTTCAAATGACACAGGAAATGATTATTCAATTGCATAGGGGGAGTTGA
>CM065693.1:15330257-15337757 GCA_017654935.2 Phymorhynchus buccinoides
GTGTGTGTGTGTGTGTGTGTGTGTGTGTGTGTGTGTGTGTGTGTGTGTGTGTGTGTGTGTGTGTGTGTGTGTGTGTGTGTGTGTGTGTGTGTGTGTGTGTGTGCGTGCGTGTGCGTGTGCGTGTGCGTGCGTGTGCGTGCGTGCGTGCGTGTGCGTGCGTGTGCGTGCGTGTGCGTTTGCGTGTGCATGTTTGTGTGTGTGTATGTATGTGTCCGTGTGCGCGCGTGCTTCTATGTGTGCGTATGCATGTGTATGCGTGCGTGCGTGCGTGTGTGTGTGCGTGGGTGGGGTGGGGGGCAGATATTACATTATGCAAATTTTGATTCAGGTAGAAAAATGCTTAAAATATAATAATAAATCAAAATCTCAAAATCGAAAATTTGACCCCCATCCACCTAAATCGCCTCTACCGGCAAAGCCAGCCAGGGGCAAAGCGACTCATTTTGTGGTGACGGGTTACAATATGAGTAGGTGGACAGATGGAAGGTACATAGATGGATACAGGTGTGCGAGATTTACATATATAGATACATAGATAGCAAAACATCAAATGAACTGGATAACGTCAGGCCTATGTTAACGACATTCTGCCGGAGAGTGCTTCTTGACTGACACAAAATAAACCAAACATCGCGAATCATTTTCTCCACCCTCTCTCTCTGTCTCCACATCTCTGTCTGTCTCTAAGTCTCTGTCTCCCAGTTTATCCCTGTCTTTCTCTGTCCATGTCCATTTTTGTCTCTGTCTCTGTTTCTCTCTGTCTCTCTCTCCATTTTTGTCTCTGTCTCTGTTTCTCTCTGTCTCTCTCTCTGTCTGTCTCTCTCTTTCTCTCTCTCTCTCTCTCTCTCTCTCTCTCTCTCTCTCTCTCTCTCTCTCTCCCTATCTCTCCCTCTCTCTCTCTCCCCACTCTCTCTCTCTCTCTCTCTCTCTCTCTCTCTCTCTCTCTCTCTCTCTCTCTCTCTCTCTCTCTCTCTCTCTCTCTCTCTCTCTCTCATTCACAGCACAGCCGTTCTGTAATATAAGAAAAAGAGTTAGTGAACAAAAACCAAAACTGAACGAACACAAAAAAAGAAAGTATAAAATTGACCTAGCTAGGGGGGGGAAAAACCTCACTAAAAAACAAAGCTGGTAGGCGAATTGGATGTCTAATTGAATTGCAATCCCTCTATAACGATGTGCTTAGAGGGCGGAGGGGGTAGGGGTGGGTGGGAGAGGGGAATGGGATTTTCTCTAGCTCCTGAAACTCTGTCTGGACACACTCTGTTGGCTGGGCATTGTGTTTTTATTTTGGCCCCGGGGAAACTTGTTGCCAGGGGAGGGGGAGTTACAGTGCTGTAACAACACCGCTCTGCTTTCTTTTGCAACGCCCACGCGTCAAATGTTATGCCAACGTTTGTGTTGATTTCTTTCTTGTATCTTTGTAGCAACGTCTGGACATATATAATAATGTTCTTCTGACTGTCTTTCTGTCTGTGCCTTCTTCTTCTTCTTCTTTCTTGTTCTTGTTCTTCTTGTTCTTGTTCTTGTTCTTGTTCTTGTTCTTCTTCTTGTTCTTCTTGTTCTTCTTGTTCTTGTTCTTCTTCTTCTTGTTCTTCTTCTTCTTCTTCTTCTTCTTCTTCTTCTTCTTCTTCTTCTTCTTCTTCTTCTTCTTCTTCTTCTTCTTCTTCTTCTTCTTCTTCTTCTTCTTCTTCTTCTTCTTCTTCTTTTGTTTTGGAAAATAGAACGATCTTGTTTTGCACATGTACATCGATATGACTTACTCAGCAACTTAAAACAACAACAACACCCCACGTACTTTGCATGCATACTAAAAACAAATGTGAAATGACATTCCCAAATCCAAATCGGTTTCGTGGAGTTATCTTTCTTGGATCTTTCGGTTTCAGTATTTGAATACGGGCATGAAGCAAATCACCTTGGTTACGGCTCTTGTGGGTTTACTTAGAAGAGTATTGTGTAATTAAGTATAAGCCTCGTACGTGACGCAAAATTGAAAAGAAGAACACATACACTACATAAAAAGTGCGTACAATCAATACAACATGGCCGCAAATGATGACACTATCTAGGGGCAAAAAAGATGCCAATAAAAAATATATTAACCAAAATTGTTTTTTGTTTTTTTACAAAGAATGGAACGAGTGAGATACGGAATAGTTTCTCTTCTTAACCCTTTCAGCTCCAGCCATTTTTCAGCAATTTGTTTTATTTAACATACCTGGGTAGAGAAACAAATCTGTCTGTAATGTTCTTGATTGCTCTGTGACATATTTAAAATAAGGCCTATCCTTACCTCCACAAATTAAGATAATAGGGCCTTTGGATTATAGACCCCCAATTTGATGCCTTTCAGTGACATAGGTGTTGAATCACAGTGGTGCTAAAATGCGACTTGGGCGTTGAAAGGGTTAAAAGGGCATCTTCTTTACAGGCATTTCGGCCCACGCTGTGTTCTCTTTCGCATTCGAATAACAACAACACCCGTTCAGTGAGAAGAAATAAAACGTAAGCGAAAAAAAGCAAAACAAGCAGAATCTTCTTTCCCAACATAATTTGAACTGCTTAAAGCTAAATCAACACACACACACAGTCTCTCTCTCTCTCTCTCTCTCTCTCTCTCTCTCTCTCTCTCTCTCTCTCTCTCTCTCTCTCTCTCTCTCTCTCTCTCTCTCTCTCTCTCTCTCTCTCTCTCTCTCTCTCTCTCTCTCTCTCTCTCTCTCTCTCTCTCTCTCTCTCTATCTCTCTCTCTCTGTCTCTCTCTCTCTCTCTCTATCTCACCCTCTCTCTCTCTCTCTCTCTCTCTCTCTCTCTCTCTCTCTCTCTCTCTCTCTCTCTCTCTCTCTCTCTCTCTCTCTCTCTCTCTCTTTCACAACGAAGCTTTTTTCTCTAACTGTCTCTGTCGTGCTGTCTCGGCCTCTTGTTTCTCCCCCTCTCTCTGCTTTTCTCCCTCTATAATTATGTCTCTGCGTTTATGTCTCTGTATATACCTCTCTCTGTGTGTCTGTATATGTCTCTTTCTCTGTGTTTCTCTATGCCTGTCTCATTGTCTCTCTCTCTCTGTCTGTCTCTATGTATGTCTGTCTCATTCTCTTCTCTCTCTCTCTCTCTCTCTCTCTCTCTCTCTCTCTCTCTCTCTCTCTCTCTCTCTCTCTCTCTCTCTCTCTCTCTCTCTCTCTCTCTCTCTCTCTCTCTCTCTCTCTCTCTCTCTCTCTCTCTCTCTCTCTCTCTCTCTCTCTCTCTCTCAAATTGACAAATTGATGATTTAATGTCAATAGTTACAGAGCCATCAAGACATGAGGGGTGTAATGAAATAAAGGAAAATGCAAACGAAAAATATAAGTACAAATAATCACATTAATTCTCACACAATCTCAAAGTATGAAAAGATAAAATACTAGTACAAAATATACGCTCAGCGCGCATATTTTCATCAAACCAAAGTCATGATGGCTCTGTAGCTGTTGACATTAAATCATCAATTTGTCAATTTGTCAATTCTCTCTCTCTCTCTCTCTCTCTCTCTCTCTCTCTCTCTCTCTCTCTCTCTCTCTCTCCTCTCTCTCTCTCTCTCTCTCTCTCTCTCTCTCTCTCTCTCTCTCTCTCTCTCTCTCTCTCTCTCTCTCTCTCTCTCTCTCTCTCTATCTCTCTCTCTCTCTCTTCACAACGAAGCTTTTTTTCTCTAACTGTCTCTGTCGTGCTGTCTCGGCCTCTTGTTTCTCCCCCTCTCTCTGCTTTTCTCCCTCTATAATTATGTCTCTGCGTTTATGTCTCTGTATATACCTCTCTCTGTGTGTCTGTATATGTCTCTTTCTCTGTGTTTCTCTATGCCTGTCTCATTGTCTCTCTCTATGTCTGTCTCTATGTATGTCTGTCTCATTCTCTCTCTCTCTCTCTCTCTCTCTCGCTCTCTCTCTCTCTCTCTCTCTCTCTCTCTCTCTCTCTCTCTCTCTCTCTCTCTCTCTCTCTCTCTCTCTCTCTCTCTCTCTCTCTCTCTCTCTCTCACCCTTTTTTTTTTTTTTTTTACTGTGAACATGCCTGTTTTTATTTTCTATTCTTTATATGCATTTTATACTGTCTTTTTGTTTTGTTTTTCTTGTTATTTGGCTTTTCTTTCCCCCCCTCGAGGGCATGGTGTAAAGAAGCTTGAGCTTATCCGTTTACCCTCATTAAACATTCGCATTCGTATTCGTATTCTATCTCTCTTTTCGTCTCTCTGTCTGTCTTGTTATGCCTAACTATCGCTCTGTTGTTCTATCTCTGTCTCTCTGTCGCTGTCACTGTCTCCGTGCCTGTCTATCTATTTGGCCCTTCATTCCTGATGGTACCCGAATGTTCCAAATCTTTGTAGTACCTTTTGCCTTTTATTCGTAGCAATGGCGTACGCCTAGTTCCTCATAACGTATGTTTAGTCCCCGAGCCGATGGTTCGGGGAGCTATTGTTTTTGTCTGGTCAATCCGTCCGTCCGGTGTCCGTCCGTCCGTCCGGCTATTCGTCCGTTTTCTCAAAAACTATTCAGTCTATCATCATCAAATTTGGTATACTAGTTTGCCAAGATGCAAGCTATCCACTGATGTATTTAGTTTTACATTAAGGTCAAGGTCGCGCCAGTTACGGGGTTCAAACCCCGAAACACATAATCGCTAATATCTCGCGAAGTTTTGCATGTATTTCAATGCGGTGTTTTTCACAAGATTTCTTGATGAATGGTCTATAACACAGTTGTCATTATTTGTTTCTGTGCGCGCGTGTGCGCATGATCGCGCGCGCTCAAATCACGGGTCCGAACCCCAAGGCTATAATTATGTAAAAAAAACTCTTCAGTTACGTGCTGTTTTGATGCGTTTTTATGTAGTTACGTGCTGTTTTGATGCGTTTTTATGTATGTGTACAGCCGACACATTCCGATTTCGGAGTAGCTCGGCGATGCTGCGAGGGGACTTTGCAGCCGCTCGGCGTTGCACTTGTCATTATTATTTCGTGGTCACCCTCTTTACAGCTGCTACTCCTGCCCCGAAATCGGAGCGAGAGCAAGGCAAGACATTTATTTCATACCCCATTTGGGCACAGAAATATAAAAACATACCCACATAAATAAATTTCCAAGAATCAACCCAAGAGTGATGTCCAAAATCATTTCAAAGAAAACATATCACAATATTACAAATAATGTAATGTATTACTAAATTACAAACAACATGGGAAAAAGACATAATTGATAACATTTATCTGAAAGAACCGTTAACAACTGTAATGAAGTGCTTTAGTTTGAGTAATAGTTTCTTTTTTTTTTGTAGAGAACAAAGCTTTGAATTTATAAGCATTAGGGCGAGTAAAACAATACTTAGGGAGGTACCTTCTCCTGTCAGTGTCAAAAAATGGACAAATAAATAAGTAGTGAAACTCATCTGCCACATCATGTACATTACATTTTTCACAAATTCTTTCATGTCTGGGTGTACCAGTATAACGCAACGTGTTCACAGGCAAGTTATTATTAGTAGTTCTGAATTTTAACACAGTAATCATATAGCTATATGGCAAGACTAAGTAATATTGGTCAACACAAAAAGACGTTTGAAACATTCTGTAGTTTAAATATAAATCGTCATTATCTACATGCATATACCACGATCGTAAAAAAACTGTCTTTTAAGCATCTTTTCACCTTCTCCTTGAATCACAATGGATTTGCATCAAGAAAGGTTTGATTCAAAGCTTGCTGTCTTGCTTGGCGCAGTGGTTAGCGTCGCGGACTACTGGCTGGGAGGTCATTAGAGCCAGGGTTTATTGTTCGGTCTTGGACCGACTCTTACCCACTGTGAGTGGCTATGGGCTCAATGGGAAGACTGAAGCCACACAGTCGAGCTTCATCCGGTTAACGGATGCGATTCTGCGAGAGCGTTGATTTTAATGTTATGATTTCATGATTTCACGACCAACACTGCAGGTGTCTGTAGTTCTCGGGCCTGGTTGAATGAATGAGAAATGGTGTTTTACGTCCTCTCGGTCTGGAAAAGACACATATGGGACATTTGTAGATGCAAAGATGGTGGGAACAATACTGGAGGCAATGCCCGGAGGCAGTGCAACACCAGTAATGTCCCGATTTTAAAAAAAATACAGATAGGTGTAGCAGTAGCCAGGCCTCATCGGCTATGGTACCGCCACAAGTGTATAATACGACTCTCGGGCCTGGTTAACGCCAGAATATCATTATGAAAGGAAGCGTAGAGTTACACAGCCCTGTCACGTAGTCTCAGACCGATACAGAACTCCATAGCATCCTCCTCATCATCGTCACAGTCATCCGCCTCATTTCCATCAATCATCAAAAAAGAAACAAAATGTCCCAAATTATGTGGCTGTGCATGCCCTGCTCTCATGGTGACCTCGGTTTTGATTACCAATCCAGTTTATGCACTTGGTGAGTTTGGATCAAAGTCATGGGGATCAGTGTGTTCTGGGGAGCTGTCGGTGGACGGTCGTGGTGGCGCCCTCGGAGGAGAACCTCACTTACGCTGGCTCCGCGACTCAGACATTATTGCCGTCAGTAGGGGAGGGGGGTGATGGGAGGGGGTGCCCTGCGTATGCTAGTTCACAACAGGCTCCACGGAACTCCGCCGGTGGGTTGCCTTCTGACGGCCTATTATAGATTCGCTCCCCTTGGAACGCTGATCACGGATTCTGCGAGTTGGGATTCGGAATGAGCAGCGAGAGAGAGAGAGAGAGAGAGAGAGAGAGAGAGAGAGAAAGAGAGAGAGAGAGAGAGAGAGAGAGAGAGAGGAGAGAGAGAGAGAGAGAGAGAGAGAGAGAGAGAGAGAGAGAGAGAGAGAGAGAGAGAGAGAGAGAGAGAGAGAGAGAGAGAGAGAGAGAGAGAGAGAGAGAGAGAGAGAGAGAGAGAGAGAGAGAGAGAGAGAGAGAGAGAGACTAAAACTGAAACTGAAATTGAAACCAAAAACTATTTTGCAACGATATACAGATTTTAGGCACAGCCTGTTCTTCCAATTTGCCATTGATGTACAAAGAACACAGACACCTGCAGTATATGTGAATATACACAATTGAACGCACAGATAGAGAGAAAGAGAGATGGGCTGGAATGATATATCGAGAGAATCAGAGTCAGGTACAGTGATACGGAGACGAAAGAGACAGACATCACTGCGAGACAAAAGACAGACACAGGGAACAGAGACAAAAAGACAAAGAGAGACAAAGATGGAGACACAGATGGAGACACAGATGGAGACAAAGATGGAGACAAAGATGGAGACAAAGATGGAGACACAGATGGAGACAAAGATGGAGACAAAGAAGGAGACTAAGATGGAGACAAAGATGGAGACAAAGATGGAGACAAAGATGGAGACATAGATGGAGACAAAGATGGAGACAAAGATGGAGACTAAGATGGAGACACAGATGGAGACACAGATGGAGACATAGATGGAGACATAGATGGAGACAAAGAAGGAGACTAAGATGGAGACAAAGATGGA
>CM065693.1:15340257-15345257 GCA_017654935.2 Phymorhynchus buccinoides
GCGCGCGTGCGTGTGCCTGCTTTGCTTTGACTGTATGTGTACAGATCGTGTGACGCAACATGCGCAGTGATCTCCCTTTGGAATCCCGAAGACCTTGTCGTACCGGTTGTAGGGAGTTGTCAAAAAGCGCGAATCAGTCTATTTGCGTTACTTTTTCTCTATACAATTTGCGCGAACATGAAGTATGCGATTTGCGCGACTACCCCACATAGAGAGACAGAAAGAGACAGAGACAGAGACAGAACGCACAAACAAACGGACATACACATACACACACGCACGCGCGCGTGCGCGTGCAGTCCGTTCCTTGCCGTCGAAATTCTGAGTTAGAGTTTTTCCCCCCGTGAGCACAACTCTTTTCCCAATGAATCGAAGCTTAACTTTCCATCTTTTAGATGCAGTTGACTATAAGACATTCAAAGAAGGGGTTCGCGCTTTTTGAGTATCAGACATTCGCGCATTTTGTATGCAGAAAGTATTCGCGCTTTGGTATGTTTGCTCAAATTGACGGTTGCCCAGTTGTAGGAGTATTCTTGTTTATGGTCATCCATTTTAACTGTCTTGTCGAACTGAGTTAGAAATACGGTTAATGTTAACGTTGGACTATTTGTATTCAACGGTGATAACAACTAGATCAATAGGGCATTTGCCACGAGTGTTCGTTCCCTATACTAGACTACTAATTTGCCCGCACTCATTCTGCCCGAGTTACGCTGACCTTTCTAATTCAACTCTCTAAATTCAACTCAGTGAATTTCAAGGTCGTCCTCACGTGGCAAATGCCCTATTCAAACCACAAAACGTCCTCTTGTCACATCGACCACAACACGTCCTCTAGAGTAACACAGCTAACTATTTTAATTAACCCTTTCACCGCCAATGTCGCATTTTTGCACCACAATGGTTTAATACCCATGTCACTGAAAGGCATCAAATCAGGGCCTGTTATCCAAAGACCCTATTTTCGTAATTTTAGAAGGTAAGGATAGGCCTAATTTTATACATGTCACAACAGAATTCGCAATATTGCAGGGTTTGTTTTCTCTCTACCCTGGTAAGTTTAATTAATGTCATTTTTTGGCTGACAAAATGGCTGGCGGCGAAAGGGTTAATCCGTCATGGTTGCGATACTGAGTAGACACTACTGAAGGTCTGGAGCCATATATTCTTTAACTAGCCAAAATTGCGGGGGTTCTGTTGCAAGCGGTTTTTATTGCATTCACTACTTTATTCTGACTGTTTTACATAATTATGTAATTCTTTCAGTTTCTTCTTCTTCTTCGTTCGCTCAGACAGTTTCCTGCCATATGAGCGTAGGTGCGTCATGCTGTCGTTATGCGCCTAACTAAGACATAGTTAGGCCCAGCATGTTTGACTTCGGCTGAAGAAATCTTTGTAAGAATTTATAGAAAAAAAGGCAGGAGAGAATGGACCTGTGAGATAGAAAGATAGCAGATAACAAAGGGAAAAGGCAGAGTCAAAGAGCGTGTCAGATTAGAGGAAGTTGCAAGCACAGATCTTCCAGAAGGTGGGGAACTATTGGTACGAAAGACCCCCGGTATCCCCACGGGGGGATTCTTTCAGTGCATTGAGGGTACTCTGACACTCTGACCCTCGCGCAACAGAGGCAACAAATAGATCACGCCTTCTATGTGATAAAGGGAAGTAAAATAAGGAACAATATTGACATCGCGTCGGGTCACCAGAAGAGCACATTCCTTGACTTCGACCTACCAAAACTTCCCAATGTGGGTGACATTTTCCCCAGCCATTTACATTGGAAAAAAAACCCCAACACTGCATTAAGTTAAGTATGCTCTGACATCAACACGATAGCTAGCGCATAAATATGTGACCCAACACCACGAAAGGGACATTAAGTATCAAAATGACCATTCTAAGAAAATGGTACAGTTCAAAACTTCAGACCATGCTCTTCCAAATGTTATATGAACCATCCTTGTATATTTTATGAGTTGGTAGTTGGTAGGGTGACTGTCGGCCATTTTGAGAAATCGCAGTCTAAAGTTTAGTCTAGCAGAAGAAAATGCATAAACCTACTCACTTTAAAGCCCTTTGTTTGAGTATTCACAGACCATAAGACACATTGTCCTATATAAATATGAAAGATGAGATGTTAGAGAGCACAGAAATACCCACATCTCAAAATTGACCCCCTAAATGAGATTTTTGACTTTGCAAGCCTGTTGTGCAAAAATAGCCCAGCGACTTAATGTCCCTTTCGTGGAGCTGGCTCACACATTATCATAATTGTAGGAACATGCAGCAATCGTATTTCTTACCAAAACAAATATTACATACTATCTCGCACCCCTGTTTTGAAGGCAAAGATAAAACACAAAATACCAAAACAAATTCGAAATGTAAAGATTAGAAAATAAAGCAGGGTGAGCTAGGAAACTTAAATAATTTACAGTTCTCATTTTCTTCTTAATATACTCTGTACATAATATTTGGTGATCTGTGTAGTTCTCAGATTCCTGAAACTTCAAGAAATACTGGGGACTGGAAGGAGCTTACACTATTTGAAGGAGAGATGTTGTTTTATTCTGGCGCTACAGCCACGTTTGCGTTTGTTTTTATGTCTGTTTATTAGTTGTGGATTTTCATAACGCCCATTCTGAAGTTTTTGTTAGTTTCTGTTTTAAAGGGGCACCTTGACGGATGAGTTTTGGCAAGAAACACATCGAGATCACCAGAAAGACAGCCTTTTCAAGGAACGGAACACTCACTTTCCTCTGGTTTCCTATAAATCAAACCGTCAAAACGGCGATTCCTCCTTGGCGGAGTTGCCGGAGAGAGAAGCCATTTTGGACGAGGTGGGTGGAGGACACTCAGAGTGGTTGAAGCTTTTTCTTCTTTGTTGAGCAGTGAAATAAAAGGAGCTATTTCCTTTGCTGTGAGCGAAACACCTTTTGGTAAACTGTATACAATATACCCCCCCCCCCCCCCCCTAAAAAAAAGGCTTGTATTGTGGAAACTTTCATGCATACGATTTTGGTCTAAACTCAGGCGGTCATTATAAATTTAACTGAAATAATTTGACTTCCAGCACCTCCGCTAAGGAGGAATTGCCGATTTGACGGTTTGATTTGTAGGAAACCACAGCAAAGTAAGTGTTGCGATCTCTGTAAAGGGTGTTTTCATGGTGATTTCGACGTGTTTCTGGCAAAATCTCATCCGTCAGGGTGCCCCTTTGAACTTATGGTATATCGATGGTGTTATGTTTTCCATTGAAATCGTTCTGCTATGTTGATTTAGCTTCATGCACCTCCTCCTGCTTGTGCTATTGCGCCTTATACTGCTGCTGCTATTGCTTCTACTGCTGCTGCTGCTACTACTCCTGCTGCTGCTGCTGCTGCTCATCCTCATACTTATTATTTTTTTGCAGCTTAACTGCATTATTTTTGCTGCAGCCTTTGCCACTGCTGCTGTTTGTCTTTTCTCCCGTGATATTGTTCTTCCCTTTCTCATGTTATTGTTTTCCATATTGTTCCGGTACTATCGCCTGTCTTCTCTTCATATACAATGCTATTGGAGTTATTGTTCCTAATATTGTTATTGTCATTCTTCTTCTTCTTCTTCTTCTTCTTCTTCTTCTTCTTCTTCTTCTTCTTCTTCTTCTTCTTCTTCTTCTTCTTCTTCTTCTTCTTCTTCTTCTTCTTCTTTTTCTTCTTCTTCTTGTTCTTCTTCTTCTCCTCCCCCTCCTCCTCCTCCTCCTTCTTCTTCTTCTTGTCCTCATTTTCCGTCTTCTCTTCTTCCTTGCCACCCATGTTCCTACTCCTCCTCCTCCTCCTTCTTCTTCTTCTTCTTCTTCTTCTTCTTCTTCTTCTTCTTCTCTTCTTCTTCTTCTTCTTCTTGTTCTTCTTCTTCTTCTTTGTTCTTCTTCTTTCTTCTTCTTCTTCTCCTCCCTTCTCTTCCTCCTCCTCCTTCTTCTTCTTCTTGTCCTCATTTTCCGTCTTCTCTTCTTCCTTGCCACCCATGTTCTTCTTCTCCTCCTCCTCCTCCTCCTCCTCCTCCTCCTCCTCCTCCTTCTTCTTCTTCTTCTTCTTCTTCTTCTTCTTCTTCTTCTTCTTCTTCTTCTTCTTCTTCTTCTTCTTCTTCTTCTTCTTCTTCTTCTTCTTCTTCTTCTTCTTCTTCTTCTTCTTCTTCTTCTTTTCTTCTCTTCTTCCTCCTCCTCCTCCTCCCCCTCCTCCTCCTCCTTCTCCTTTCTCTTCTCTTTCTCCTCCCATCTTTCTTCTTCTTCTTCTTGTCCTCCTCATTTTCCTTCTTCTCTTCTTCATTGCCACCCATTTTCCTCCATTCTTCTTGCTCTTCTCTTCCTTTCTGATCATGGAATTCTTCTTCTTCTTCTCATTCTTCTTCTTTTTCTTCTTCTCCTTCTGCTCCTCCCCCTCCCCCCCCCCCCCCCTTCTTCTTTCTTCTTCTTCTTCTTCTTTTTCTTCTTTCGTCTTCTTCTTCTCCTTCTTCTTCTCCTCCTTCTTCTTCTTCTTTTCCTTCTCCTCAACTTCCTTCTTCTCTTCTTCCTTGCCATCCATATTCCTCCATTCGTCTTGCCCTTCTCCTCCATTTGTATTATTATATTCGAATATTACATAAAGGTCTGTGCACACGTTAACATTATTCACGAGATATGTCTATTTCCCCATGACAACACAGTGATAGCCCACTCTGAAAAAAATAATATGACTTACAGCTCACTGTGTTGCCATGGGGAAATAGACATATCTCGTGACTAATGTTAACGTGTACACTGACCTTAACTTCTGAACAAGCCTCTATTCCCATTGCATCCTGTTGCTGAGATATATTACATAGTTACAGTGTTTCTTGTTTGTCAGCGACACTTCAGCTCTATGGACAGTATACTATTGATTTCAAATGATCTCAGAAAAAAACATACAGAGAAAAGAAACAGATAAAAAAGAGGCGTATTTTAAATACACTCTAGGATCTGTTGCAGGAATACAATACAATAA
>CM065693.1:15350257-15352757 GCA_017654935.2 Phymorhynchus buccinoides
TGTTTGTTTGTCTATCTTTCCTTACTTTACATGTTCTTTGTTTGTTTGTCTATCTTTCCTTACTTTACATGTTCTTTGTTTGTTTGTCTATCTTTCCTTACTTTACATGTTCTTTGTTTGTTTGTCTATCTTTCCTTACTTTACATGTTCTTTGTTTGTTTGTCTATCTTTCCTTACTTTACATGTTCTTTGTTTGTTTGTCTATCTTTCCTTACTTTACATGTTGTTTGTTTGTCTGTCTATCTTTCCTTACTTTACATGTTCTTTGTTTGTTTGTCTATCTTTCCTTACTTTACATGTTCTTTGTTTGTTTGTCTATCTTTCCTTACTTTACATGTTCTTTGTTTGTTTGTCTATCTTTCCTTACTTTACATGTTCTTTGTTTGTTTGTCTATCTTTCCTTACTTTACATGTTCTTTGTTTGTTTGTCTATCTTTCCTTACTTTACATGTTCTTTGTTTGTTTGTCTATCTTTCCTTACTTTACATGTTCTTTGTTTGTTTGTCTATCTTTCCTTACTTTACATGTTCTTTGTTTGTTTGTCTATCTTTCCTTACTTTACATGTTCTTTGTTTGTTTGTCTATCTTTCCTTACTTTACATGTTCTTTGTTTGTTTGTCTATCTTTCCTTACTTTACATGTTCTTTGTTTGTTTGTCTATCTTTCCTTACTTTACATGTTCTTTGTTTGTTTGTCTATCTTTCCTTACTTTACATGTTCTTTGTTTGTTTGTCTATCTTTCCTTACTTTACATGTTCTTTGTTTGTTTGTCTATCTTTCCTTACTTTACATGTTCTTTGTTTGTTTGTCTATCTTTCCTTACTTTACATGTTCTTTGTTTGTTTGTCTATCTTTCCTTACTTTACATGTTCTTTGTTTGTTTGTCTATCTTTCCTTACTTTACATGTTCTTTGTTTGTTTGTCTATCTTTCCTTACTTTACATGTTCTTTGTTTGTTTGTCTATCTTTCCTTACTTTACATGTTCTTTGTTTGTTTGTCTATCTTTCCTTACTTTACATGTTCTTTGTTTGTTTGTCTATCTTTCCTTACTTTACATGTTCTTTGTTTGTTTGTCTATCTTTCCTTACTTTACATGTTCTTTGTTTGTTTGTCTATCTTTCCTTACTTTACATGTTCTTTGTTTGTTTGTCTATCTTTCCTTACTTTACATGTTCTTTGTTTGTTTGTCTATCTTTCCTTACTTTACATGTTCTTTGTTTGTTTGTCTATCTTTCCTTACTTTACATGTTCTTTGTTTGTTTGTCTATCTTTCCTTACTTTACATGTTCTTTGTTTGTTTGTCTATCTTTCCTTACTTTACATGTTCTTTGTTTGTTTGTCTATCTTTCCTTACTTTACATGTTCTTTGTTTGTTTGTCTATCTTTCCTTACTTTACATGTTCTTTGTTTGTTTGTCTATCTTTCCTTACTTTACATGTTCTTTGTTTGTTTGTCTATCTTTCCTTACTTTACATGTTCTTTGTTTGTTTGTCTATCTTTCCTTACTTTACATGTTCTTTGTTTGTTTGTCTATCTTTCCTTACTTTACATGTTCTTTGTTTGTTTGTCTATCTTTCCTTACTTTACATGTTCTTTGTTTGTTTGTCTATCTTTCTTTACTTTGCATGTTCTTTGTTTGTTTGTCTATCTTTCCTTACTTTACATGTTCTTTGTTTGTTTGTCTATCTTTCCTTACTTTACATGTTCTTTGTTTGTTTGTCTATCTTTCCTTACTTTACATGTTCTTTGTTTGTTTGTCTATCTTTCCTTACTTTACATGTTCTTTGTTTGTTTGTCTATCTTTCCTTACTTTACATGTTGTTTGTTTGTTTGTCTATCTTTCCTTACTTTACATGTTCTTTGTTTGTTTGTCTATCTTTCCTTACTTTACATGTTCTTTGTTTGTTTGTCTATCTTTCCTTACTTTACATGTTCTTTGTTTGTTTGTCTATCTTTCCTTACTTTACATGTTCTTTGTTTGTTTGTCTATCTTTCCTTACTTTACATGTTCTTTGTTTGTTTGTCTATCTTTCCTTACTTTACATGTTCTTTGTTTGTTTGTCTATCTTTCCTTACTTTACATGTTCTTTGTTTGTTTGTCTATCTTTCCTTACTTTACATGTTCTTTGTTTGTTTGTCTATCTTTCCTTACTTTACATGTTCTTTGTTTGTTTGTCTATCTTTCCTTACTTTACATGTTCTTTGTTTGTTTGTCTATCTTTCCTTACTTTACATGTTCTTTGTTTGTTTGTCTATCTTTCCTTACTTTACATGTTCTTTGTTTGTTTGTTACATTTGTTTGTTTGTCTATCTTTCCTTACTTTACATGTTCTTTGTTTTTGTCTATCTTTCCTTACTTTACATGTTCTTTGTTTGTTTGTCTATCTTTCCTTACTTTCTTGTCTATCTTTCCTTACTTTACATGTTCTTTGTTTGTTTGTCTATCTTTCCTTACTTTACATGTTCTTTGTTTGTTTGTCTATCTTTCCTTACTTTACA
>CM065693.1:15370257-15372757 GCA_017654935.2 Phymorhynchus buccinoides
AAACAAACAAACACACAAAACAAACACAAACAGACAAACAAGCAAAATCAATAAACAAACGAACTAGCAAACACACGGAAAACATGCAAACGAGAAACAAAGAAAAGAAAAACAAAGATGCACACACACAAAACGGTGGAGGTGGTGAGCTAGTGGAAGGGTTGGGGTGGAGTGGGGAATGCTCCAGCAAGACGGTAGGCCTACGTGTTGTGGGAATGTACACAATACTGTATCACAACCACGAGAAAAGGTCAACAGCATCAAATAACTCAAAACATAATGTGAGAAGCTAGAATAACACTAGTAACAAAAGCGGACTATCAGTTTCTTTTGTTTTTTTTATCCAATTAAAACAGTTTTTAGAATTGATTCGAATAACAACAAATAAGGAAGAACTTATTATATTAACAAGCGCGAAATCGCAATAGTTTGTGGCACGCGGTCTATTTTTACCACTCCAACCATGAGTCACCTCCCCTGGCTTTTCAATAATTTTAATCTGTAAACCAGAATGTTATCTCTGCACCATTTCGTAACTTTTTATATCTTTTGGAAAACATTAAAAACTATGTATCCTACTTATGCTCATCAAAAGAAGCACCGCATACTCGTCGTGTCTGTTGTAGTGTCTGTATTACGTATGTTTATTATTTTGTACGCTTTTAAAATGCATCATGTTAAAGAGCGGCCTCAATTTGAAGTGTAGCCTCGATTTGAAGTGCGACATTTTGTCAAAATGTGCGACAATTTTGGACCGACAGACAGACAGACAAACAGACCGACCGACCGACCGACAAAGTGAGTTATAGGTTTGTGGCTTGAGCCACAAACAAAAAAAGAAAGAAAGAAGAAGTAGGAAACGGATACTACTAGCAAAAGCAACAATATATACAAACCACAAGACGCGCATATTAATACTGATTTTTTTTTTATATGCGAGGACAGAAGAGGAGAAAGACCTGAGGAAAATAAAAAGGGAGGAAGAGAAAAACAACGAAACGAAATACATAGGAAACAAATGGCTTAAGAATACTACATTCTAGCTAGCAAGCCACATGGGCCTTTCTCACAGATCATGTTCTTTTTGTTTGTGGCTCAAGCCACAAACCTATAACTCACTTTGTCGGTCGGTCGGTCGGTCGGTCGGTCTCGGTCGGTCGGTCTGTCGTTCCAAAATTGTCGCACATTTTGACAAAATTGTCGCACTTCAAATCGAGGCTACACTTCTGGCCGCTCTTTAAAATGATGTATTTTAAAAGCGTACAAAATAATAAACATATGTAATACAGACACTACAACAGACACGACGAGTATGCGGTGCTTCTTTTGATGAGTATAAGTAGGATACATAGTTTTAAATGTTTTCCAAAAGATATAAAAAGTTACGAAATGGTGCAGAGATAACATTCTGGTTTACAGATTAAAATTATTGAAAATCCAGGGGAGGTAACTCATGATTGGAGTGGTAAAAATAGACCGCGTGCCACAAACTATTGCGATTTTGCGCTTGTTTTGTAATTAACTGGGTTTTTTAAATCATTGAACGTGCATAAATGCATTTCATCATAGAACACATTTTGCATAACATGCATATTATACATATTTATTAACATTCAAAAAAACATAAATAACATTGGTGTTTTGTGGCTTTTTTGAAATCATAAATAAAATTGCTGTTACATTCAGCGTTTTCCCCCTTTTTTTTCAAGAGAGCAAAAAGAAAAAAAGACAAGACAGAGAGAAAGATAGGGACAGAAAGACATGCAGAGAAGTGAAAGTGGGCATTAAAGAATGCACTGCATAATCATAATTTACGTAAGCCATATAGATATATTTGTAGGAGGAAAAACAACACCCCCAAAAGACCAGTTAAAGTGACAAGTGCCTGTTAATAAGTGACACAGACAATGATGTATAGGGATTCCAAGCTTGAACTGTTTCATCATAAACCATATTGATGCTTGCAGTGTGTTTTTCAATTTTATATCGGTATCTCATTATAGGAACAAACATCCTAAATAATGGAATGAGCTTTTTTCCATTTTACATCTATAAATAAAAGATTTTGCTTGTAATAATAACAAGTCAATAACATCATCTGTTCTCAAATTCTTTTCACAACCAACTATCACAAGATGCTGAGTAAATTGGAAACTGTTGGCTATTTCACATGTGTCGTGTTGTGCCATATATTTTTAATTTCTACCCCCCCCCCCCCCCTAGTTCTGAGTATACTTTAAATACGTCATACAAAAAATATTTTTAAGCTTGTCAATTTCTATTCTAGTACCTATTGATCTTAAAAAGGAAATTGTGTTACTAAAAGTAGTGTAAGTGGTTCCATTTATGATCGCCTATCAGTAACTTTGTAATCCATGTAATCTTTAGTGCATGTATACATTTACGAACATCAGTTCTTTTGTTTGTTTGTTTTAAACAGAGAGTGAGAGAGAGAGGGGGGGAGGGAGAAATAGAGAGAGAGACAGAGAGAGAGAGAGAG
>CM065693.1:15375257-15377757 GCA_017654935.2 Phymorhynchus buccinoides
TGTTCCTTTTAAAGTTCAAGAAAGTAATGCGCTTAGTACATGCCCGCATGTGTGAGTGCTCGAGAACGCGCGCGCGCGCGCGCGTGTGTATGTGCATGTATGCGTGTACACGTGCGTGCGTGCGTGCGTGCGCGTGCGTGCGTGCGTGCGTGCGTGCGTGCGTGCGTGCGTGCGTGCGTGCGTGCGTGCGTGCGTGCGTGCGTGCGTGCGTGCGTGCGTGCGTGCGTGCGTGCGTGCGTGCGTGCGTGCGTGCGTGCGTGCGTGCGTGCGTGCGTGCGTGCGTGCGTGCGTGCGTGCGTGCGTGCGTGCGTGCGTGCGTGCGTGTGTGTGTGTGTCTGTGTGCGTGCGTGCGCGCGAGTGTGCATGTGCGTGTGCGCGCGTGTGTGTGTGTGTGTGTGTGTGTGTGTGTGTGTGTGTGTGTGTGTGTGTGTGTGTGTGTGTGTGTGTGTGTGTGTGTGTGTGTGTGTGTGTCTGTGTGTCTGTGTGTGTGTCTGTGTGTGTGTTTGTATCATCGCCCGAACGCATGTGTTCGTTAGGTGTTTTAATTTAACGTAGGCCTATATCCATCCATCTTACAGTGATCATAGAAGAGAAACAAATATGTTTAAGTGTTTGTGTATGCGGTATTGTGAATGCATGTCTATGGAAAAGATGGGTATCCTACGAGTGTATGAGGGTATGCATGTGTCTCTGTGCATGTGTGCGCGTTTCTGCGTATGTGTATGTGTGTCTGTCTGTCTTAGAGTGTGTGCTTATGACTGCACGTGTGCATATACTAATGCATAGTTTTTGTATATGGTATATTCTAGTCACAGAGACTTATCTCTGTGAAATTCGGGCTGCTCTCCCCCGGAGAGAGCGTCGCCGCAAGTGCAGCGCCTTCCCAATTTTCATTTTAAAAACAAATATGCGTGTCACGCCTGTGGATTTGCTTTTGCATGTGCGCAAATGTGGAAGAGTGACACATATGAAGACAAACAAAAAGGGCATAGGACTCATAGGACTGACGAAACGACCAAAAACACAACAACAGCGTAGAGACAAAGTGTGAGAATGATAAGTGATAAACTCACGAACATGGAGACAGATACAGAGACAAAGTTGAGGTTGATAAGTTACATTGATGTGTCCTTTATTAATTAACAGTGTTAGAGACACACTTTGAGAATGATAAGTAATACACGCACGATAAACTCACGAACATGGAGACAGACACAGACAAAGTTGAGGTTGATAAGTTACATTGATGTGTCCTTTATTAATTAACAGTGTTAGAGACAAAGTGTGAGAATGATAAGTGATAAACTCACGAACATGGAGACAGACACAGAGACAAAGTTGAGGTTGATAATTAAGTTACTTTGATGCGTCCTTTTTTAATTAGCAGCGTAGAGACACACTTTGAGAATGATAAGAGATAAACGCACGAACATGGAAACAGACACAAAGTTCAAGTTGTTAATTAAGTTACTTTGATGTGTTTTTCATCAATTGTAGTAAGTTAATGTTATTTCATTGATCACGTACGTTAACAATTGTTTGCTAGAGATCACCTTTGTTATTATTGTTTTCTTTTTATAGTTTTCGTCTACTTTTTATCAATTGGTGAATCGACGTTAATTATTGATAGACCACTGAAGTGAACATAGACACAGACAGACGGACAGACAGACATACAGTCATATAGACAGACAGACAGACACACACACACACACATAGCAAAATGACAAGGGGGAATTCCAGACAAAGGGAGAGTCAAAGATCCACCAGATCACGTGTCAAAATCACGGGTTTCGCGTGTTTTCCCTCTTATAGCTGGTAATAAATCTTGTTTTGACCAGGTTTAAACTCCCATACAAATGACCCCAAATTGAAAACGAAACATCATTTTAAAGAGCAGCCTCAATTTGAAGCTGGGGGCATTTGTGTGTGGGTCACAGCTACCCAGAAAAAGCCAAGGGACTTAATCGTGGTGGGTCAGTGTATCTTTAAAGAAGCGCGGGGTTGGGGAGGCGGGGGGTGGGGTGGTGTCTAACATTGGTTGGAGCTGCAATCAGCTCGATCAGTAATTGGTGTTGACGAACACATCATTGACCAATGAAAACCGAGCTTCCCTGGAGACGTAGCTCCCTAGTAGCCAATCACTGCCTTCCTTTGCATTTTGAATTGACAGGGCGAATTCATACAACACAATTAAAAACAACATAAAACAAAAAAGGAAAGAAAAAACAGTTATCTCTCGAGAACGAGAAAGAGAGAGAAGAAAAGAGAGAGAGAGAGTGACAGAGAGAAAGACATATATATACAGATAAAGAGAGAGACTGATAGATACATTGAGAGACAGAACAATTGAACAATTGAACAAAGGTTTATTTTCTTTAGGCCACTAGCCCCTAGAAACAGTGTCAAGGAACGAAAGCATATCATACGAAATTTACCACACATCTCAGTTACATAACAACATTATTATGGAGACATACTATCCATTGAGAGACAGAGA
>CM065693.1:15385257-15392757 GCA_017654935.2 Phymorhynchus buccinoides
ATGTACATTAGCCCTATCCTAACCTCCCAAAATTAAGAAAATAGGGTCTTCGGATAACAGGCCCTGGTTTTATGCCTTTTAGTGACATGGGTGTTAAACCATTGTGGTGCATAAATGCGACATTGGCGGTGAAAGGGTTAATTATGTCAAATCGTGCACGCTGCTGTTAATTATCATAATAATGATATACTTCTGGATTATGCTTTCCAACCTGCCAACAACTCGCGTCGATAGTTTGCTTAGGTCTCAATACACGCTAACATTTTTCACTATTTTCCCATGTGTCCCAATGGCAACACGGTGATGTGTAAGTCATATTAAGGTCTCTGCACACGTTAACACTCTTCACCCTTTCCCCATGTCAACACAGTGGTTTTTTTTTAAATGATCCTATGGCTGGCTATCACTGTGTTTTCCATGGAGAACATGAAAAAAACCCACCACCACAACAACAACAATGTAGTGAGGCCTTTATGACCGGCCTATCACTGTGTTGCCATGGGGAAATAGTGAAAATTGTCAACGTGTGTTGAGACCATAAGAAAACTCATAGAGAATATCGAATAGATTGCTATGGAAAGAGAGAAATGCAACGTCACGAGCATGAGCAGCTTCAGCAACACAGCCGGTTCAATGACCTGGACAGCAAGCAAAAACAAAATCACGTAAGCTTACAGGAAGGATCTGCATCATAAAGCAGCGGCAATGTTTTAAAAGAAAGAAGAACAAAATCAGGTTGGCAGGTATGCATACACTTGTTTCTCAACCTAGGCTTCAGCGATGAGGATCTTACATTGCATGTATTTTGTTTAGTCTGTTTATTGTTTGTGGCACAAGCCACAAACCTATAACTCACTTTGTCGGTCCGTCGGTCTGTCGGTCTGTCCAAAATTGTTGCACATTTCGCAACATTGTCGCACATATTTTAAAGGAGAAAAAAATACTTGGACATAAAGTAGCATTTCAGTTGTCATTTCTACATACGTATGGAAAGAACTATTTACTGAACAGAGCACATGAATAGTCATTTTAAAGCGTAGAAAATAATAAACATACGTAATACAGACACTGCAACAGACACGACGAGTATGCGGTGCTTCTTTCGATGAGTGTAAGTAGGATAAATAGTTTTAAATGTTTTCCAAAAGATATAAAAAGTTACGAAATGGTGCAGAGATAACATTCTGGTTTACAGATTAAAATTATTGAAAAGCCAGGGGAGGCGACTCAGTGTATATAATGATTGCAGTGGTAAAAATAGACCGCACTTCAAATCAAGGCTGCTCTTTAAAATGATGTTTCGTTTTCAATTGTCGCACGCTTGTTTAGTTTTGTTTGTGTGGTGTCTGTTTGTGAACGTCTTTATTTTGATAATCAAGAATGCAGTCTACTTATTGTTTAAGGTATGTGTACACGCTAACATTGTTCACAAGATATTTCTATTTCCCCTTGACAACACAGTGAGCTGTAAAGTCATATTAAGAGTGGGCTATCATTGTGTTGCCATGGGGAAATAGACATATCTCGTGAACAATGTTAACGTGTACACAGACCTTTATGAATTAACCTCACTTTCTGTGTCCGTCTGTGAGCATACCCAAAACCCTTAAAGATCCCGCACGTCACGTGTCACATTCCCTCTTATACTATAAATATGTCTTAAGATTCCTTACTAGCTATAAGAGGGAAAACACGTGAAAACCGTGATTTTGACACGTGACGTGCGGGTTCTTTAAAGACACGTCACGTGTCAAAATCGTTTTCACGTGTTTTCCCTCTTATAGCTAGTAAGGAATCTTAATCTTCCTAGCATAAGAGGGAATGTGACACGTGACGTGCGGGGTCTTTAATACATTTTGTGCTTTTGTGAACTGTTGTCAAATCAACAAAACACTCCAACTGAAGTAAAGCCTTACATGACTTCTCAGTCTGGAGAAAAGAGCTAAGCTGGAAAGCTTGACTTCTCGTCTCGCACCAAAGGACCAATATTAGTCTCCCCCCTATCAAGGTCAGTGTGTGTTGTCCTGGGGTCCGTTTCACAAGGGCTAGCGTTATGTTGCGCTCGCTCAAATCGACAACAAAAAAACCGGTCTAAGAAACACCCTTCGTTTGCCGATAGTTCGCGTAGCGTTTTGTTCTTGCCAGACACCGAGCAAGCAGCGAACTATCCGGAACTAGTAGGGGGTGAATGCGTTTCTTGTTGTTGATTAGTCCATTAAAGTTTTTGGTTTTTTTTAAAGACCAATCAGACAAGAGCTTGTAATAATTATTCTTCCGCAAACGTTTTCTAAAGTGTTTCGTAGGCCCCTTTTGGCGTAAGCGTTATTCGCGCGGCGAACGTTGTCTAGAGAAACTCACAGTGATACAACAGTCAATAATTTTCTCTTCATTCATTAATACCTTTGTCTCAAAGCCCTATGGCTGCATAATATCAAAGTAGTATATCATTATGTTTATGTTTTAATAAGCTTCAGCCAAATAACATAGTGATGTGCATTTGCACCTCCAGTGCATATCTCCGAAAAGGGACCACTCGCGGAGAGTCAGACCTGTTATTTTGCAAATTCCAAAGCTGTTTGTCGTACTCGCCAAACAAATGCATAAATGTTTGTTCAATAATGTATCAGAATCGTTCTAGGAGAAGAGAAAGACACACGAGGACAGTACAATTCTCCAAAGCAAACATCCTTCAAGGAATGATGCCTTTAACGACTCAGACTTGTCCATCTTGATGGCTCTCTTGTCCACTGGCTTGGTAAAAGAAGCTGAACATCGCAATTCTTGCACAAAGTTTACATTTGGAGCAGACTCGTGTCAATCCCGTTTGCTTACCTGTCGGGAAGATTGAGAGAGCGAGAGAGAGAGAGAGAGAGAGAGAGAGAGAGAGAGAGAGAGAGAGAGAGAGAGAGAGAGAGAGAGAGAGAGAGAGAGAGAGAGAGAGAGAGAAAGATAAAGAGGCAGACAGACACACAGATATAGACAGAGAGAGACAGAGACAGAGAAACAGAGAAAAATAGAGAGAGAGAGAGAGAGAGAGAGAGAGAGAGAGAGAGAGAGAGAGAGAGAGAGAGAGAGAGAGAGAGAGAGACAGAGAGAGAGAGAGAGAGAAAGCGAGACAGAGACAGGGAGAGCGAGACAGACAAACAGCCAGAGATATAGACAAAGAAAGAAAAATAGATACGCAGAGAGAGAGAGAGAGAGAGAGAACACAAGAACAAGAACAAGAACAACAGTTTATTTCCCTTTAGGCCACTAGCCCCTAGAAACAGGGTCAAGGAACACAAAAAAACAAAAAAAATATCATACGATATTTGAGAGAGAGAGAGAGAGAGAGAGAGAGAGAGAGATAACTTGAGAGAGGAGAGAGACTGAACACAAAATATAGAGAGAGAGCGTAGAGAGAGTTTTAGAGAGAGAGAGAGAGGAGAGAGAGAGAGAGAGAGAAAGAGAGAGAGAGAGAGCTGACACATTTGCCTTTGTTGTATTTAGAGTCAAGCGTGGACTATCTCCAATTACTTATGAATGGAAATGTATTCCTAAAACTAATAACTTGTATTAAAACAGGACTGAACACAAAATTCTTAACTAGCGTAATCTTTCCGTTTTAGAGAGAAGAGAGAGAGAGAGAGAGAGAGTTTTCTTGAGAGAGAGAGAGAGAGAGAGAACGAGAGAGAGAGCGAGAAAGAGAGAGAGCGAGAGTATTTCAGTAATCGGATTTCTTATTTCATTTCTTTGCTCACATCATGTCACGGAAGGAAAGGTAAGCGAAAGGTCGTAAGTCGTAACCGAGTTTGCTTCTTCTTTATTTGTTCTCTTTCTTTCTATCTTTCTTTCCTTCATTTCATGCACATTGTTTTCTTGCTTCTTCTTCTTCTTCTTCTTCTTCTTCTAACAATACTTCTTCTGCTTCTTCTTCTTCTTCTTCTTCTTCTATTTCTTCTTCTTCTTCGTCTTCGTCGTCTTTTTCTTCTTCTTCTTCTTCTTCTTCTTCTTCTTTCTTGTTCTTCTTGTTGTTCTTGTTGTTTGTTGTTCTTCTTCTTCTTCTTCTTCTTCTTCTTCTTCTTCTTCTTCTTCTTCTTCTTCTTCTTCTTCTTCTTCTTCTTCTTTCTTCTTTCTTCTTCTTCTTCTTCTTCTCCTCCTCCTCCTCCTCCTCCTCCTCCTCCTCCTTCTCCTCCTCCTTCTCCTTCTTCTCCTTCTCCTTCTCCTTCTCCTCCTCCTCTCTCCTCCTCCTCCTCCTCCTTCTTCTTCTTTTTCTTTCTTCTTCTTCTTCTTCTTCTTCATGCTTCTTCTTCTTTTTCTTTTTCCTCCTCCACCACATAAAAAAACACACACAAAAACCCACCTAGGACAATATTGACAAGCGAGGCAACGATCGAGCAACCTCAAGTAGGCTATCACTCACCTTCAGCAACAACGATCCACCTACTTCACTGAGGAAGAGAGAAACAGGATGCGTGACAATTGGTTTGTGGATGTGATGCTTCTGTGTGTGGTTTCTTTCTTTCTTTTTTTTGTGTGTGTGTGTTTTTTTTTGGTGTGATATTGCAAAATACCGGAACATAGTGTCTTTTGTCCCGTGTTGCGTGCATGCTTTTTTTTTTGCTTTTTTTTTTTCTTCGGTCTTGTTTTGCCTCTTTTGTTCTGTTCTCTGTTCTGTCAGAGAAAGGTTACTCCTGTACGTAGGCCTAACCTTCAACGTTGTAAATGAGCTGCGTCAGGGAGACATTTTGCCGTTTTGCAAGACTACCACAAACACCCGATACTGATGGGTTGGTTGGTTGGGTTTTCAGTGTTGCTTTTTATTCGTCGTCAGTCGTCAAAGCCGACTATCGTCAGCAGTACAGTACCGACTTTTATGTTGTTCTTTATTTTCTTTCTGAAGGCTAGCTAAAGGTGTCTGTAGACGTTACATTACTCACACAATATATTTTATTTATTGTTGCTTATCTTTTCTTTCTGAACGTACAAGAATTAAAGGTGTCTGTACAACCACAACATTACTATTATATATATATAGTATGCTTGAAAAATATTATATATCTCTTATATTAATATATTTCCCCTATGGCAACACAATGTTAGGCCACTCAGAACGGTCTCGGTACGCGTTAAACATATTCACAACATGCATCTATTTCCCTTTGGAAACACAGTGTTAGGCCATATGACTTACAACTCACTGTGTTGCCATGGGGAAATAGTGATATATTGTGTACAATGTTAACGTGTACACATATCTTAATACGTCTTAGGCCCTATCCTTTTTGTTCTTTATGCCCAACCTCTCTCCGCCATCATCAACCAGCATTCTCTTCTACATCATAGCTTTTCCGATGATAATCAGCGGTACATTTCTGCCCACCTGAGTCAGTTAGATCAAATGGTATCTTAATCTAAATTGTGCGTTTATCCTGCTAAAACATGAATGTTCTATAACAAACTGCAACTAAATGCTGAAAAGACAGAGATGATTCTTGTAGCCTCTAACCACACAATTTAAACTCAGGTTCTCCCAGGTTCTGTTGACATTGGTTGCACTGAGCATGAGATGAGGTGTTACTTTGGACCAAACCCTTTCTTCCGAACAGCGTGTTTCCAATGTTTGCAAGTCTTGCTATCTAGAACTTCGAAGAATTAGTTCAATCCGCCGTTTCCTCTCTCAAGATGCCCCGAAGACTCTAGTCTGTGCTGTTGTTCTGTCTCGCCTTGACTACTGTAACTCTCTTCTTGCTGGCTGTCCATCAACTCTCATCTCTAATCTCCAACGGGTCCAGAATAATCAAGATCAAGATTCAAGATTCTTTAATCAGCCAATGCATCGTAATACAAAGGAAATCGTTTTGGTTTTGCACAAGACACAATCCAACAACAACGAAAGCATGCACATCGAATGGACAAATTACATCATCATGTATCAGTCTCTCCCTCAGATTCTCTCTTTCTCTCAGACGCACACCTACACATACATCAACACACACACACACATACACGTGTGCATACACATTTATACCAATACATGTCCCACATCTTCGCACACGCACACACACACACACACACACACACACACACACACGCACACACACACACACACACACAACACACACACACACACACACACACACACACACACACACACACACACACACACACACACACACGCGACCGCGAGCATGCAGGCACATCGAATAATGCTGCTCGTCTTATTTATCGATCCCCTAGGTAGGATCATATTACTCCGGTTCTTCGTTACCTACATTGTCTTCCAGTTCAATCACGTATTCACTACAACATTTTCCTCATTGTCTTCAGGTCACTGCATGATCAGGCTCCCTTATGTATCTCTGATCTTCTTCATCTCTATGTCCCAGCTCGCCAACTACGTTCGTCTTCTGATTCTCGTCTCCTTTCCCTAGTCTCTTCATTCAAAACCTCTCTTAAAACCTCTTTTTCCTGCTGCACCCTAAATATATGATCAGTTGTCTATCGTTGTGTGCACGTGAGGGAAGATTGAATAAGAGGTGTATGCATACACAAACGTTAGAGAATACACATACAAATACACTCACACACAACGTACGCACGCAGACACACACACATACATGCATACATACACACACATACGCATGCGACAGGGGGTGACAGGAGCAAATATGAACACTACAATACAATACAGTACAGTACAATACAATACAACACAATACAATTTTTAAAAAAAATGATGGTACTGTACAGGACAGTACAGTACAGTACAATACAAAACAATGCAATACAATACAATAGAATACGCATATTTCAATACGATACACCACACTACACTAGACTATACTAGACTAGACTAGAATATAATAGTCTACCCTACCCTACACTACACTACACCAAAGACACTGTAATGGGAATAAGACAGACAACTGGAGAGTTACGGCGAGCCGGGCTGATAGGGTTATCGTTCGTGATCCCATTCAAAAATGGCGGCTCAATCCAACGACTGGGATATGAATCGACGATGTTTTAAATACCAGATTCAAATTTGAGTGATTGGGCAAACCATTTTCTGTTTTCCTGAAGACAAAGAAAGGTAAGGAAGCTGCAAATACGACCAGAAAATCTATGAAACAGTAACAACCAGATTTAGATTACTGCTGATGTTCATGGATCAAGGGGGGCATAATCAGGGTTTCTGTCCTCGCTACTCATAATAGGGGGTACTGATCGCTTGTCTGTCTTATTCCAATTACAGTGTCTTCGACTACACTCTAGGTGCAATACATTAAATATAATATCAACATTGTGTGAACAGACAAAGTCAATCAACCAAAGCAATCAATACATTACGCTACAATACAAACTAGTGCAACGCAATACAATAATCACAATACATATACGACACAACATAGTACAACAAAATATAATACAGTACCATTCGTTGCAATACAGATGATACGATACAATACTACGTATGTAATACAATACACCAGAACACAACGAATACAATACAACACA
>CM065693.1:15400257-15402757 GCA_017654935.2 Phymorhynchus buccinoides
AACAACGTCTATGAATAGAATCAGTAACGATCCTAGGAACCAACCGACCACTCGTCGTAGCCGCTCAAAGTGGAAGGAGCGTTATTGAACAAAAAGATCAGCCGTAGTAGTTAACCAAAAAGAGCGCTACTGGGGACAAAACGGCAGCCAACGGATTTCCGATCAATGTGGGTTAACAAATTGAAAGCCCCATCCCACCTCATATACCCGTATCCCGATCTACCTTACCCCCCACACATAGAGACGGGGACTAATAGAGAAGGGGGTACATATAGAGACAGCAGGGACACATAGACAAGGGTACACTCAGGGATGGCAGCAGGTCGATATGATTCCACACTACCCGGTTTTTTCTCTCCCCCCCCCACCCCTCCACTCCGACCTCCTTCCCCCCTCTCCGCAACACCCCCCTCCCCTCCCCCACCTCCCCCCCCCCTTCAGTACCCCAGTCTCGCTCTAGAAAACCCGACGCCCACGCAGCATCAATATGTTTGATTGAATGGGAAGAATTGATTAGCGGTTTGCTTGCGGGTTGGACTCATAATGTATATTATGTGTGTTACGCCCAATCCCTGAAATTGCCTATTTCATGAAATGGGCAAAATGCTTTGCCCAATTTATGAAATGGACAATGTAAATCACATTTTTGAATCCCCATTCACACAGGCATTGCTTAATATTGATTCAATGGTATCACACTTTTCTACAATGTATTTGCACCCCTATCATGCCACCCAACTCGACCAGATGCTAAGCTGGGGCATGCCTGAGCCACATGTTGAATCAAACGTTTTATCAAATTAAGTCTGAATAATATATTTGTTTAACTTATCTACAGATCAGATTTATCATTCGTTTGAACCAATTCTTGATCTATGTGTGCTAATGAACAAAAACCATTTTTCATTCATATTGCTTTTCTCAATTGCAAGTTATAAATTGGCTATTTCACGAACTGGGCAAACTATTTAGCCCATTTCATGAAATGGGCAATTTCATGGATTGGGCGTAACAAATACACTACTACTACTACTACTGAGTACTACTAACCCTGGCCCTAACCAATCTATTCAGTCACGTATGATACCACGGCACTGATATACCATCCGTTACGGGCGATGGGCCGCGAATTGCTTCTGACAAATCACACATTTTGCAGAACCATCGTGAGGAGAGAACTATCGTATACGCGCGCAGGTATGGGAGGGTGGGTATGCGTGCACGAATGATTGGAGACTCGCGTACGTGCGCACGCAAGTGCGTATTATGCACACGCACAAGCGCAGAGAAATGCGAAATGCGAGATTTAATCAGAGCCCCTTTTTCTGAGGGGGGATCGAAATACAAACATTTAAAGACCCATCACGCCACGTGTCAAAATCACGGTTTCACGTGTTTTCCTTCTTATAGCTGGTAAGAAATCGTAAAGACCCACCAGGTCACGTGTCGAAACCACGGGTTTCACGTGTTTTCCCTCTTATAGCTGGTAATAAATCTTGTTTTGACTAGGTTGGACTCCCATACAAATATCCCCGAATTGAAAACGAAACATCATTTTAAAGAATGGCCTCAATTTGAAGTTGGGGACATTAGTATGTGGGTCACAGCTACCCAGGAAAAAACAACAACAAGGGACTTAATCGTGTCTTTAAGAAATATTCCTAGCATAAGAGGGAATATGACACGACGTCATGACGTGGGGGTCTTTAAGCAAATCGTCACAAGCACAATGGGAAATAAAATGTATGTAGACCTACATTTACATAGTAGACAGTAAGCCGAAGGATAATGATAAAAAAGGACAAACGAGTTTCGATCAAACGAAGCCTAATTTAAACCTTGAACGCCAACGCAGAGAGACAACGACAACGATGCTTTATTCAAGTAAAGGCCATAACCCCATGTGAAAGGGATAATACACAGAGCAACGTAGATAAAACATACATGATCATGCGCATTTGTGCAACAAATCCGTCTTGGATAATCGTTTACAGCAGATCACGTCTTATACATGCTTTATATAAATACATTGTAAGATTTCTTTCTTTTTTCTTTAAAAAAAAAAAAAGAAAAAAAAAAGATACCTGAGACCTAGCATTGTTCCACGCCCGCCTATATCGATGAATGTTATGACAATGAGAGAGAAAGAGAGAGAGAAGGGGGATAAATTGAGGCCATTCTCTCTTCTCTCCCTATCCCCCTTCTCTCTCTCTTTCTCTCTCATTGTCATAACATTCATCGATATAGGCGGGCGTGGAACAATGCTAGGTGTGACTGGGAATTAAAAACGGTTCACCCAAATAATACTGCTTACCAATCAATCACCTGAATTATTTAATTTTACATAAACATACAACAAGAACTATGCACAAAAGATAAAACCAAGTAAATGAACAAACAAATAAGGGCATCGCCGAGCGGCAGATATGTCCTTTGCCGGTTACGCCCTGTACCTGCCCCGCCCTGTACCTCCCTTCCCCCTTCACATCTTCGGTCCCCG
>CM065693.1:15418834-15423834 GCA_017654935.2 Phymorhynchus buccinoides
GAGGCGGCTGGTGAGTGGAGGAGGGAGACGAGGAACGAAAAAGGGTGAGAAGAAGATATGGGGGGGGGTGGAAGTAGAGGGGGGAAGCTAGAGAGACCGGACGAGGACTAAGGAGGAGGAGTTGCGAGCTATAGGTTGGGAGGAATGAACCGAGCTGCAACGAGATGAGAGACCGGATGAGGCCATCAGACCCGAATTCATCAAATCGAGAAGACTAATGATCCGACCTTAGAGGTCAGGACTGGAGACGACAGGGAATGAGGAAGAGTAGATCTGAAGACGAAAAGGAGAGCTAGAAGATGAACTTTTTTGAGTCGAGGTTTCTGCTTCGCGGAGTGAAGTGAGAGTATCAGAAGAGCTATCAGGAACGGGTATGGCGGCATATAGGGACCGGTAGAGTGACCGAAGGAGGGAACGATGGGCGAGAGATGCGTGTGCTAGGAGCGACGTTGACGAAGATGAGGAGCTAGCGGATGAGGACGCTGTCGACGAAAGAAATAAGGGAATCAGAGGTGTTAGGTGAGGGGGGAAATGAGGTGAGCTGCTCATAGGAAATAGGGGAAGCGAGATCAGAAACGATGAGGAGAGGAGTACGACAGACGAGGAGTAGATGATGAGAGACCGCCGAGATAGGTCATGAGAGACTGAAGACATGACAGTCCATGGACGAGCGAGATGAGTAAGAACTCACGATAGAGTGACCTCGAGGGAGAGAGACTGAGAGAGAGTGGAGACGGGAGAGAGAGAGCGAGAGAAGAGTACATAGCGGAGCACCAGAAGAGACCTATGAAGCCGAATGATCGCGTGGAATAGGAAAATATGGTGTTATGATAGCGAGAGAAGGAATTGAAAGGATCGATACTTCCGGCTGTCAGAAAGATAGAGCAGAACGGGGGGTACTGATTCGGAGATAGATGAGAAGCATAGTTTAGGAGGAGGAGAGATGGCAGAGAGGATGCGAAGACAACGCTATCTCCCGAGCTGACTTATCAGAAGCGAGCGGAGTGCTAGATGCGAGGAGGGAGTTTGGCATGACGGGAAGGATGGAGGAGAACGAATGCAGACCGCGGAGTGAGGAAAGCCGCGGCCCGATCGAGCTGTCTGAGGAGTTCGGTCAGAGCATGTTGAGAGGAAGGGGCCGAGATAGACGGAAGAGAGGAAAATGTGGATGAGACAAACGAGAGACAGGGGCCTCATAACGAGTGAGAGAGTCCCAAGGAGTAGGACGGGGCCTCCCGGATGTGAGAAGAGGGAGAGACGTTGAAATGGGGGCTCTGACAGGCCTCCGGGAAGAACCGTAGAGTTGAGAGTCTGAAGTCGAAGAGATCCCCGCTAACCGATCTCTAGGACATGCACGCGGAATTGACGGAGAGGGAGTGCAAACTGAAAAAAGACGAGGGGACTTGGGTCTGGTACAACGTTTCAACGCAGCTTTGCACGTGGGGATATCGTTTGAGGTACTATTCTGCTGCTAGGGAGAGAAGTTAGACACGAGACAGATACGGAGACTGACGAGCGTGACGATGGTGAGGAGTTAGTATTGAGAGAAGAGGAAGTCTCCGCTAACAGAAGATGAGCAATGCGAACGTGTTAAGACCGATTTCGATATGAAGACATGGGACGATCAGGAGTAAGAGTGCTGCAGATTCATTAGCGAGAAGGAGTTGTCGTCATGTCCAGCCAGGAGATATGGGAAAACTAGAGACATTCCGAAAATCGTCATCGTAAGAGAGGAGGTTGCGATAAGGAGCGAGAGGAGGGAGAATATGAGCCGTGGAGAGAAAGGGTGAAGAATCCATGGATACGTCAGACTGAAGAGGGGTTTACACGACTGTAGGACGAGACGTGAGAAACTACGTATTTTACGGGGAAGGCTGATATCGCGCTTACGGAGCGGAGGGAGGGGGGGGCTTGACCTATACGCATTAATAGCAGTGGAGAATCGTCGTATTGGATTAGAATAGTACTGTGGTTGTTCCTAGGGTGAACGCGAGAGAGAGAACTGTGAGATGCGCGAGACGACGGTCATTGTCCGGTTGAGAGAGAAGGAGGCAAGGACTATCAAGGAGTAGCTTTGGAGAGGAGAGGAAATCGACGAATGAGACAGAAAACAGAAGTTGGGAAAGCGATGAGGCAGAGTGGATGAGTGAAAAATGATGCGCAGAGTATTGTGTGGATAGAGGTGGGGGGGGTCAGAAGACAGGAAGATCCGAGAGATGACGGACGGACTGAAGAAGAGACGCGGAAAGTGATGGGACAGTGGGAACGCTATCGCCCTGCCGGACGTTTCCAGCGCAGATCCGTGAGACGAAACACGACGGAGAGCGGAGATAACCTAGTCATGGACACCCGCGAAGACATGGAGGGTACACGAAACGGACTCAGCACGGCAACAGTTAGAGGGAACAATGAGCTACAGAGGATGTAAACCTACCTTAGGAGGGGGAGGTAGAATTGACAGAATATGATAGTCCGATGGATTAGTGTGAAATGAATCGATAGAAGCACTGAGGAGAGACTGCGCGCTGGGAGAGAGGTTATCGAGTTTTGGGACAATCGACCCGCCTGAGATGAACGATTGAAAGAGAGTGAGAGAGGAAGGATGGACCCGTGGGAAAGGTGATAGTATTGTCTCTTTCACATGAGGAAGACGTCGAGACCTTGCAGATCCCGGTAGTAGAGGGACGGAGCACTGAGAGAGATAAGAGACACCGAGCGTAGTTGGAGTAAGGGCGAGAAGGGGGACGAGGACCGTGTGAACGTGATTTCCGACAGATTATCGCACAGGAGGCAAGGAGTATCGTGGATATACGGAGAATACGAGAGAGACGACAGGCTTGGGAGTGGAGGAGATGGGAGTGACGAGAGAAGGGAAGGAAAGGGCGAGAAAGAACTGGGTTTTGACGGATGGTGACGTAGAGAATCGGAGAAAGCAGAAGATCTTGCGGAGATGGATATGGTCCGCGGGACGGTAATTGAGATATCGGAGGTAGAGAGAGATTTCGGGTGAGAACGAGGATGAGAGTTTGACGGGGACTGATGAGCCTTATGAAGATGGGGAGGAGGGACCGTGTGTGGACAGAGAGAGAGAGGAAACTGCGAGGAAGGACTACCGAATCGACAGAGACAGACGGAGCGAGGGAGGGACAGCACATTTGGATGAAAGCGATGCCGCATGAGGGGTGAATGACAGAGGGAGAAGAGAGTGAAGTCTATACGGAAGGGCGGCGAACAGGTGAGAGACGGTCCGGAAGAGCCGAGTTGAGAGGAGAGAAGAGGACGAGATGATGAGTTAGGAGGTCGAATGTAGGAGCTAGACGTGAGAGCGGTCCAAATGACATCCGAGAGAAGAGGCGTCGGAAGCGAGCACGAAAGGCGATGGGAGAGTGTGTGAGGAGATCCTAGAGGTTGGAGACCGGAAGAGAGAATCATCAGGAGTCCGATGACGAGATCCCGATGAGCGTACTTAGCAGGATACGTGAGCAAGAGGAGTTTGGATAACGGCGAGGAGATTTATCGCGAATTTGATTGACGGTGAAGATCTGCGATGTAGAGACTCCCTGACTCTACCGAAGATGACTGGGGGTTTGATCGAGGTTAGACAGCAGAGATAGAATGTGGAATGAGTAAGAAGAATAAAATGGGATCTCGCTCTCGGAGAAGGGCAGAGACTCGCGTGAATTTGAAGAGTACTGTGTGAGAGAGGAGGCAGTGGAGTTTGGCCTCATGATGGGGAGCAAAAGAGACGACAAGGTTTTGTGTGTGTTGAGGCCGAGAGCTGAGGACGAGATGATGCTTGGACCTCCTGTAAGTTCGAAGAGAGCTGGATCGGAGAGTTAAAAGAACTTTCACGGCACGGAAGAGACGAAGTTAGAGGGGAGTTGTGAGTGAGTTCGGAGGCGAGTAATTTGAGCGGCGAGCACAATCGCGTTGAGAGGGGATTCACAGAGAGCGGAGAGTGAGGGCAAGTTTGGACTAGGATGAGAGAGGGGAAGGGGAGCGTTGAATGGGATGGGATGAGGGAGGAATAGAGGATAGCCATGAATTGAGGGCGTGAGGAGCGTAACTAGAGTACGAATGACAAGAGGAAGAAGAGGCACACTGCTACGAACGTCTCGTGGAGAGAGGGGAGATCGAGGACTGAAGATGGAATTCTGGCCTGCATGGGTTGATGAGAGAGATTTTTTTTTTCTAAAGATTACAGACAGAACAGGACAGCAGATAATGATAATAGATAGAGGAATAGAGAACCCATGGACAGCCCAAGACAGAAGAGGGGGTAATGAAGAACGGCAAAAAAAAAGAGAAAAAAAAAAAATTATCAGAGGGAAAACAATCCATTATTAGTCTTTAGGTTTTTAGTAGTTTACAGAAGAGAGAGAGGAGCAGAGGAAGATGGGAAAAAAAAAAAAGAAAAAAAAAAAAAAAAAAAATAAAAAAAAAAAAAAAAAAAAAAAAAAAAAAAAAAAAAAAAAAAAAAAAAAAAAAAAAAAAAAAAAAAAAAAAAAAACAAAAAAAAAAAAAAAAAAAAAAAAAAAAAAAAAAAAAAAAAAAAAAAAAAAAAAAAAAAAAAAAAGTGAAAAAAAAAAAAAAAAAAAAAAAAAAAAAAAAAAAAAAAAAAAAAAAAAAAAAAAAAAAAAAAAAAAAAAAAAAAAAAATAAAAAAAAAAAAAAAAAAAAAAAAAAGAAGAAAAAAAAAAAGGGATTGGAAAAAAAAAAAAAATATTTTTATTAAAATAAAAAAAAAAAATAAAAAAAAAAAAATAAAAAAAAAAAAAAAAAAAAACAAAAAAAAAAAAAAAAAACCCACTGAACAATAGACAAAGCAAGAGGAGACCACAGAGGTGGGGGGAAGAGAGAGAGGAGAGAAGAGAGGAGAGGGAGAACGCAGAAGGCATGAGGGAAGGGGGTTCTTTGTTTAGGTAGACTATTTGCCTTTTTCTTTCTGAAAAACCTTTTTTTTTTCAAAATTATTTTTAGTTTTTATTTAGTTCTTTCTTT
>CM065693.1:15428834-15433834 GCA_017654935.2 Phymorhynchus buccinoides
GGTATTTTCGGTACCGAACTGAGAAATGTGAAAGAGAGAAAACAAAAGAAATGAAGAAATAAATAAACAACAAGCGCGAAATCGCTATAGTTTGTGGAACGCGGTCTATTTTTACCACTACAATCATGAGTTACCTCCCCTGGCTTTTCAATAATTTTAATCTGTAAACCAGAATGTTATCTCTGCACCATTTCGTAACTTTTTATATCTTTTGGAAAACATTTAAAACTATGTATCCTACTTATACTCATCAAAAGAAGCACCGCATACTCGTCGTGTCTGTTGTAGTGTCTGTATTACGTATGTTTATTATTTTGTACGCTTTTAAAATACATCATGTTAAAGAGCGGCCTCAATTTGAAGTGCAGCCTCGTTTTGAAGTGCGACATTTTGTCAATATGTGCGACAATTTTGGACCGACAGACCGACAGACAGACAGACAGACAAAGTGAGTTATAGGTTTGTGGCTTGAGCCACAAACAAAAAACACACACACAAAATGAAGAAAGAAAGCATAAAAAAGGAAACAAGTTCTGTTCTTGTTATTGTACTCTGGTACCTTACGGGTGGGTGTTCTATCTTAAAGAAGAAAGAAGGAATAAAAGAAAAGAAGAGGAAAACGAAAGTAGGTAAAATGACAGAAAACAACTATCAATTTTTTTATATTTTTTTAAATTCAGTTGCCTGGCATTGTGCTTCGGTTCCTAAATGAGGGGTGTTCTACTTCCAAGAAAGAGAAGAAGAAAGGAAGGCAAGCATGAAAGCAGAAAGAAAGAAAGAACGTAAGAAAGTAAAATGACAGAAAGAAAGTATACACACACACACACAAAAAAGAGTTTCTTGGCGTTGTAAGTTTGCATCAAACTTGGTGTGTCTTCTACTTCAAAGAGGAAAAAGAAGGAAAGGGGAAACAAAAAATATCAAAAACAAAAGAAATGTTCCTTACTTGGTACCTGCAGAAAGCCTAAATGTTACGAAGAGTCATAACCTCGCATCCTACAAGCTTTGCAAACAATGAAACCACAATTATTACTTCCCACCTGGAAGGTGAAAAGGTGGAAGGTGGGAAGTATTAGTGTTGTTGTAGGCAGTGTGTGAGTTCACAATGACCCCCCCCCCCCCCCCCCCCCCCCCCCAGCTGTAGTGTAGGTGAAAGGGTGGGAGTAACAAAAACAAATCCGGCTTCAGTCAGCTGCGGAGTGCGAGCTCTTGGTATATTCAGGCTTTTTGATACCAGGTATTGTAGGTACATAACCGAGAGGCGTTCCATTTCAAAGAAAAGAAAGAAAGAAAGAAGAAATACAACAACAACAACGCACAGACATCACGAAATTAGCACAACAAGGGAGGGGGGACATATTGAGTTGCCTGGTATTGTGCATTGGTGTCTGAGGGGAAATAATGTTTCAAAGAAGAAAAAAATTAAGAAGGAAAAAAAAAGAAAGAAAAAAAAATAGAAAGAAATAACTGCTTGGTACGATAAATAGGTTTCTAACTTAACCCTTTCGCCGCCAGCTATGTTTCAACCCACAAAATGCCATTAAACTTAACTGGGCAGAGAAGAAACATTATATGCAATATTGGGAGTTTCTCTGTGACACGTGTAACATTAGGACTATCCTTACCTCCCAAGATTAAGACAATAGTGTCTTTGATTATAGTCCCTGATTTGATGCCTTTTTAGGAACATGGGAGTGAAATCACCGTGGTGCATACATGCGACATTGGCAGTGAAAGGGTTAAACCGGCGCCACACACGCGTAATATCGTATGGGGATGCGACCCGACTTGGCCACGCGAGTTATGATCCGCGTGAAATAGCCCCGTCTAAATATAATTCTGCTATTCTCGCTCACTATACTCAAGTAGACCCAATACACGAACTTCACGTGAGTCATGACTCGCATCGCCACAATCGCATCGCATTCAGACCCCATTCGTATGTAGTGTAGCAGGCCTCTTTGAAAGGGGGGGGGGGGTGATTTCAAAGAAAGAAAGTAGAAAGATAAATAGAAAGAAAGAAAGAAAGAAAGAAAGAAAGTAGAGAGCAAAGAAAGATTAAGAAAGAAAAGAAGCTTAGTTGCTTGGTTCTAGGTATTGCATACTGTTCAACAAAAGAAACGCAACAACCCATGACTTTGAACACATCGTTATTTTATTTGCATACCGAGATACAAATTGCAGAACACGAAATAACGGAAGAAGCAAGAATGCCTAAACTTGTTGACCCACCAGAATGATCACGTGTCAAAATTACGGGTTTCGGGTGTTCTCCCTCTTATAGCTGGTAAGAAATCTTGTTTTGACCAGGTTTGACTCCCATACAAATGCCCACAAGTTGTAAACGAAACATCATTTTAAAGAGCAGCATCAATTTGAAGTTGGGGGCATTTGCATGTGGGTCACAGCTACCCATAAAAAACACCCCAAGGGACTTAATCGTGGTGCGTCAGTGTGTCTTTAAAGACCCACCCGATCACGTGTCAAAATCGCGGGTTTCGCGTGCTTCCTCTCTTATAGCTGGTAATAAATCTTGTAAGAATCTTGTAAGAAATCTTGTTTTGACCAGGTTTGACTCTCATACAAATGCCCCCGAGTTGTAAACGAAACATCATTTTAAAGAGCAGCCTCAATTTGGAGTCGGGGGCATTTGTATGTGGGTCACAGCTACACAGAAGAAAAAACCCAACAACACCAAGGGACTTAATCGTGGCGGGTCAGTGTGTCTTTAAAGGTTGTCCCCTCGACATTCCGTCCCCTTTAATAATAATACCACGATGTCTTAGAGTCAACACGGACTATCTCTATACAGTCCATTGACTTAGTATGGAGATAACTGGGAACATTCCGCCATGGCCGGTTGGTTAAGAGTCGCCGCTCGTAATCCAACGGGTTTGTGAATGCGCTGGTTCGAACCCAGCTGGTCACGGTGTTGTATCCTTGGGAAAGATGCTTTACTCCTATATTTCCCGATCCTTCGGATGAGACATAAAACCGATGTCCCGTGCGCGAACGCACGCACAAGATCTTGCGCGCACGTTAATGCCCATTCCACTATTCCAAGTGTGGAATGGATGCCACGCACTCACAAAACATGCTGGCAGTGCGCCAATATCAGTGTAAACGAAGACTTTGGGCGTGGGGCAGGATAAACATCCCCAATCGGAAGAAGAAGAACTAATAACTTGTATTAAAACAAGCGCGAAATCGCAATAGTTTGTGGCACGCGGTCTATTTTTACCACTCCAATCATGAGTTACCTCCCCTGGCTTTTCAATAATTTTAATCTGTAAACCAGAATGTTATCTCTGCACCATTTCGTAACTTTTTATATCTTTTGGAAAACATTTAAAGCTATGTATCCTACTTATACTCATCGAAAGAAGCACCGCATTCTCGTCGTGTCTGTTGTAGTGTCTGTATTACGTATGTTTATTATTTTGTACGCTTTTAAGATACATCATTTTAAAGAGCGGCCAGAAGTGTAGCCTCGATTTGAAGTGCGACAATTTTGGACCGACAGACCGACCGACAGACCGACCGACCGACAAAGTGAGTTATAGGTTTGTGGCTTGAGCCAGAAACAAAAACAACCCACTAAAGAAATATAAATAGCATAATCCCCATTTAATATTATTTTCAGTCTTTTTAAATACAAGTCATTAGTTTTCACAATAAGTTCAATACTAAGTCAATGCACTGTCTGGAAATAGTCCGCTTTGATTCTAAGGCCGTGTACACATACACGCGAATATTCCACGCGGAAATCCATGCGCAATCAGTAAATAGGTACAAGAAAGAAGAAGAACAAAATAAGCGAACGTGTCCGTATTTCCCCTAATCCGTGTATTATTTTCACTTCTTTCTTTTACTTATTGATGATTTCCGGGCGGAAAAGCCGGGTGTACTGTGTACCAGGCCTAAGACATCGACTAGTAATATAAGAAGGGATATTCATATATCGCGATATCCCACAGTGGTATCATCGCGGTTTACAAAATGCAATACAAACTAACTTTCAAAATGTACGTTAACTGTACAGTCCAGTACCTGTCCAGTGTGCCACGTCCAGAAAGTGTGCCACGTCCAGACAATGTGCTACGTCCAGAAAGTGTGCCACGTCAAAGTGTGCCACGTCCAGAAAGTGTGCCACGTCCAGAAAATGTGCCACGTCCAGAAAGTGTGCCACGTCCAGAATATGTGCCACGTCCAGAAAGTGTGCCACGTCCAGAAAGTGTGCCACGTCCAGACAGTGTGCCACGTCCAGAAAGTGTGCCACGTCCAGAAAGTGTGCCACGTCCAGATAGTGTGCCACGTCCAGAAAGTGTGCCACGTCCATAAAGTGTGCCACGTCCAGAATCTGTACCACGTTCAGAAAGTGTGCCACGTCCATAAAGTGTGCCACGTCCAGGAAGTGTGCCACGTCCAGAAAGTGAGTCACGTCCATAATATGTGCCACGTCCAGAAAGTGTGCCACGTCCAGAATATGTTGGGTTTATGATATTTCATGGCCTTTCTGGACATTGTTGCGTATCTTTTCCTTTCTTTCTATTTTGTTTCTTTCTTTTCTTTTCTTCGTTCGTTCATTCTTTCTTTCTTTTTTTCTTTCTTTCTTCTTTCTTTCTTTCTTTCTTTCTTCTTTTCTTTCTTTTCTGGAACAGTATACATACATAGGTACCTAACAGATGGGGTGGTCTATTTTCGGAGGCATTCTGTTCATGGTCGGCGATCAGACGAAAAGAACAAAGCATTGGCATTTAACGAGGACTGGAACCAATCAAAGTAAAACGGACAGAAATACGCACAGAGGATGATGGAGCGACAATTGGTTAGAGACTTAGAGGAGCGTGGAGGTGAACAGATGGTATACAGAGAGGGAGAGAGAGGAGGGGAGAGGGAGATGAGATTGAGAGAGGGAGCGAGGGAGAGATAATGGGAGGGAGGGAGAGAAAGGGGAGGGGGGAGAGAGAGAGAGAGGGAGGGGAGGGAGGGAGAGGGAG
>CM065693.1:15436334-15441334 GCA_017654935.2 Phymorhynchus buccinoides
GCCGAATGTACAGTGCAGTCGACAACCACATCTACAATGTGTCTGCAACATGTGGCCGAATGTACAATGCAGTCGACAACCACATCTACAATGTGTCTGCAATATGTGGCCGAATGTACAATGCAGTCGACAACCACATCTACAATGTGTCTGCAACATGTGGCCGAATGTACAATGCAGTCGACAACCACATCTACAATGTGTCTGCAATATGTGGCCGAATGTACAGTGCAGTTGACAACCACATCTACAATGTGTCTGCAATCTGTGGCCGAATGTACAATGCAGTCGACAACCACATCTACAATGTGTCTGCAATTTGTGGCCGAATGTACAGTGCAGTCGACAACCACATCTACAATGTGTCTGCAATCTGTGGCCGAATGTACAATGCAGTCGACAACCACATCTACAATGTGTCTGCAATATGTGGCCGAATGTACAGTGCAGTCGACAACCACATCTACAATGTGTCTGCAATCTGTGGCCGAATGTACAATGCAGTCGACGAATATACAATGCCGTCGACGACCGATTCTACTAAACAGTTTACGGCCGAATCTACTGTGCAGTCTACGGCCGAATCTACTGTGCAGTCTACGGCCGAATCTACTGTGCAGTCTACGGCCGAATATACTGCGAAGTCTATGGCTGAATCAACGATGCAGTCAACGGCCAAAATAGATTGCAGTCGACGACCGAATATACTGTGCAGTCTACGGCCGAATCTACTGTGCAGTCTACGGCCGAATATACTGCGAAGTCTATGGCTGAATCAACGATGCAGTCAACGGCCAAAATAGATTGCAGTCGACGACCGAATATATTGTGCAGTCTACGACTGAGCACACGATGAATCTTACAGCCGAATCTACACTGCAGCCAAGGGCTGATTCCACATAGAACCGATTCTACCGAGCGTGCAACATAAGATCAAAATACACGGAGTGGACAGACAGACAGGTAGACAGACAGACAGACTGACGGACAGATAGACAGACAGACAGACAGACAAACAGAGAAACAGAGAAACAGAGAAACAGAGAAACAGACTAGGGGATAGGACAGTAGACAGAGAAAAACAATCCAGAAACAGTCCCACAATAGACCAACTAAATGGGCAATGGGCCTTTACACATAGGGAGCTTAACAAAGAATGATGGTGGTGGGGGGAGGAGGGTGGGGGGTGGTGGCGGCGGGAGGGGGGGGAGGGTGAGAATGGGCGAACTGCTGGAAGCGTGTGCTGTGGCACCATAAGGATAAACAGTGAGAGCGACGAGTGACGGCTGGACTGACAGCATTCATCATTGATGGCCCACTGCCATCGCTACATTTCCCATAGGACCATCGGTCTCTCTGTCTGTGGGTATGCATGGTTGTTTTTTCCGTCCGTCTGTGCTTGTCTGTGTCTATGCCTGTCTGTATGATATGTGTGAAGTGTGGTGTGTGATGTGTGAATGCGTGTGTGTGTATGTGTGTGTATGTGTGTGTGTGTGTGTGTGCGCGCGCGCGTGTTTGTATGTGTGTGTGTGTGTGTGTGTGTGTGTGTGTGTGTGTGTGTGTGTGTGTGTGTGTGCGTGCGTGTGCGTGTGCGCGTGTGCGTGCGTGCGTGTGTGTGCGTGCGTGTGAGCGCGTCTGTCTGCTATATATCTCTGTCTGTTTGTTTATCTGTCTTTCTGTGTTTTTAGTTTCTTGTTTTTTTCTTTGTAGAATAATTATGTTGTATTATATGTTGTTATAGTGTGTCCGACGTTGACTCAATTTGCCTTTATTTAAAATACATTTACTCATTTTCGTTTTTGCATGAATTCCTGACGCTGCAGTTATGATCCTTAACATAAGGACTGTACTTGCCAATGTCAACTGATTCTGAAGCGTCTCTGTGTGTGTGTGTGTGTGTGTGTGTGTGTGTGTGTGTGTGTGTGTGTGTGTGTGTGTGTGTGTGTGTGTGTGTGTGTGTGCGCGCCCGTGCGCGCGTGCGTGCGTGCAAGCATGCGTGCGTGCGTGTGTGCGTGTGTGTGATGTGTCGGTATGTGTTTGTGTATGTGAGCGAGTGAGATGGACAGACAGACAGACAGACATACAGGCAAGCAGACATACGACGATACACAACAACAACAACAACAACAACAACAACAACAACAACAACAACAACAACAACAACAACAACAATAACAAACAAACAAAAATAACCGAAAGAGTCAGAGATAGTGTATACAAAAACATACAGAAAAAAGAGACAGTATGCCATCCGAGTAAATAAACCCAACCGGACGAGAGACGGATCTAATGAGAGAATAGCACTCCATAAACACAGATACAAGCGGACCGCCCACGCCACGGCTACATTCACCATCACGATCTCACCCCAACTCTAAAGGGCCGGCCACACGTCCGCTAAAATCGCACAGACTGTACGATACGATTCGATCGCGTAATCTCGAAGCGCGCGAATCCCGCTTTGTTCGTGGAGACCGCGTGATCGAATCGTATCGTACAGTCTGTGCGAATTTAGTGGACGTGTGGGCTGGCCCTTGAGTCTGTAAGTCTCGTCTCCGCCTAGCACAGCACTTTGTTTTTTTACCTGTTCGTTCTCCATCCCCTTTTCTGTCCTCTCTTTTTCCATTCTCTTATAGACTGGTGATGCTTTATTTGTCTTTGTCTCTGTCTGTCTGTCTGACTCTTTCTCTATCTGCCTGCCCCCCCTCTCTCTCTCTCTCTCTCTCTCTCTCTCTCTCTCTCTCTCTCTCTCTCTCTCTCTCTCTCTCTCTCTCTCTCTCTCTCTCTCTCTCTCTCTCTCTCTCTCTCTCTCTCCTCGAACCCCCCTGTCTATTTCTCTCTCTCGCAAGCTGACACTCTGTCTCTCTCTATCTGTCTCTCTCTAGGCCTGCCTCTATCTCTCACACAGCTCGATATAGCTATATATGTCTGTCTGTGTGTCTGTGTGTCTGTCTGTCTCTCTCTCTCTCTCTCTCTCTCTCTCTCTCTCTCTCTCTCTCTCTCTCTCTCTCTCTCTCTTCTCTTTTTTTTCTCTCTCTCTCTCTCTCCCTTTTCCCCTTCATTCTCTCTCTCTCTCTCTCTCTCTCTCTCTCTCTCTCTCTCTCTCTCTCCCCCCTTTTCCCCTTTCATTCTCTCTCTCTCTCTCTCTCTCTCTCTCTCTCTCTCTCTCTCTCTCTCTCTCTCTCTCCTCTCTCTCTCTCTCTCTCTCCCCCTCTCTCTCTCACTCTCTCGCGCACTCACACAGGACCCTTTCTATTGTAATGGAAGCGATCAATTTCGGTGAAGTCTCCAGGGAGGATAACAAAAAAACCCACACGACCCTCCATATATCCCGAGCTGCTATTTCTGATTGGTGAATGGCCATCACGTGATGTTGCGTCAACACGATGGAGATCACTCTGAATGGAGCTAGTGGAGGAAGCAAGGGAGAGAATTGCGGACAACTCTGATTTTCGCTTTCCGGCTTTCGAAAAGTACGGTTAAAACCATGCTTAAAGGAAGCCACCGAAAATATAGTTGTATGGAATGGAATGGATTGTTGTGTGTTCGATCGTCTGCTCTTACAATACTTGGACATGTGGTGAAGCTGTCAAATGACAGCTGATGCAAAGATTATTGTGATTTTTTCGGAGCGAACGAGAGAGAGAGAGAGAGAGAGAGAGAGAGAGAGAGAGAGAGAGAGAGAGAGAGAGAGAGAGAGAGAGAGAGAGAGAGAGAGAGATAGAGAGAGATAGAGAGAGAGAGAGAGAGAGAGAGAGAGAGAGAGAGAGAGAGAGAGAGAGAGAGAGAGAGAGAGAGAGAGAGAGAGAGAGAGAGAGAGAGAGAGAGAGAGAGAGACAGACAGACAGACAGACAGAAGCATAGACAGAGAGAATGAGAGACAGATGAAGACACAAAGTGATAGGAAGTCTACTGGAGAAAAAAAGAAGAAGAAAGATTTGAAAGCAGACAACACAACATTCAGAATGGGTAAAACAAAGAAAGATTGAAATAGTGACGCAAGGAGAGGAGGTAGTCAAAATATTTAAAAGTAGAACACTCTCCTTAAATGAACTCCCCTCCATCAAAGTTGCGTACGACACTGTAAATTGGCATTTCTTCGTGTATCTCTATTTTGTTCAGGATCATGTGAAACAAACTTCCATTATGAATGGTGAAAATATACAGACGTAGATAACTCTCCTTAAATTAACTCTCATTCATCAAAGTTGCTCACGAAGCCCTCCCCCTAGCTCTGAGTTTTGGCTTGGTTCCCTTTGTCTCTTGCTCATACTCTCTCTCTCTCTCTCTCTCTCTCTCTCTCTCTCTCTCTCTCTCTCTCTCTCTCTCTCTCTCTCTCTCTCTCTCTCTCTCTCTCTATCTCTCTCTCTCCCTCTCTCTCTCTCTCTCTCTTTCTCTCTCTCTCTCTTCTCTCTCTCTCTCTCTCTCTCTCTCTCTCTCTCTCTCTCTCTCTCTCTCTCTCTCTCTCTCTCTCTCTCTCTCTCTCTCTCTCTCTCTCTCTCTCTCTCTCTCTCTCTCTCTCTCTCTCTCTCTCTCTCTCTCTCCCCCTCTCTCTCTCCCCCACCCCGTTTCTTGTGTATGCATCAGAAAAATGCAATGCTGATAGTCAGAGTTACGGCAGACATATTAGACAAGGATAAACGGCGCAGACTCAATACACTAGTCTTGTTAACATCGTGATGGCTGATGGTAAGTTGTAGAACTATTAGCATGGCAAGTAATGAATTAATTACATGACACAATCCATTACAGCAGATTCAATACACTAGTCTTGTTAACATCGTGATGGCTGATGGTAAGTTGTAGAACTATTAGCATGGCAAGTAATGAATTAATTACATGACACAATCCATTACAGCAGATTCAATACACTAGTCTTGTTAACATCGTGATGGCTGATGGTAAGTTGTAGAACTATTAGCATGGCAAGTAATGAATTAATTACATGACACAATCCATTACAGCAGATTCAATACACTAGTCTTGTTAACATCGTGATG
>CM065693.1:15448834-15451334 GCA_017654935.2 Phymorhynchus buccinoides
CCGTCAATGTCGCATTTTCGTACCACAATGATTTAACACCAATGTCACTAAAAGGCATCAAATCAGGACCTGTTATCCAAAGACCCTTATTTTCTTAATTTTGGGAGGTAAAGATAGGCCTAATGTTAAACATCGCATAGAGGAATTCGTAATATTGCCCCCCAAAATGTATCTACCCAGTTAAGGTTAATGGCATTTTTTGGCTGAAAAATGGATGGCGGCGAAAGGGTAGGAAAATTAATTAAAGCTTTCAAGCGTTCTACCATCTTTCTTTAGTCCTTACTTGATTCCCAGCGTGACTGTTGATTGTTTCCGAACGCTTTGTATTCCTGATATACTGGCCGAAATACTAAATCTGTGACGGGGTGTGACACGCGCGTCCCACTTTCTCCTCTACACCCCCCCCCCCCCCCCCTTTGTATTCCGGCCCGCCGCTTTGATCTCATTGACACGGCGAAGATCGTGTGACATCATAGAATCACCGATTCCAGGCTGCATCTCTTTCTTCTCCGGTTTCCCTACCGATCACACGACACGCGTCAGTCAGTCGCAGCTGTAGGAATGTTCGGCATGTAACGCTGACGTAATAGGCATGTGATTGTAGCGTCCTCTCTTGTCGTCGTCTACTACTACTAACCAATGAAAATACCTTTAGGTATTTGAAATCAAGTGGGGAAATGAATAGTGGGAGGCAAAACTTATAACCTTATCTTATTCACAAGCAAGCTAAACCTGGCTGAGTCAACACTGTAGGAACCAACCCTCTGCTGTTACCTGCCAGTCGTACTATTACTAGTAGTATTAGCCCAACTCCAGGAAGGAAGTGAGTCAGTAAGTTCACTCCCTGATTCACAAGCATCAAGACGGGGCTGCCGCCAAGTTGCCACCGCACCCAGAATCCGCGAGGAGACCACGCCTGAGCCGTGCCATCCCGCGTGCTTCATCCATAACTACTGGGAGCTACTCTCATTACAAGAGCCAGCCCAGTCACCCCAGCACTCGCCGATCCCGACAGAGGAAACCAACGCCAGATAAGTCCACAGGACAGTGCAAATCATTCGAACTTACCTCCGGACACTTGATAATATTAGTGACTCTTCCGGCTTGGGGCTTAACTTTTCAGACCAACACAAGTCTTGTGTAATCATTTCGGATTTCATTTTTTCATATATATTTTGTTTTGGTGCCATTGAGCTGCTTTTCTTATTGCTGCATACTTTGTTATGCAGATTTGTGAGTAAATAAAATACAAGTGTACAAATAATTCTGAACCCTTCGGTCAGACTGATGAGAGTAAGTTTTGTAATTTTCAGGTAAAAACCTACTTCTCTCTGTCTGTCGTTTAGAGCAAATCTACCACTTGTATTTCATTCAATCATACGAGCCAGAACCCGGGCAAAAATATAAATGAATTAGATGAAAAGGGGCCGGGAAAGTTGCTCACCTCCCACACCCTAGAGAAGTGGGCTAAAGGAAAATTTTATCATTGAACATTTAACACTCTAAAAGTCTACCCCTAGAGACTTAACCTTTAGCTCATTCCCTCGTCAAAGTATATAATAAAGTAAAGAAAGGTAACTCCCTCTGTAATTAAGAGGGAGTTACCTTTCTTTACTTTACTATATTATCCTCTCTCCTTGTCTCACTATTTCTATGTTTGCTTACCCAACTTCGTTTCCCACCATGACTATCAGATAGTGGAGGGAGCAGATGCTGTTCCGGCGGGCTGGGCTAGAATTTATTTTTGTTTTTACTATACGACATCTGTGTCATTAAACAATCATCATCAACCGGGCTAGAATTTGTATCGTTAAAAAAAATATATATCTGTATCGTTAAAAAATCGGGACTTTCCTGGAGTTGCACTGCCTCCGGGCATTGCCTCCAGGATCGTTCCCACCATCTTTATATCTACTAATGTTTCATATGTGTCTGTTTCAGACCGGAGGACGTTAAACGGATTTTCATTCGGGCTAGAATTTGTTTATGGTGGAGATGCCTTCCCCAGGGTACATCCTCACTCTCTCGACTTAAGGGAATTGAGGACAGCTGGCTTCGGGGAAGTTCCACAAAGGCCAACCCATCCCTTTGGCCTCATTACTAAAACTAGTACCAGTGCAAAGCCCTCCACCCTCCTCGTTTGAGAGTCGTGGTCTTCCACAAAAGACTAAAACGTACTATGATTGTCCATTACTGTAGAACAATCATCTATGGTACAGCCCTCGTGTTACTGTTGGCCCCAACTACGAACTATTGTCAACCAATGATTCTGGGAACGCAGAAGAAGAAGAAGAAGTCAACCAATGACAACAGCCAACGTTTTGTGTTGTTGGTTACTCTGTTTTCTCATTGGTACTAAAAGCTTCGTAACGTAAGCGTAGAGCGCTACAGACAGACAGGTCCGCTGTGGGCTGTCTACCAGAGAACAGTGTTCCCGAAGGGTGAGGCTAGACGTGGTGGATGATGTACCGATTAACCCCCAGTCCATCATAGGTTACCC
>CM065693.1:15453834-15463834 GCA_017654935.2 Phymorhynchus buccinoides
GAGAGAGAGAGAGAGAGAGAGAGAGAGAGAGAGAGCACAATGAACAACGAGCACATTTGTAATGTCATTAGCTCAAGGTTCTTATTAGGACATGGAGGGTGCACAATATCTTTTTTTCCGAAAAAGAAAAAAAAACAATAACGAAAAAAGAGAATATTTAAAAAGGTGAGATAAGAAACAAAAGCAACCACAAATCTAAAAAAATATATCTGGAAGAGAAAAGAGCAAGTGAAAAACAAATTCTACCTATTCATGCATAATCTGAAGTAAGGATTAACATACTCTCCCTCTCGCTTCCCCCCCCCCCCTCTCTCTCTCTCTCTCTCTCTCTCTCTCTCTCTCTCTCAGCTCTCTCTCTCTCTCTCTCTCTCTCTCTCTCTCTCTCTCTCTCTCTCTCTCTCTCTCTCTCTCTCTCTCTCTCTCGTTCCCGCCCCCCTCTTTTTCTCTCATCATTATAAATTGTAATTTGATTATCAATATAAATCAATGACCAAAGTAATCATTATCTTAATGTTACACACACATCTATTCTCATAATCACTCGCAAGTATACCCTTCCTTATACAAGAACCTAACATATGTTATTTTGACCGCCCTTACAAAGTAATTAGTCCGTCACCAAGACGGACTATTGCGATGGGCTGGTTTGTATTTTTGTTTGTTTTTTTTGTTTTTTTTTGTGGGTTTTTTCCTTTTATTTTCTGTCTGTCCCAAGGATATCTCCCGCACCGCTTGACCGAATCGCGTCAAAGTTTGCATGAAGGTGTACCTCCTTAATAGGAAGAGATCGGCGCAAACCATTTTGCCGTCGTGACCTTGACCTTGACGTACGACCTTGAAAACCGAAAATCTATTTGTAGCCATATCTCGGGCACCGATCAACATAGGATGTTGAAACTTGGTATGAAGGTGGTTTGGCTTATGCCCGTTCTGATGATGGCATACCGATCAAGGTCAAGGTCAAGGTCAAAAAGATCGCTGAGCCTGAAAATCGGAGGGCCATTTTTTTCTCCTTCTGTCTGTCCCAACGATATCTTTCGAACGGGTTGACAGAATCACGTCAAATTGTGTGTGCTGGTGTGTCACCATGAGAGGAAGGCATCCGCGCAAACCATATTGCCGTCGTGACCTTGTTTCAATTGATTTTGAACTACATAGCTTGTTTCAGACAAAAATCCATACCAAAGAAGACGGCCTCTTGACCGATCTATGCCAAAGCTTAGTACGGAACTGTATCGTAATTATTTTGTACCTTCCACTACCATCCTTTGGAACTCATTACCAGATTCGATTAAAAACAGCACCTCTTTAAGTCAAGTAAAGCGATATTTATGTGCTAACGATGCTATTGTGCCAAATTTGTATTATTTTGGAAACCGAAGAGAACAAATAATAAACTGTAGGCTGCGCTTAGGAATAAGTGATCTGAACAATGATCTACATAACCGTCATCTAGTCAACAGTCCGCTCTGTCGTTGTGGTGTTGCCCATGAAAATGCTGAACACTATTTACTCTCTTGTACGTTGTTTCAAATCGCTCGTTTAAATACCATTCTAACTTTACCCAATGACTACACCCAACCAGAAATTCTTTTGCATGGAAATTTAAATTTACCAAACAAAATAAAGATTGCTATTTTTGAAACAGTCCACAGATTTATTCTTGAGTCTAAAAGATTTCAGTAATAATCTCCTTGCTTTTTGTGTATTATGATTACTAAGTTAAAACTCTGTAGTGGTAGTCTGCTTGGTGGCTTGTGTATTATGAGCATGCACTTGAAGTACATATAGTATATTACATTCATGGACGGTCAGACATTATGTCTGATTGTTTATGAATGTATGAACAAAAATATGCATAAATGTTGGCTGCATATGCAGTACTGTGTATTATACAAGTTTGCTTTAGTACATGTGGGTATGTATAATGTATCAGTGCATGAACTTCTTTCTGTTGATAGATGCTTCATGACCCTTACAATTAGTATTTGATTCACTTCACAGCTTCTCTTCCCCATCATCTTCATGGTTGTTTTTTCTTTTCTTTTTTTATATATTCTGAATGTTATCTGTTTTCGTTTCGTGTATATGTTTAATTCTTTTTTTCTGTGCTTTAAGTATATCACAAAGTTTTGATTTATCATTTTTCCGAATGTTGCTTTCACGAAGGATTCAAAATGTATATCCTTATTTTCTCTAATTGTTTTAAACATCGTTTTGTGCTTACCAGCCGCCATGCTAACATTTATATGAAGTAAAGTGGCACAGTATAAGCTTTAAGCTTGTTGTTGCCGTTATGTTTGTTTAATATTTGTTTAATGTGCATTTGAAAAATTAAAAAAATCATTTAAACCAATTGCTTTTATGTAGGTTTTGAGAAACATTTATATGAGAGAGAGAGAGAGAGAGAGAGAGAGAGAGAGAGAGAGAGAGAGAGAGAGAGAGAGAGAGAGAGAGAGAGAGAGAGAGAGAGAGAGAAACTTGAAACTTGAAACTTGAAAATTGGTTTATTTGATCTAGGCCATGTGCCCGTGTCAAATGGGAACAGGGGGGGGGGGGAGAGGAGAGAGAGAGAGAGAGAGAGAGAGAGAGAGAGAGAGAGAGAGAGAGAGAGAGAGAGAGAGAGAGAGAGAGAGAGAGAGACAGAGAGACAGAGATGACAGAGAGAGAGAGAGAGAGAGAGAGAGAGAGAGAGAGAGAGAGAGAGAGAGAGAGAGAGACAGACAGACAGAGAGACAGACAGAGAGAGACAGAGCGACAGAGAGAAACGACACAGAGACACACAGAGAGAGATATACATAAAGAGAGAAAGAAAGAGAGAGAGAGAGAGAGAGAGAGAGAGAGAGAGAGAGAGAGAGAGAGAGAGAGAGAGAGAGAGAGACAGAGAGACAGAAAGAGAGAGTGCGAGAGAGAGAGAGAGAGAGAGAGAGAGAGAGAGAGAGAGAGAGAGAGAGAGAGAGAGAGAGAGAGAGAGAGAGATCTCTTGAGAGAGAGAGAGAGAGAGAGAGAGAGAGAGAGAGAGAGAGAGAGCTGCTGAGTGAGAGAGAGAGAGAGAGAGGAGAGAGAGAGAGAGAGAGAGAGAGAGAGAGAGAGAGAGAGAGAGAGAGATGACGAGAGAGAGAGAAGAGTGAGAGGAGGAGAGAGAGAGAGAGAGCGAGAGAGAGCAGGAGTCGAGTCGAGCGGAGAGAGAGAGAGAGAGAGAGAAGAGAGAGAGAGAGATAAAGAGAGAGAGAGATCAAGTAAGACTGAGACAGAGAAACAGAAAGAGAGAGTGCGACAGAGAAGGACCGGCACGGACAGAGAGCGACAGAAAGACATACAAGAGACACACAGAAAATAAAAATAGACAGGGAGACAAAATAGAAAAACAACAACAACAAAACATACGGACAAGGACATAATCAAAGATAGGTGAAGAATCTTACAGCACATAACTACATACAGCCAGCCTGGCAAGAAGGCAAGAAAGGAACACAAAATGGCCATTATTATTTTTCGCCAACCTTTAAAACTTAGCAAACAAGGGCATCGCCGAGCGGCAGCAACGCATTGTGACAATGCAAACCCGGCCAGAGCTATGTCCTCTCCCCCCCCCCCCTCCCACCCACCCACCCCCCCCCCCCAATAAACACACCACTTTCCACCCTTACAGAACGCATAAAATACATAGCCCAAAATTTGAAGCGATTCTGTTCAGTAGTTCACGAGATACAGCTGAACTTTTATGCAAACTTCCTTGCACCGAGTGATGTCCTCTCCCCCCCCCCCCCTACAACCCCCCCCCCACCCCCCCCCCAATAAACACACCACTTTCCACCCTTACAGAACGCATAAAATACATAGCCCAAAATTTGAAGCGATTCTGTTCAGTAGTTCACGAGATACAGCTGAACTTTAATACAAACTTCCTTGCACCATGGTACACCACCACACACAATTTGAAGCGATTCTGTTCACTAGTTCACGAAATAAAGCTGGGGGGAAATTACATAGCCCAAAGAAGGAAATTTCGGTTTTCAAGGTCAAACTTCAAGGTCAAGGTCAGCACGGTGTTTCCTTTTCAAGCTGTCTACCTCTCTGCCAGTTTTAATCAAAGTCCAAACAGTAGTTTTGTAAGATAATCGATACACAGACAGACACACAGACACACACAGACACAGACACACACAGACACACACACACACACACACACACACACACACACACACACACACACACACACACACACACACACACACACACACACACACACACACACACACACACACACACACACACAACAGACACACACACAAACCGATCGCAATACCTCGGCCTCTGGCCGGCTAACAAGTCATAGCTCTCTTCTTCCCCAAAACTTGTTCTTCTTGGTGACAGGGTCGAGGTCCCAACGGAACTCCCTTCACGGGCTATTTCGGGAAAGATGCTGTCTCTCTACCGCCCACCAGCTATCCACTCTGCCTCCCCCCCCCCCCCCCCCCCCCACGCGCCTACCCCCACCCCCTACATGTCTTCCCTTCACACCGACCCCCTTCCTCTCATCCCCGACCCTACCAGTGTCATTGTCTTACCTTCCCCCCTCCCCACCCCACCCCACCCCGTTCCCCCTGCTCTGTTTTGCTGTTCTTAATCGTCCATCTCCAAACCCCGTGGGGATACCGGGGGGGGGGGGGGGGGGGGGGGGGGGGGGGGGGGAGGTCTTTCGTAAAAAATAGTTCCCCCACCTTCTGGAAGTTCTGTGCTTGCAACTTCCTCTAATCTGCCACTCTCTTTGACTCTGCCTTTTCCCTTTGCTTTCTGTCATCATCTACTATCTTTCTGACTTATCGGTCCATTCTCCTCCCTTTTTTTTCAAAAACAAAATCTTCCAAATAATTTTCTCTTGAGCTCCTCCGAAATCGGAATGTGTCGGCTGTGCGCAGCGGGGAGACCAGTGAAAACTGAACACCGGACACGTATGTACCTTACCCTTTGTGGCCATATGGCCTGGGAACGCAGAAGAAGAAGAAGAAGAAGAAGAAGAAGAAGAAGAAGAAGAAGAAGAAGAAGAAGAAGCTCCATTCCCTTTCCTCACCCCTACCCACCCCCACCCCCCTCTCCACCCCAAGGGAATCAGTGCTGGCATAATGCTTGATAGTGTAGTGTGCTGACTATGGACCTGTGGACGATGTCTCCTTTAACACGAACACTAACTCTTCTATATCATTATCGGATTCACCTCCCTTGACTAACGAACTATTGTAGATCTAAACCGTTAGCGACCAGCCAGCAAACAAACAAACGTTACAAATAGAGGTAACGCGTTCACCTTGTGTCAAGTAAACCCAATCGAACCTGGGTACAGGTGGGTTTTTTTCCCTCTCACTTTACACTAGGCCTTACGGTCTGAACGTGTATTCTTTCGGATGAGACGATAAATCGAGGCCCCGTGTGCTCACGCCCAGTGGCAACGAAAAAGTTGTCATTCGGTCAACAATTACCCCACACCCCACCCACCCCCTTATCCTACTCATCAGTCACACACAAAACAAGTTCATGCAAAAAAAAGGTCGCGCGCCTCTGGCTGCGACGCGCTCTCCATGTGGGAGCAACCAGAATTTCACAGAGTCGCCTCTGTGACTATATATACTAATATCCCCTGCCTTCTTCCTCTTCATAACCAACGAAACGATCGTCACGTAGTAGTGAGAAACACACGCACTCAGCAAGTGTGAACAAAAAACAACCAACAACAACAAACCATTAGTAACGTAATGGGCAAATGGCATATCATTAAATTTATATATAATAAACTCATTGTTTCGTTGGAGGTACATACTTACATTGCTGACGTATTGCAACTTTCTAGCCTCTCGTAAAATCAATATATAGATAGTAGATGGTGTTGACCTTTAACGCAAACAAGCTTTCAAACTTATAAAGATAGTTGCACAATTGAACACTCCATTGTCGTGCAGTGCAACGCCATACGTAATGTGAAGTTCGTTCTTTAATTTAACGTCTATCCACCTTACAGTGTGATCTTAGAAAAAAAAAAAGAAAAAAATGTATGTGTATGATTATGTGCAAATGTCCGTTTAAGGGGGTTTGTGGGTGTGCGTGTAGGAAGATACGGAAGGATTGTTAATCTATGCATGCATATAATTTACATGAATAAATGGAGTGAGGGTATGTGTATCTGAGTACCCGGATGATTTAGACCCTATGATAATGAAACGTCAGTGAAATACATAAACTTAGAATTACTTCTAAACATTTAAAGGTGGAAAAAACAATAAATGAACAATATTAAACTCCAAAAAAAGGAAAGTAAAATACTTAACAAGAACATCAAAGCAAAGGTCCATTGGGCTCCTAATGAGTCCCTGAACAACTTCTAGAATCTTTGATTCATCACAAAGAATGTCTTCATAGGCTGTCATTGATGGTTTTGTGTCCAACAACCAAGCAGGTAAATAGTTGTTCATATGTTCACAAAGAAAAATCACATGGAAAGGTGTAATATGCTGGCCACAAACGCAGGTTGCATTTTTACATAATTTTGTTTTCAGTGCATCAAGCCTGAATTTAAAAACTAATCTTTTTAGAATCCACCCTTGATGAAGACTTTGTCCTGTTTTATAATCTATTAGCTTTTGAAATAAATTTCCTTTTTTGTTCTTTTTTTTTATAGAGAGTAGTATCTCTGTTTGTCTTCTAAACACAGAATCCCAGGATGCTTTTTTATAAAAGACTGTGATTTCCATGTAGCGATAAAGGAATATGAAGTTTGGCTAAACTGTTTTCAGTGGCTGCGATAATTTTTGCTAACCGATCAACTCTTTCATGTGCAGATAATCCACAATGTGAAGAACCACGCAAAGACAAACAAATGAATTAAATGGTGAATTTCTGATATAAGTTCTCCTCTCACTCTTGTATTGGAATATTTTAAGGCTTGTAAGACATATTTTGAATCAACACAAAATAATATCTGAATGATAGAAAATGGAAAACTAAGAAGATAATTTTATAACGGCAACAAGTTCTGCGGTAAATATAGAAACAAATATTTCCTATATGATATGATTTCTTTTCTATTTTTAACGATCGAATGACGAATGCAGCACCTGCTAAATGATTGTCAAGTACAGAGCCATAATGTATATATGTTGAGATGATTTACATAAGTTTCATTTATAGGGACGACCGAGAGAGAGAGCGAGAGAGAGAGAGAGAGAGAGAGAGAGAGGGAGAGATAGAGAGAGAGAGAGAGAGAGAGAGCGGAGAGAGAGAGAGAGAGAGAGAGAGAGATGAGGAGAGAGAGAGAGCGATGGGGTGAGTTTTTCCTTTGGGGTGGGGGACAAAACAACGGGGGGGTACAAGTAGCACTTTGAAAAATGAAAGACAAATGGTGAAAATGAAAGGTGGACAAACAGCTATTGGAAAGGACAACAAAGAAGTAAATCTCACAAACACACTCACACACACTCACACACACACACACACACACAAACCACAACCACGATAATGAGAGGGAGATAGAAGAAATGAGAGAGAGAGAGAGAGAGAGAGAAGAGAAAGGAAGGGGGGGGGGGGGGGGGGGGGGGGGGGGGGGGGGGGGGGGGGGGCGGGAGAAGAAATGGTGAAAAACAAGAACGAAAGAAAGAAAGTAAGAAACCAAGATAGAAAGATACAAACAAAAACAAAACAGAAAGAATGTAGAAAGAAAAGAAGAGTGGAACCATCAAACAAAATAGACTAACAAGAATAACACGACAGAAAACCACGAGCGTATTCAATAAAGGCCCAACCCCACACTGTATACGATCTGATCCCGATACGATACGATTGTGACGATGTCTGTGAGAGTCATGAATCACGTGACATACTTCCGTCTATACAAATAGCTCTACTACTTTCTTTCATCATACACTCACTATAACATTTTTTTTTATTGAACATCTCTTGTGGCGGTGCCATAGCCGATGAGGTTTAACCGAGGCGTGGTCACCGCTACAGCTATCTGTATTAATAAAACAAAATTGGGACTTTGCTGGTTTCGTACTGCCTCCGGGCGTTGCCTCCAGTGTTGTTCCAGCCATATTTGTATTTACAAATGTCCCATATGTGTCTGATTCAGACCAAGAGGACAAAAAACTCAATTTTCTCTCTCTTTCATCATACTCATGTAAACCGCAACACAACAAATGAAATATAACGTCCGACACGAAAATGAGACATTTTATCACATCCGTTTACAGGAGACTGCAACATATTATAGTGGCCGTAACTAGTAGGATTTCATTAGGTTTATTATCGACTACAAGCTCTCTCTGCTCTGTTACAAATCCCTGAATGGTCTGGCTCCTTCTTATCTCACTGATCTCCTGAACCTTGACACACCTCTTAGACAGTTACGCTCCTCTTCTGACACTTCTCTCCTCCAGACCCCTCGTTAGCTACCGCACCAGGACTCTCGGTGAACGTTCCTTCTCTTTTCAGGCCTCCTCTACTTGGAACAAACTCCCTCTTCCTCTCCGTTCTGCCAACTCCCTTTCTTCATTTAAGTCTTCCCTCAAAACCACTCTCTTCAAATCGTAGCCTGCTCTGTTCTTTTGGAAAGTAATTTGTGTCCCTTCTCTGCGCGTGTGTTTGTGTGCAGTGTGTGCTTTGTGCGGGCGTGTGTTGTGTTGGTGGTGTGGTGTGGTTTGGTGTGGTGTGTGTGTGTGGTGTGTGTGTGTGTGTGTGTGTGTGTGTGTCTTGATTGTGTGTGCGCGTTTGTGTGCGCGCGCGCGTGTGTGTAGTGTATGCGAGGCAATTTTTGACATTCTCATATTTTCGGACTGCGCTTTTTTTGGGGTGGGTGGGTGGGTGGGAGGTTATTCATTTATTTGTTTATTATTGTAAGCGCTTAGGGCTAGTCTAAGAATAAGCGCATACAAATACTCATTATTATTATATTATTATTATTTATTATTATTATTATTATTTATTTAAACGGTATAATTTCACGTAAATTATGCCTCACAAATATCAAAGTCGGATCGTAGTGAATCGAGTCGTGCGCAGTGTGGAGCATCCAATAAGAGTTTGATAAACGGGCCGACAGCATTGGGCAGTCGATGTTAGCGAGCTTTTTCCAAGTCCGCTTAAGCTACACTGACGCACGGGAGCTTAGCGAAACGCTTAGCGAACGTCCTTTACGCCCCTTTCAATTTCTTATTGGTATTCCACACGTCCTTTAGCCCATTTGTCTCTGTCTGCAGACCGTATGTCTGTCTGTCTGTCTGTGTCTCCGAAGTTCAAGAGAGCGACAAAAAGTATATATCGTTGAATCATATATGAAAGGTGCAGGGCCTCTCACAGCATACTCGGCTCTAATGCGGGCTCTCTCTCTGTCTCTCTCTCTGACACTCACACATTGTACCTCTCGCGAAAATGTCGCAAACTCATCACAGTCAACTAAAGCAAGCCTCACACAAGCGCACGCGAGCCAGCGGTTCTCTGTCTCGCCCTGACCGCTCTCTCTGTCTGCTTGTCTCTCTGTCTCTCTCTCTCTCTCCTTCTACTCTCTCTCTATCTCTCCCTCTCTCAGACTCTCTCTAGCTCTCTATCTCTCTCTTCTCTCTCTCTACCTCTCTCTCTCTCTCTTTCTCTCTCTCTCTCTCTCGTATCTCTCTCTCAATCTCTCACTCTCTCTCTCTCTCTCTCTCTCTCTCTCTCTCGCTCTCGCTCTCTCTCTCTCTCTCCCCCTCTATATCTCTCTCTTCTCTCTCAAACTCGATCTCTCTCTCTCTCTCTCTCGTTTTGTGTAACTATGTTGTGTTTATTGTAAATCACCCCTGTGAATGGGGCTTTGGCCTTAATTACATTATCAATTATCGTGACCGTTATCCACGTCATCGTTTTATCTCTCTCTCCTCTCTCTCTCTCTTCTTCTTGTTCTTGTTCTTCTTGTTTTTCTTCTTCTTCTTGGTTCTTCTTGTTCTTCTTCTTCCTCTTCTTCTCAACTTACTCA
>CM065693.1:15476334-15478834 GCA_017654935.2 Phymorhynchus buccinoides
CGGAGGTGCATCGGTATGATCCCGTCAGGGTGTGGAGGGCTGTAGAATGGGGTGGGGGTGGGGGGGGGGGGGGGGGGTGGTTGGTGGTGGTGGTGGTTAGAGTTGACGATTGTACAAAGAAGAAGGGACAGCAGCAGCGTGGGTGGGTTTATTTATAGAGCGATGTGGACACTTGTTGGGGGAGGTCGCCTTATTAGATCTCTTCGAAGAGGTGCTGCAGGAAAAGGGCATGGACAATTGGGGGGGAATGCGAGCGAGCACTTTTTTTTTTAGACCTCGAGCCGAAGGGTCGGGGAGCTATTGTTTCTGTCTGATCCGTCCGGCGTGCCTCCGTCCGTCCGTCCGTCCGGCTATTCGTCCGTTTTTATCACAAAACTATTCAGTCTATCATCATCAAATTTGGTATACTACTTTGCCAAGATGCAAGCTGTCCACTGATGTATTTAGTGTTACATTAAGGTCAAGGTCGCGCCAGTTACTGGGTTCAAACCCCGACACACATGATCGCTAATATCTCGCGAAGTTTTGCATGTATTTCAATGCAGTTTTTTTCACAACATTTTTGATGAATGGTCTATAACGCAGTTGTCATGAATGTTTCTGTGCGCTCGTGTGCGGATGATCGCGCGCGCTCAAATCACGGGTCCGAACCGCAAGGCTATATATAAAAAAAACTATTCAGTTACGTGCTGTTTTGATCCGTTTTTATGTAGTTACGTGCTGTTTTGATGCGTTTTTATGTATGTGTACAGCCGACACATTCCGATTTCGGAGTAGCTCGACGATGCTGCGAGGGGACTTTGCAGCCGCTCGGCGTTGCACTTGTTTTACTTTTTCTTTTACTGTATCTTATTTCTCTCTGTTTGAGAGAAAGAAACTAAGAAAGAAAGACAGGGAAAAGAAGAAGGAGGAGGGGGAAGGAGGAGGAGAAAAAGAGAGAGGAAGAGAGAGAGAGAGAGAGAGAGAGAGAGAGAGAGAGAGAGAGAGAGAGAGAGAGAGAGAGAGCGAGAGGAGAGAGAGAGAGAGAGAGTGAGAGAGAGAGAGAGAGAGAGAGAGAGAGAGAGAGAGAGAGAGAGAGAGTGTGTGAGAGAGAGTGAGCCCACATACAAGTCATAACTATGTAAGTATACACGCACGTGTACACGCATATTATATGCATATCGTACGAGGCGTTGGTTTGTCTCATTTGTCTTCACAACTTCGTCCTCTTCTAAGTGGGTTTTCTCATTAGTCGTTTCATCTCTCTCCCTTCTCCATTATTGTTTTGGTTTGGTTGTTCTTCTTGCTTCCCCTTTCCTATTCTGTACCTATCTTTTCGTTTATTCTCTTTCCTTGCTAACTTTGTTTTGTGTTCATTGTTATTCTTCCCCCCTCCATTTTCGATTATTTACCTTTTTTTTTTTTTTTTTCCTTTCCTTTCCTTTTTTATCTTTCTCTTATTGCTTTGGTTTTATTGTTCTTTTGTTTCGCCTTTTTGTATTTTGTTTTAACTCCCCACCCCACCCCGTGTGGATACTGGGGGATCTTCCGTACAAATAGTTCCCCCACCTTCTTGAAGTTCTGTGCTTGTAACTTCTTCTAATCTGTCACTCTCTTTGACTTTGCCTTTTCCATTTGATTACTGTCATCTGCTATCTTTCTACCACCACCACCCACCCCCCCCACCTCACCCCCGTGTGGATACCGGGGGATCTTCCGTACAAATAGTTCCCCCACCTTCTGGAAGTTCTGTGCTTGTAACTTCTTCTAATCTGTCACTCTCTTTGACTTTGCCTTTTCCATTTGATTACTGTCATCTGCTATCTTTCTACCACCACCACCACCACCCCACCCCACCCCCGTGTGGATACCGGGGGATCTTCCGTACAAATAGTTCCCCCATCTTCTGGAAATGATGTGCTTGTAACTTCTTGTAATATGTCACTCTCTTTGACTTTGCCTTTTCCATTTGATTACTGCCATCTGCTATCTTTCTACCACCACCACCACCACACCACCCCACCCACCCCCGTGTGGATCCGGGGGATCTTCCGTACAAATAGTTTTCTTCTGGAAATATGTGCTTGTAACTTCTTGTAATTGTCACTCTCTCTTTGACTTTGCCTTTTCCATTTGATTGCTGTCATCTGCTATCTTTTTACCACCACCACCCCACCACACCCCACCCACCCCCGTGGGCATCTACCGGGGATCTTCCGTACAAAATAGTTCCCCCACCTTCTGGAAATTATGTGCTTGTAACTTCTTGTAATCTGTCACTCTCTTTGACTATGCCTTTTCCCTTTGATTGCTGTCAACTGCTAATTATTTTCTTTTTTATCTTACTGGTCCACTCTCCAGCATTTTCTATAAATTCTTACAAAGATTTCTTCAGTCGAAGTCGGACATTCTGGGCCTAAGTAAGAAGTTAGGCGAAGCATGGCGCATCTACGCTCATGTGGCAGGAAACTGTCTGAGCGAAGAAGAAGAAGAAGAAGAAGAAGAAGAAGAAGAAGAAGAA
>CM065693.1:15528834-15539756 GCA_017654935.2 Phymorhynchus buccinoides
AAAAAAAAATTAGTAGATGAGAGAAAACAAAGGAAAAGGCAGAGTCAAAGAGCGACAGAAGGTGGGGGGAACTATTTGTATGAAAGACCTCCCGGCATCCCCACGGGGAGAGACTTGTTGAGGGGGCGGGTTCCCCGTATGGAGGCATGAGGCATGCACCCACTGCCACACAACAGCCCTGACGAGGCTGGGTGAGTTTACACGTGGGTATGTTGTGTGTGTGTGTGTGTGTGTGTGTGTGTGTGTGTGTGTGTGTGTGTGTGTGCGTGCGTGTGCGTGTGTGTGTGCGTGTGTGTAATGTGTGTGTGTGCGTGCGCAGCGTGCGCGTACATGTGCGCGTGTGTGTGTGTGTGTGTGTTCGTACATGTGACATGTGTGTGTGTGTGTGTGTGTCTTGGTGTGTGTGTGGTGTGGTGTGTGGTGAGACGTTGTGTGTGTGTGTGTGTGTGTTTTGGGTGAGTGGGGGCGAGTGCAAACCAACGCATAGTGTGTGGAGGTGGGTGGGAGAACGAGAGAGAAGAGAGAGACGAGAGACGAGTCAGAGAGAGAGAGAGAGAGGAGAGAGAGAGAGAGAGAGAGAGAGAGAGAGAGAGAGAGAGACGAGGGAGAGAGAGAGAGAGGAGAGACGAGAGGAGAGAGAGAGAGAGAGAGAGAATGAGAGAGAGAGAGATAGGAGAGAGATAGAGAGAGAGAGAGAGAGAGAGAGAGAGAGAGAGAGAGAGAGAGAGAGAGAGAGACAGTGACACAGAGATAGAAAGAGACAGAGAGGGATATGCGCACGCGCGTACACACCGTACGTACATACGTGCCGCGTGTTTGTGCGCGTGTTTGCGTGCTTTGGTGTCTCTGAGTTTCCATGCACGTGTTGAAATAAGACAGATGCCGCTGGGGCGTTGGATAGATTTCAGATCCAAATACAGACGAAATAAATAAGAAAGCTTGCACCTGCACCCTCTCTAAGATCAGTTTTCATTCCATACCTTATTAGGAGAGAGAAGAAAAAAATCGTTAGGTTCCCGTCTCCATGTTGAGGGATTTCTAAGTCTGGAAACTAGGTGTGTAGTTGTTACGCCCAAACCATGACATTGCCCATTTCATGAAATGGGCAAAATGGTTTGCCCAGTTCGTGGAATAGCCAATTCATAACTTGCAATTCAGAAAAGCAATATGAATGACAAAAATATAGTTTGTTTATTTGCACACATACATCAAGAATTGGTTCAAACGAATGATAAATCTCATTTGTAGGGGAGTTAACATTATTTTATTCAGACTTTATTTCATAAAACGTTTGATATCACATGTGGCGTGGGCATGCCCCGGCTTAGCATCGGGTCGGTTGGGGGGGAAGGGGGGGGGAGGGGGGGGGGAGGGGGGGCAGGATAGGGGTAACAAATACAATGTAGAAAAGTGTGATACCACTGAATCAATCTGAATCAATACCTGTGTGAATGGGGATTCAAAAATTTGATATACATACTTAAATTGTCCATTTCATAAATAGGCAATTTCTCGGAGGATTGGGGCGTAACATAGTCACACACACACACACACACACACACACACACACAACCACACACACACACACACACACACACAACACACACACATCCACACAAACACACACACACACACACACACACACACACACACCAATACACACACACACACACACACACAAGCACATGGGTATGAAATGATGGGCTTTGAGTAAGTAGGTGGACATATCACAGAAGAGCGCCACAGGCAGTTGACGTGCTCCGAGGCGGACGTATATCTATGCGTAAGCCTATACTTATACCTGCTGCTATTTTGTTAAGAAATCCCAAGGACAAGATACGCACAGAGAAATGCGCGGCCATGCAGAGCCGCGCGCGCGCAGCGCCATATTTTTCACAGGATCAGGGGGGCAGGGGGAGCTTTTGGTTTTTTTTTGATTATTTCTTGAGAAGCCGGACACATATGTGTCGTAGCCAGTATGGCTAGTATGGCCCGAGAGAGAAGAGAAAGAAGTAAGAGAGAAGTAGAAGAGCAAGAGAGATGTAGTAGATACCGCAGAGTAGAGACAAACATAGAGATATAAATAGACAGAGACAGAGACATTGGAGAGACAGAGACATGGATTTAGTATTTTACAAGTTCCATCACAGGGAGCCAAACACAGAACTCCTGAGATCAAGAGTGTTCCAAATGTACGTTTTCCCCAAGGTTTAACCTTGTCTCCGTTTCCATTGCGGTTGGAAAATCCCTGACCAAGAAGTTGAATTGAAGAAAGAAAGAGCAGCAGCAAATAGAGTATAACTATTTTGGTGGTGGTAGTAGTAGAGTAGTAGTAGTAGTAGTAGTAGTAGTTGTTGTTGTTGCTGTAGGAGTAGTAGTAGTAGTAATATGGATATTATTATTATTATAGTACAGTAGTAGTATGTAGTAGTACAGAGGAGTAATTAGGAGTAGAACTCCTAGAGATCAAGAGTGTTCCAAATGTATAGTAGTAGTAGTAGGTATAGTAAGTAGTAGTAGGTAGTATTGTAGTCCGTCGTAGCAGCAGCAGCAGCGCACAGCAGCAGCAGCATCAGCAGCTGAGCAGCAGCAGCAGCAGCAAATATAGTATAACTATTTGGTGGTGGTAGTAGTAGTAGTAGTATAGTAGCAGTAGTAGTAGTAGTAAGTAGCTGTAGTAGCAGCAGTAGTAGTAGTAGCATCAAAGATAGTATAACTCTTTGGTAGTAGCAAAAAGCTTACTTTCTACCGAGTTTCTTTGGTAGTAGTAGTATTGTAGTAGTATGTATGTTGGTGGTATTATAGCCAGTACAGCGACGCGACAGCAGTAGTTGTTGTAGTAGTAGTAATAGTAGTAGTAGAGTAGTAGTAGTAGTATGATTATTAGTAGTAGTAGTAGTAGTAGTAGTAGTAGTAGAGTAGTAGTAGTAGTAGTATAGTATCTATCTGCGTGGCAGTGTTTGTTGTTGTTTTTGTTGTTTGTTGTTGTGTTGTTGTTCCCTTGCTGGTGTTGTCATTAAGTTGTTGCTGTTGTTGTAATATTTGCTGTTTATTTTTGCTACCCTTGACTACTGCTTCCCGCATACACACAGGCATCAATAAAGCAAATCGAAGCAGGGTGGGTAGGAAGAATAATTTCTTTGCTTTGGAATAAAACAAATAATGTTTACACCTTGATACAACTAGCAGTAAAAAGATAGCTGTGAAGGGGGGTGGGGGGTGTGTGTGTATACATTTTCAGGTATGGTAAAAAATAAAATAAATAACATAGATAAAGAGAGAGATATTTTGCGCATTAAAGGAAAACAAAAACAATGACAACAGTCACAACAACAACAACAAAAATAAATGTCAACAATTGAAGAAACACCACACAAACGGAATCGAAAAACAACTTGCTCCTTTACTGGGTTTCCAATTCGTCATTGAGAGAGAGAGAGAGAGAGAGAGAAGATAAGAGAGTGCCAGAGAGAGAGAGAGAGAGAGAGAGAGAGAGAGAGAGATGAGAGAGAGAGATAAGAAGAGAGAGAAGAGAGAGATAGAGAGAGAGAGAGAGAGAGAGAGAGAGATAGAGAGAGAGAGAGAGAGAGAGAGAGAGAGAGAGAGAGATCCAAACTCCGAAATGTTTCATTGACTTAGGCCCACAGCCCCTATCATCACAGTCATGGTAAGAATAACATGACCAATAATCAAGACATGCATAAACATCTACATACATGTATAATAGGCCTACACACACGCATATTCTATCACGTTTGCTATAATGATACACATGCACGTACCTTAGAGAGAGAGAGAGAGAACAGAGAGAGAGAGAGAGAGAGAGAGAGAGAGAGAGAGAGGAGAGAGAAGAGAGAGAGAGAGAGAGAGAGTTAGCGAGAGAGAGAGCGAGAGGAGATAGAGAGAAGAGAGAGAGAGAGAGAGTAGAGAGCAGAGAGAGGATATGAGGAGGAGAGAGAGAGAGAGAGAGAGAGAGAGAGAGAGAGAGAGAGAGAGAGAGAGAGAGAGAGAGAGGGGGGGGGTCACTGCTGCTAGTTGCTAGTCAAATGAAAATGAATTCGGCTAAAATGTCGCATCTAATAACAAGAAGAAAAAAACACATCCACGTTTTCAAAATAATTATCTCCCTGAAAACAAAACATATGAATGGAAATAAGCACAAATACTGAGGAAAACAAATATACCCATCAATCCTTCCTTGAAAGGCGAACTTAGGAAATTAAATCCACCCCCTATTTTGGCGAGTGGGCGAGTGCTGGGAAGAAGGACAGGGAACGAGGATTGGAGGTGGGGGGTGACGTGAATATAGAGAAAAATGACTCTCCATCCCCGGTAGTAGTAAGGATAGAAGTGATGGATGTTCTGTTTCGCAAGCTAATTTATTAGTCTTCCCCTTATTAATATTCATGATCTGCATCTGTCCATGTCTCTCTCTCTCTCTGTGCTCTGTCTGTCGTATCTCTCCCTCTCTTTCTCTGTCTCTGTCTCTCTCTCTCTCTCTCTCTCTCTCTCTCTCTCTCTCTCTCTCTCTCTCTCTCTCTCTCTCTCTCTCTCTCTCTCTCTCTCATCTCTCTCCTCCTCTCTCTTCCTCTGGTCGCCTCTCTCTCTCTCTACATCTCTAAACTCTCTCCTCTCGTAATCGTTTTCAAGTCTCAAGTGTCTGTCTGTCTCCTCCTCTGTCTAGAATAAATCTCTGAACGCTCTCTTCTTAAATCTCAATCCTCATGCAGTAATCGGGGAAGTTTTCAAGTGTCACCTGTCTGTCTCGAATGGGGGCACTTTCTCGTCTTCTCTCTTCCCTGTCTCTGCATCATTCTGTCTACCTCACTCTCTCTCTCTCTCTCGTCTCTCAAACTCGTCTCTATGTTCCCTCTCTCGGCTCTCTCCTCTCTGGGGGGCTCTCTCTCTCACTCCTCTCCTTTCAGGCTCTCTCCCTCTCTCTCTCTCTCTCCCTCTCTCTCTCGCGTGCGCGTTTACCCCATGATGAATAATGAAATGTAGGAATAGGTTTGATGTCGCCATGGGTACATGCATTTACATTTTAAATTGCGCATTTTAACATGAGTAGGTAAAGCAACACAGATGGCAGTTTAGTCTAATTTACAGTTTACTACCCGTGTTAACTTTTTAAAAACACACTCACGAATACGGTACCCGATGGAACAAAAAAGCCATAATATCTTCAACCCGGCTGCCATGGTCGGATGTCCTTGACTAGTGCATGCATTTATCTCGAATACTAATGCGCTACAACAACAACAGAAGCATTACTTTGAACGGGAAACCAAGGCGAGGTAATTCCCTGGGATTGTCAATGCTACGTGTGGTAGTAATGTTGCTGCTTGTTGCGTAGCAGTGTTGTCAACGATCCTTTGGGGTTGTTTCCCCCTAATCCCCGCTACACTGCACACGGTTCGATTCCTTACGATCCGATTTTGACATTCGTGATGCATGATTGACGTGTAATAGGAATTGTTCGGAAATAACCCAGGGGAGTAATGTCACGGTGTTGTGGGGGTGATCTTGCCTGATTCGATCGGTCAAACAGGGGAGGTCACTCTACCTTCAGCTCTCGTAGCCTATCGACTCGTGTGTTTGAGCAGACATACAGCACTTAGAACACCGTGCGTAATTCTAAAAAGAATGTCATTTATATTTGTACGTCACATTTTGCAAGCGTTATCAGTTTGTGGCCACTGACCACCCCTACCTTTTTTCTAAAACAATGCTTGCAAATCGCTGACTCGCATCCTGCGGTTTCAAGCTTCGACGCCATTGTTGCTATGGCATTTGACCGAGTAATGGAGGTAAGCACCTCTAATTTTCACGACGGAAGTGCTCTCCCCTAGTTTTTGTTTCTCTCCAACAATCGTCTATTCTACTGTCTGAATAACTCTGAATAACTCTGATGAAATCCCACTAGTTACGTTCGCTATATTAAAAAACAACCCACCAAATTTGTTTCGAATCCAGTCTTTTTCTCCTATATTTGTATGCCATTTTCTGTTATCTGTTTGAACTAACATGGGCATACATACCCCTGGCGTGTTGATATGTTTGGCTTATTGTTTATGCGTATTCAATGTCTGTTGTGTTTATTTATGCTTGTAAAATGGTGACAGAAATATGTTCAATAAACAAGTGTGCCACAATTGAAAACGAAACATCATTTTAAAGAGCAGCCTCGATTTGAAGTACGGGTCTATTTTTACCCACTGCAATCATTATATACACTAATTCCGCTTCCCCTCCCCTGGCTTTTCAATAATTTTAATCTGTAAACCAAGAATGTTATCTCTGCACCATTTCGTAAATGTTTATATCTTTTGGAAAACATTTAAAACTATGTATCCTACTTATGCTCATCGAAAGAAGCACCGCATACTCGTCGTGTCTGTTGCAGTGTCTGTATTACGTATGTTTATTATTTTATACGCTTTAAAATGACGATTCATGTGCTCTGTTCAGTATATAATTCTTTCCATACGTAAGGACTGTAGATATGTAGATATGACAACTGAAATGTTACTTTATTGTTCAAGTAGTGTTTTTTTTTTCTACTTTACAATATGTGCGACAATTTTGTCAAATAAAATGTGCGACAATTTTGGACACCGACAGACAGAGCCAGACAGACCGACCGACAAAGTTAGTTATAGGTTTGTGCCACAAACGTGGCCTCCCGTATCTGATAAAAAAAAAAAAAAAAATGGTATCGGATATTTAATTTTGTTTGATTCGTGTAATGCGGTCTACATGAGTATAGTGAACGAAAAGAGTAGAGTTATTATTTTCAGACGAAAGTATTCACGTTTCACGTGAATCATGACTCGCAGACATCGTTCACAATCGTAGTAGGATCAAATCGTATGCATTATGGATGGGCCTTCAATTGGCTTTTCTTTCTGATTTTTTGTTTTTAAGCAGTAGCCAACTTTTAATTTTCTTCTTTATCTTTAAAGCAGGCTTTGAAATAACGAACATTTTTTTCTTCTTCACCTTTTTTGTCTTTTCAAGTTTTTTTTTTCTTTGCGACCGCTCTCTATAAGAACAAACCGCATTGTACGTTTGCACTGATAAACTGAGGTGCTAGGTATTACACAGCAGTTTGAGAGAGAGCTAGGAGAGACATAGATAGAGGGTTAAGAGAGAGTATCACAACTTTCCGAACAGAGAGACACAGAGACAATGATCGAGAAGATCGGAAGTGACAGCCAAATCAAGAGAGACAAATGACACACCCCCATTAAACCGCCGTAGTGACGATACCGAGAGATAGCAGCCGCATGTGACTGCCAGATAGAGAGCGGTCTTTTGATATAAAATAGGTAGAGAGAGAGAGACCTAATCCTTCGACGGAGACAGACACGCTGCTTGCTAGACTGAGTCTACATCAAAGTCATCTATCTTATGACTCTACGCTCTTTTCCATTTGTGCTTTCCCTTTAACATGTCCACTCTTACCGGTCAGATTCCGCACAACTCCTTTTTTGCCCTCTTTCAAGAAACTGCTCTTTTTTTTTTTTTCAATGATTCACTTCAGCCGAGATTCCAGAGAGAAGAAGCCAAGCAACAAGAACAAAGAACATGATCTTTAAATCGGGGGTAAAGAGTCAAAGCTGAATAATGTTAGTGCGGTAGGGTTTTTTTTCTACTCCACATAATGTGGATTTTTTCCGTGACTCGTGTGATAGTGTGTGTGCTGATGAACATGTGTGAATGCTGATGAGTGTGTGGAAACGAGATGATGTCGGTGTGTGTGAGTGCCTGTAGATATGTGGGTTAACTCTCTGCCTTTCATCTCTCCCTCTATTATATCTGTCTCTCTGTCTCTCTCCTCTACTTCTCGGCTCCTCATCTCTCCTCCATCGATCTCCGCCCACTCTCGGTTCATCGTGTGACCGCCATCATCAGCACGTTCGCTAGAACTCGACCCCCCCAATCTCTCCCTCTCCCCTCCGCGTCCGAGTCATCTAATCATCATCGTCTCTCATCTGCTCTCATCTTCTCTCACTCGTCCTCGGTCCAAGATCTCTCTCTCTCGTCTTCTCCCTCTCTCTCTACCGCCCCATCCCTCTCTCTCCTCCTCTCATCTCTCTCTCATCCTCTCGCTACTCTCTTGAATCGTCTCCCTCTCTCCTCCACTTCCTCTCTCTCTCGTCTCATCTCTCTCTATGTGCGTGTTTCTCTCTCTCTGTCTCTTCCCCCCGCCCTCTCTCTCTCTCTGTCTCTCGGATCGCTCCCTCTCGTTCCCCTGCCCTCGTCGTCTCTTTCTCCGTCTCTCCTCCCTCTCTCTCCTCTCTCTCTCTATCTGTGCGTGTCCTCTCTCTCTGGTCTCTCTCTCTCTGTGTCCTCGCCCGCTCCGTCGAATCTCTCTCTCTATCGTATCCTCGGCCGCGTCAGGTCTGAGTCTTCTCTCTCTCTCTCTGGCTCTCGCTTCTCTCTGCTCTCTTCTCTCTCTCTCTCTCCTCTCTTCTCTCTCTCTATCCTCAGTCCGCCGCCTCCTCCCCTCTCTTCTCTCTCTCTCTTTTCCCTCTCTCTCTCTCTAACCCCCCCTCTTCCCTCTCTCCCCTCATCATCTCTCGTGAATCGCATCTCTCTCTCATCATGATCTCCTCTCTCCTCCTCTCATCCTCGTCGTTTCCATTCATCATCTCTCTCCTCTCCTCATCCTCGTCTCTCTCTCTCCATATCTCTTTTCCACTCGTTCCGCGTTAAAAATAAAAAGTAAAAAAAAAAAACCCACAAAACAAACAACACCACAACACACAGAGGAAAAAAAACACCCAGCCTGAAACGCGAACTAAATTGAACACTGACAGTTTGAGCAGAACTCTGCACACGAAAGAGGACAGCAAACGGACAAGCTATACCATAACCGCCCACGCTGATCGATAAGACCCTTCATCCCCGAGTCAAGTATCCCTAATCATGATTTGTGGCATTCGATGCGGAAGAGGAAGAGGATTGGGAGGGGGGGGGTGCGTGGGTTGGGGGGTGGAGGGAGTGCTTGGGGTTGAAGTCAGTACCTAGCTCTCTAGATTGCACCCTCTGAGGGCCTTGGCGCTGGCTATAGGAAGGGTGGTTGAGATCGTTGAAGAATGGCAGAATGGCTGGTGAAATGAATCGAGCGGAGAAGAGAGAGAGAGAGAGATAGACTCGAATGAACTCGCAATTTTATTGAGTGATAACTAAAATAAGCAGAGAGAAGGAGAGAAACAAAAAAGGGGGAGATGAGGGGGTGGCGGGGGGGGGGGGGGGGGAATAGAGAGAAAGAGATAGGTAGGGATGGGAGAGATGAGAGAGGAGAGAAGAGAGGAGAGAGAGACTAGAGATAGAGAGGAAAGAAATACGATGACTTCGCAATCTTTATGAGGATAACTAAGTAAGGCATAGAGAGAGAGAGAAGGGGAGGGGGTGCGGGGAGCTGAGAGCCGAGAGACGAGAGAGAGAGAAGAGCAGGAGAGAGATGAGAGAGCAGGAGAGAGAGGGAGTAAGAGAGGAGAGAAGAAGAGAGCAGAGAGAGAGAGAGAGTAGACGAAGAGGAGAGGGGAGGAGGGAGGGGGGGGGGGGGAGAGGAGGACTGAAGAGGGGGAGGGGAGAGAGGGAGAGAGAGGAGAGATTAGAGAGTGAGAGAGAAGTGAGTATAGGATGAGAGAGAGAGAACCTCGAATGAACTCGCAAGTTTTACATTACAAGGATAAGTCTTAGAATAAGCAGAGAGAGAGGAGGAGAGAGGGGGGTAAGGGAGAGAGGAAGAGTAGAGAGAGAGTAGTAGAGGGGAGAGAGAGATAGAGAGAGGAGAGTAGAGAGATAAGAGAAGAGAGAGAGAGAGAGTAGAAGAAGAGGTTAGAGAGAGAGGTAGAGAGAGAGAGAGATGAAGAGGAGAGAGAGGAGAGGAGGCAGAGAGAGCAGGAGATGCGAGCAGAGTTAGAGCATAATGGAGAGGACAGAAAGACAGAGTGGCCAGTTCTAGTCTAGTGATAGAAAGAGACCAGATATAGAGAAAAAGTGAGAGGATATGTTAAGAACGAAAGATAGTACAGTAGATAGATAGCAAAGAGATACAGATTTAAAAAGAAAAAAAGCTAGAGATAAAGAGGTAGAGCAAAGAGAGTAGTCAGTCGGCCGTAAACTAAAGGAGGTGTAGGGTAAAGAAGAGAGGCATTGGTGTTGATGGAGTTCTTAGTACAACTGAAGGAAAGAAAAGGGGGTTTTGTTGTTGCGTGAAAGGATACCACATTGTACTGATTCTCTTTTGCTAACGTTGTTTTCCATGCTCAATTTAGAGGGGGTAATATGGGTATTTCTGGGCATGGGCAAAGCCTTGTTTGTTGATTTTTAGGGCCAAACAAACCAGAACTTTTTTTGTTTTTGGAGTCGCCCGTGCCAACATCCGCCAAATAAAGACTCACAAAACCAAAGAACTTTCCCAGGGGTGGGTGGGTGTGAGTAGAGGGAGGGGTTTTCGCTAGATTGTCCACCTCGAGGCCTTGAGGCGCCTGGCTGATAGGAGGGAGTTTTGGGATCGTAAGAATACGGGCAGAATGGACTGTGAAATGATCGAGTCGGAAGAGATAAAGAGTAGAGAACTCGATGAACTCGCAATGTTTATGTGAGGATACCGAAAATAAGCGAGAGAGAGGGAGAGAGAGAGAGAGAGATAGATAGAGGGGAGAGAGTAACGAGAAGAGAGAGAGAGAGAGAGGAGAGAGAAGAGGAGAGAGAGAGAGAGAGAGAGAGAGAGGAAGTGATAGAGAGAGGAGGATACGAGAGAAGAGGTAGGAAGGAGAGAAGAGGATAGAGGAGAAATAAAAAAAAAATAAAAAATATTCGATATGAACTAGAAGGGGGATAAAAGAAGGGGGGAAGGAAGGGGAGGGGGGGGGGGGGGGGGGGGGGGGGGGGGGGCGGGGGAGAGT
>CM065693.1:15540256-15565256 GCA_017654935.2 Phymorhynchus buccinoides
GGCCTTGTTACTAGCCTGATGCCCTGGAAGTAATGCATTTCAAACTCGCTGATATCTAAGAACACCTCCTCGTTTGTCCTTGTAACAAGTTTTTAACCCCTTGTCTCTGTGGTCGTTCTGTCTGTCTGTCTGTCCGTCCTCTCCTCTATCCTCTCTCTCTCTCTCTCTCTCTTCATGTCTACTGTCTCTCTCTCTCCTCGCGCTCTCTACCTCTCTTCTCTCTCTCTCTTCTCTCAGTCTCTCTCTCTCTCTCTCTCTCATCTCTCTCTCGCATTCCAAATCCATATTTCAACCATATCTTTGTTATCCCTATCCCTTGCTTTGCTTTACCTATTTTGTTCAATCTTATTGTTTATATCATTCTTTGTCAGTTTGTATTCTCTGTTCTATCATGCACCATCTAGCTTGGAAAACTAGGCTGCCTAAAATCTTTATCCTTGAAAAATAAGTTTCACGTGTTCAGGTTTTCCAAGTTTCTCTTCTCGCTCCCTCCCTCTCTCTCTCTCTCTCCTCTTTCCTCGTCTCTCTCTCTCTCTCCTCTTTCTCTCTCTCCTCTTCGGCCCCCCCCTCTCTCCCCCCTCGCGCTTTCTCTCTCTCCCCTCTCTCGTCTCTTATCGCTCTCTATCTATCTATCTCTCTCTCTCTCTCTCTCTCTCGCATCTCTCTCTCTTCTCTTTCTCTCTCTCTCGCTCTGTCCCTCGCTCTCTCGTCTCCTAACTCCTCTCTCTCCTCCTCTCTCTCCTCTCCTCATCTCTCTCTATTTCCTCTCTCTCGCGTCTCTCTCTCTCTCTCTCTCCTCTCTCTCCGCATATCTCTCTCTTCTCCCTCTCTCTCTCTCTCTCTTCTCTCTCCTCTCTCTCTCAATGCTCTTTTGGTTTTCTTATGTTAGTCAAGTTTCTCCCTTCCAAGCCACAGCTGCAGCTAGTCTCAGAATGAGACGTATTCACACTTACTTGTGGTCACCTGATTACGTTGACGTATCAAGAACACATATAATAAGTATGATGTTGGAATTAACCGAAGTGAGAAGTGAGGAGGAAGAGGAGATAGAGAGTGAGATATATATATATATAAGCATGGTGAAATGTCTGACCAACATACTTCATACTTCTAGCATGGCAGAGAGAGAGGGAGAGGGAGAAGAGAGAGAGAGAGGAAGAGAGAGAAGAGAGGAGAGGAGAGAAGAGTAGAGAGATAGAGCATAGAGCTGAGTAGAGACATAGTAGAGAGAAGAGAGTATGTGTGTGAGAGAGAGAGAGAGTATGAGAGGAAGTAGAGAGAGAGAGATGGGCGAGAGAGAGACGTAGGAGAGAGAGAGAGAGAGATAATCTACAGACTCAGAACTCAGAATGCTTTAATGATTTAGGCCCACAACCCTAATTCCCATGACATGTCATAAATAGCATACCAATAATCAAATGAATAAAAACGGAAGATATTGGAAATAATGAAGAGAGAGGGAAGAGAGAGAGTAGAGGGAGAGAGAGAGAGAGAGATTAGAGAGAGAGACGAGAGAGAGAGAGAGAGAGAGAAGAGAGGCGCGAGAGAAGAGAGAGAGAGAGAAGAGAGAGTTGGTACATATGCTGTTCTAATTAGTGTGCACATAATTCATTCTTGTGTTTTTGATTTTTACGTTCTCTTTTGTTGTAAGAACCGGATTCTATGCCTTATTTTATTTATCTTTTTTATACATACAATGTTTTGTGGTGTGTGTGGGAAACTACTTGGTTTTGCAAACTCAGCTTTTTTGGTTTATTGTATTTATTTTTGGTTTTATTCCCGTTGCATTTTCCTTTCCAAGTGTTGACTGAGAGTGATATTTGTTGGCGTTGATTCATAGATTTTTTTGATCTAGCTTCTTACTGAATCATAACAGTTGCATTCCAGTACACATTGTAATTTTTATTTCAGTTTCACAACTGAATTCATATTATTTTTCATAGTGCTATTGTGCCAGGGCGGCCTTCAGCCGGTTGGATCACTAATCCCCCACCGGCTGAAGCCCTATCCCCTAATCCATAGAGATCTACACCCATATTTTCTGTGTTTTTCTCAGCATGGCATCGTGGTCAGGAGTTTATTAATCCCGCGACTTCACAACAAGAGGACGGTTCCGCCGCCAAGTCTCCACCGCACCCAAACCCGTGAGGAACCATGGCTTGTGCCGTGCCTCCCGCGACTCCTCATCCAGAACTACGGCGTAGAGTTGAGACCGGTTTCAAAATCCGAAACCGGTTTTTCCTCCCTCTTGGAACCGGTTTTAACGGAACGCGTTTTTATTTTTAACCGTACTCGATCCTAGTTTTCACCTTACAACAAATAATTTATTTGTCAGAATATTCACACATACGCACGCACGCGCACACATACACACACACAAGTAAAGAAACTTAGGCTTATGACCACAGACACTCAACTCACACTCAGATCAAAGTCAAGCCATACACACCACAACTGGAAACAGCTACTCCTGGCTTCAAACGCCCAATCTGCGCTGAGACTCTGGTTGTTTTTTCGAAAGAATGCGTATTCTTAGAAAACTTTTTCTTTTCAGTTTTGCAGTTAAAAAACCGGTTTCACAGCAACTCGAACGCGTTTTTCGAACCGCGAAAGTTTTAGCCCGTTTTTTCGGTTCAAACCGTTTTTTCCACCACTCTAACTGTACGACCTGCCAACTGAGGAGTCCAGCCTAGTCCGCCCCCAACACTCACCAAATCCCGGGCAGAAGAAACAATTCAGCTAATCCTTGTGACAGATGCAAGAGACTCTAACACACAGGACACTTGATAATAGTAGTGACCCTTCCGGCTTGGGGCTACACTTTGCAGTAGAACAAAGAACAATAGAACCCGCGGTAAGGATGTAAACCCCCCCCACCGCCCCGTCCCCCTGCATTTACTCGCTTAAATTGTATTTCCCGTCTTTGCCTTTCTTACCATACATAAAGCTGTTATTTTAGGAACTGTTTTGCTAATACCTTTTTGGATTTAACCCTATCCATAACCTAACCTACCAAACCCCCCACGTATGTCTGCAGTACGAACCGCGATTTGTGTCACACGTGGTGGAGTCGTGCTTTTCCCGTTCTTATAGGGTGGGGGGTAGGGTTAGGTTTAGGGCTAGTGTTAGGGATAGGGTTAGTATTCCAAGAAGATTATTAGCTAAAATGTTCCTAAACACAGCTTATGTATGGTAACGAACTTTGGCAAACACGGAAACATAAAATTAACCGAGAATGTTAGGGGGTGGTGGGGGGTGGGGTGATGGCACATCTTGACCTTTACCTCCATAATCGGGGAATCATGTGATGTCAGCAGGATGATCGACCCGCTGGGGGGGGGGGGGGGGTGGGGGGGGGTGTGGGGGGGGAGGGGGGGGGGGGGGGGGGGGGGGGGGGGGGGGGGGGGGGGGTGGGGGGGTATAGAAAAGAGTGGGGCCGCTCTGGACACATGTGATCACACCCTAGTCCAAACGAAAACAAAAAAATGGTACATTAAGCATAAACTGTATACAAAGTGATGAACGACATTCACGTCTCTTGACTCGACATTCCTTTACATCAGTGGCATTCAATTTTTGGTTTTTTATTTAAACAACAACACTTTCATTTTCAGCAAGCTCTCTCTCATCTCTCTCTTCTCTCTATCTCGATCCTCTGTCTCTTCTTCTCTCTCTCTCTCATCTTTTATTGCTCTCTCTCTCGTCTTTCTCTCTCTCTCCATCTCGGCGAGTCTCTCCTCTCTCTCTCTCTCTCGTGTCTCTCTGTCCTCTCGTCTCTCATCTGTCTCTCTCCTCTCTCTCTCACTCTCTTCTCTCTCTCTGTCTCTCCTCCTCCCCCCCTTCTCTCTCTCTCTCTCTCGCTCTCTCTTCTCTTTTCCTCTCTCTCATCTCCTCTCTCTCTCTCTCTCTCTCTCTCTCTCTCGTCTCTCTCTGTCGGTCTCTCTCTCGGTCTGTCTTCTCTCCTTTCTCTCTCTGCTCCCACTTCTCCTCTCTCTCACTGTCTCTCTCTCTCTCTCCGCCCCTCTCTCTCGCTCTCTCTCTCCTCTCGCCTCACCGCTCTCTCTCTCTCTCTCTTTGTCTCTCTCTCCCCCCCCTCTCTCTCTCTCTCTCGCTCTCTCTCGCATCTCTCCTTCTCTCTCTCCCCCCCCCCTCTCTCTCTCTCTCTCTCTCTCTCTTCTGTATCTCTCTCTCTCTCTGTCTGTCTCTCTCTCATCTCCCCCCCCTCCTCTCTCTCTCTCTCTCGGCTCTCTCGCTCTCTCTCTGTTCTCTCTCTCTCTCCTCCCCCCCCCTCTCCTCTCTCTCTCTCTCGGCTCTCTCTCTCTCTCTCCCCCTCCCCCCCCTCTCTCTCCTCCTCTCTGCTCTCTCTCTCTCTCGCTCTCCCCCCTCTCTCTCTCTCTCTCTCTCTGTCTCTCTCTCTCCCCCCCTCTCGTCTCTCCCTCTCTCTCTCAGCTCTCTCTCTCTCCTCTCTCTTCTCTCTCTCTCTGCTCCCCCCTCCCCCCCCCTCTCTCTCTCTCTCTCTCATGTCTCTCTCTGCTCCCCCCCCCTCTCTCTCGCTCTCGCTCTCTCTCTCTCTCTCTCGTCTCATCTCTCCTCTCATCTCTTCTTCTCTCTCTCGTCTCTTCTCTCTCTCTCTCTCTCTCTATCTCTCTCCCCCTCTCCTCTCTCTCTCTTCTGTAAATTCTCTCACACACTCGTTGGGTCCTGTTCCTCGTGCCCTCGAAACACGGTATAAAGGAAATGTTTGTGTTTTCTTTAAACAAACAAAAACCCAAAAAACACAATCCTTTTCATTTTTCTCGAAGCACCGTTGGTGTGTAAAGATCACATGGACGCTTATGTAGTTCCGTTTTGTTTTTCAGGAAAACTTTTGTATGTTTGTGTTGGTACTTTATTAATGGGATTTACGAAGTCAGGATGTGACCCCCCCCCCCCCCCTACATTTCTCGCTTAATTGTATTTTTCCCGTTTTTGCATTTCTTCCATAGATAAGCTGTATTTTTTTAGGAACATTTTAGCTATATATACCTTTGTTTTGGAATACTAACCCTATCCCTAATCCTAGCCCTAATCTAACCCTACCCCCCTCCCGCCACTATGTACTGCAGCCACACCGCGATTTTTGTCACAGTGTTGGGTCGTTGCGTTGTTTTCCGTCTTATAGGGTGGGGGGTGGGTTTAGGTTTAGGCTAGGTTAGGGGATAGGGTTGATATTCCCAAAAGGTTCTTAGCTAAAAATGTTTCCTAAAATCAGCTGTCATGTATGGTAAAAAGCTAAAAACGGACAGAATACAATTAACCGATAATGCGCTGGGGTGGACACATCTTTATCTCTTTTGCTCTTTGGAATAGATCAATAGATAGAAAGAGAGAGACGATACTAGCCACATAACGATATTTATTAAACATAAAAATGGAGAAATGGTAAGCCTACATAACACAAGGTCAACTTCAAGGTGAATGTCAACAATGTGGAAATACGACGTTGTTAGTTTTTCATATTCCCTGCATAGAACACTCATACTCTGTGTATCGGTTAAAGCAATCACTGTGTTGGCTATGGGAAATATGAAAAAAATAACTTGTTTTTCGACATGAGTTACAAAATGTTTACGAAGCTTCCGAATGTAGGGCTTGGCCTATTAATCAATGTCATAACATAATCCTAGTAATTGCTTTTTTGTTTCCCTCTTTTTTTTTAACCCCCTTTTCACTGATGTATCGTTGGGTAGGCCGGGTTTCACATTAGACGCGTAAGTTCCGTACGAAAAACCCTAAATAGGTGGAATAAAGAAGGATAAAGGTTTAAGCATATAGGGAAATTCGGACACGTGCGCAAATCTTTTCGCACTTCTTGGTTTCAACGTATTATGGATGCGCACGGGTTTCCGCATGGAATATCCGCTTATGTGTGTACAGCGGTCTAATGTTAACGTCTTTGATCTTTAGACTAGAGCAACTATGGCAAGACGACGGCCAGAAAGCACGGCATGAGATGAAAGTTCTATAGATGGGAAAGAAAAACAGAGAATTAACACAGACATCACACTTCAAGTCGGACAGTGTGCATTCAATCAACGGTCAAAACGCACGTCGTTATTGTTTTGTTTTTTCCTCCTCTCTCCCACGCATAACAGACATACCTACTAGCGAGAATCGCAAAAAGACGACTGTGATGCTCCTCGACAACCTGCATTTCGATCATAATGTAAAAAAAGTGTACGTGGGGTTTTCGGATCAAGGTCTGGCCCCCTTAACTCTTTTCACCGCCAAAAAGTCCAAATTTTTATCACCACAGTAGATTCACACTATGTCACCTAAAAGGCATCAAATCGGGGTATTTTATCCACGACACTACTGTCTCAGTTTTGGGAAGTAAGGATAGACCGTATTTTATATAGTACTAGCCAAGTCGCCTAGTACTGGCCAGCACCGTACTGGGAACGCCTATAACTGGTAACGCCAAGTACTGGTAACTAGCTGAGTACAGCAAATTTGAAGTGATTCGGTTGGAACGGCGGAGTTTATAAGGCCCGGTTTTCCCGTTGGCGCTGCTCTGAAAGTGACGCTCTCCTCACCGATTCTATTCAAATTTTCTGCCAGTACTTTGTCCGTGCCAGGTAGCTAGTCCACAGGAAATAATGCAGCGATTCGGTTACGAAAACGGGCGGAGTTTATTCGTAAAGGTGAAGCGAAACGTCTAGCGCGTCGCGTTTATGACTCGATCGCTTCAATTTGGCACACGATAGTCCCCGCCCAGGTCGATCTTCCTGCCAAGAGTTGGAAGGCAATCTGCCCAGAAACGCCGAGATACGGCGCCGAGAGGCCAGGCGGATGCCGGCGTTTCGCGCATTTGCGAACCGCGCAAATGAGCGGCCGCCTCGGTTATGCCGTTGCCATCGCCCCGTTAGGGCTCACAGTCAACTTTGAATGCGATTCGGTCGAAAACGGCGGAGTTATAATGCCCGTTTCGTCGTTTTCGACACACACGACGTGGCTTTTTTACTATATGATGAATGTTCACAGAAGAATCCCAATAATACTAACAAAGGGATTTTGTTTCTCTACCCAGGTAATTTTAATGACTTTTTGGCTGAATATGGCTGGCGGTGAAAGGGTTAATAACTTGAATTAAGATCCCACCCAAGTAGTTTGTTGACAAAAAACAACAACGAAAAACCTAACGATTGTGTCGGTGTATGTTTTGTTTAAGTGTAACATAATTAAGACAAGAATGGCTATGTCATTCTTGATTATGTTGATTGTTTGTGTAGCCTAGTAATTCTCTTCTTCACTGTTGTTGTGTAATTTGTGAGTGATGGGTCATACTATAATATGATATAGATATATTATATATATATTTGATAGAAGATGCAATGAAGCAGTCCACATTCACGACATGGAAGAAACACATCGTTGCTAGGTCAAGTTAGAGGAGAACCAAACACAGCCTGGCGGAACTTCACACAAAATTGACAGAAAATACAGAAATGTATCCGAAAAGAGAGAGCCTTCAACAAAGCACATAACAAGGTCACCAGACAGGCTCTATCCCCATTAGGGCTTCCACCTATATAAAGCCTCACGTTTATTAACACAAAAGTCCATTAGGCACATACTAGAAGCGCCACCGTAAAAGAAAAAGGGAAAATAGGAGCAAGGCAAACAACAGCATCAAGCCTCAGAATGTGAAATGACGTGAAGGATTTTCGACCCTATAGTTCTGGCTGAAATGTCAAAATAACAGAGGATCAGTCTCGATCTTGTCGCCTCCCTGATTGTGCTTTCATAACCTACTCCCAACACACCCATTGATGTTTCAGAATCAGATCATAGCTCCCTTCCTTGGCAGAGAGACTCCAATGACATAGGTACCATTACTTTAAATAACAAAGAATCAGACCAAGTCAAGGACGAAAATGAAAGATTTGAAGAAAAAGCCCTGGTACCAAGCTGACCAAGAAAGCAGCTCCCAAGAGATGCGCACTGGAGTCTTTCATCCAGGCATGTTACAACACACTTCATCAACAAAAACAATCGTAGGAAATTAGAAGCTTAATCTTACCCAAAGCAAAGAAGAGCCCCCAGTGATTTGAAACGTCTCCCAGTTACACACCAAGCAGCCTGTCGCTTTGCCGACAAATCAGGGGTGACAATCATTACCTCTCTGGAAAAGGACGACGAGCACATCAAAAATGAGCTGAATGATCCAGACCACTACTCTCTGACACCAGAAGACCCAAATCCTAAAGCCATCAAGAAAGTCAAGGAATGGGCACGGAAATGGAGCAAAAAAGGCAACATCTCTGAAGAAATAACAACGTTTGCCAGCAATGTAGAGGACTCACATCCAGGAAAATGTAAACCCTTCGTGAAGACACATAAACAACCCCCCTATCCCATTCGCCTGCTTCTCTCAGGATGTGGAACCCCAGTTGAACCACTATCGAAAATAGTGCAAATGTCCATCCGCCATCTCACTGAATTCCTACCCTATCAAATAATTGACACCAAAGAATTTCTTCGGAAAGTGGAGACAATCAATGAAGAATGCCACCAACTGCCAGAAACAGCCACCTTTGTGGTATGTGATGTATAGCGTTGTACCCTAACGTCAATAATAAAATGGGGTTTCCAACAACAAAGAGACTCTTAAGAGAACATCCAAGCCCGGTCGATCTACCAGAAAAATGCATCATGGAAGGATTAGACATTGCCCTCAACAACAATTATACCCAGCATAAGGACCTGCAAGGAAACAATGTACGCAAAGCCCATCAGGGGCACTGCAATGGGTCCAAGCCATAGCTGTGATTATGTTGATATTTTTATGGGCGAATTGGACAACAAAATAGTAAATGAGAGCCCGGTTCCCCTCCTGTCCTCACTAGATCCTAGCAACTTGCCCCAGGGGGGGGGGGTGTTTTTGTTCGCTGCTGTAAAAGAAAAACTGGACCTGAGATGCCTTCCGCGACCATTGTATCACGATACTTTTGAATGAAACGTCGTTGACGGCTGCTGAGCCAGCATTCGACTGCGGTCAATTTACAGAATCTGCATCCCCCAAATATCAAATGGACTGTGAAACATGGAAAAAATGCAGAGTACTTAGATGTCCGGCTGGAAATAGAAGGAGGTAAAATTGTCACTGATGTCTTCAGCAAACATAATCACAGCTACTTACCACCCACGAGCTGCCATCCACCATCGGCCTTTAAAGGCCTTATATCAGCTGTGGGCACAAGGTTACGCCTGATATGTAGTAAAGACGAAACACTAAACAAGAGAGTCCAAGAATATGCGAGGTATTTTGCTCTCTCAGGATGGGACATACATAAAGCAAAGCGATAACTACAACGCTGGGCGTATCGGATCTCAAGACAGAACTAACATTCTAATGAGAAAGAAAGGGGAAAGGGCCACGAAAACTGGCATGGTGCGAGCTAAACCATGTTAGGTACGTCAGCGCATGAGATGTCTAGGCATCTGGCGCGCCGGATCGGGAAGTGGGAGGAAGAGCGAGCTGTTGACAACACGTACGCTGCTTAACAGCACAAACTATATGAAGCCGGCGGATCACGACTGTGCTACACTACAGTCTCAGCATATGCTGATGAGGGCCATAGAAAGAATATAGGCGAAACTTACAAGCCATCAGTACCCAACCCCTTTCCCCCCCCATGGTCCTCAACCCAAGCCGGGTTTCTACTGCTGCTCTGACAAAACGTTGCGACACCTGTGCACACTCCACTGACACAACGTCCTTTCACTCACCCTGGGACAACAGGAGATGGACGATCAGACAGTCAATAATATGCACCACGCCCAACGTTATTTACGTAATCAAGTGCAGAGAACACCCAAATGAACTTTACATTGGATCAACAATAGACTTGAAAAAGAGATGGGCAAACCACAAATCAGACATCAAGCTATAGAAGACAACGAAATGTAGCGTGTCTGAACATATAGTGCACAAAAAACATCCTACTGACAGCTCATACAGCTTTGTTCAGATTTTCCCCATTGAGACGGTTCAAAACCCAGACCAGTTGCTACGTAGAGAGGTTTGGTGGCAGTGCAATGTGGGCACGATATATACAGGCCTAAACACGAGAAAAGATTTTAACACCATGCTACAGTACAAAAACAGAGTATTGTACTAGGTCACTCAACAGATGAAAGCAATGTTCACCCCCTCATAAGCGTAGAGTTCCTCCGTGGCCAGAAAAAACACCAGCCCACACAAAATAAAAACAAAAAACAGGTGTTCGGTGCCGCCGAATTTCTTTTCACTCCTGGGCCTGTGTCAGCTTTAGGATAGAGTGGGACGTGGCATCGTGCTAGCTCCGGGGCTCTTCCAGATTTCTACAGGATTTAAGAGGACTTTTGGGGGAGCTTGTGGGTTGGTGTAGTGCTAGGTCTCGTCCTGTCCCGGCATGGCTACGGGCCCAGGTCTACTTTACTTGTTAATAACACCCTTTCCCTCAATTAATGTATTCACATTTATTTTTCATTTTTTCACCCTGATAAGGTATTTGAGTATATTTTACTTACAACCTCCCCCACCCCCCCCCCCCCCCCACCCCATCCTAAGGACTATTCCTTCCTATTTGTAGACAAAATTGTCAAGTGGCAACGAAATTTATTATCCCGTCCATCTCCTCATAACCTAAAACTCCACTTTATTAACGTACACCCCACCTTCAATAGTAAATGCATCCCTATTTATTACTCGTTACCTCACCCTCCTATCATACTTTGTTCACCCCACCCAAGTGCTCTACTACTTATTTACTAACCCTCCCTCCAATGGGACAAAATTTCCATGAAGATAACAATTTTGATTGGGTAACAAATTGCATTAGCCTCTCCACTTCCCCATACTACCAACCCGTAACCAAAGAGTGGTCGCCCTTGTGCACCATGAGATTCACTCACAAACATGTAGGCTGCATACCCTACATTGTCCAACTTGTCATAATCCCGCTGGTGCTGTTGGGGTATGTACAAGTGTAAAAATGTAACACTGACCTTGACATGCTGTGCACACGTCCAAGAGTGCGTGTGGTGTGTGTGTGTGAGTGAGTGAGGTGTGTGTATTTAGCGGAGCATAGCTATTTTGGCAAGATTACAAATCATTCACAGAATGTCTATTTTAGATTATTTAGCTAATGTTGTTTGTTGCAGTACAAAAAAATCCCTCGTGAAGAAATGAGGTGTAAATCTTCTTCTCTCCAGGTTTCTTATCTCGCCTTTCTGCTTTTTCTCTCACCGACGGTACTCTCCCCCCTCTATTCCTGTCTGTCAGTCTGTCTGTCTTTTGTCTCTCTCCCCTCATTCTCTTCTTTTTCGATCTCTCGCTTTCTTTCCTTCTTGCACTCTCTCATCCTTTGCTCTCTCTCTGTTTTTTGTAAGATTATTAACTTCACAGAATGCCTATTTTGATTATAATTTAATTAATGTTTTTGTTCAGTACAAAACTTTACCCTGATGAAGTGAGCCAAAGATCCACGAAAAATTCGTAATAAAAATCATCATCAAAAGAGCACTTGGACTCCTGTTTTTACTTTGCTTCCATTTATATATCTATTATATATATATATATAAACGTACAAGAATTGAAGAAGAAAAACACCCCACCATTAAACTTTCGCCTCTTATATATTACATTTGGCTTTAATTAACTTTGTTTTCTAGTCCAATGTCTCAGCTTGTGAACCTAAGAAAGAAACTCATATTTTAAGTTTAGCTTTCCCAATTTGTTTTTGTGTCTGAAAAGAATAAAGAAAATATGTCTGATTAACTTTTTCTCCCAATGGGGGAGGGCGGGGGGAGATAGACAATGCTATTCAGGACAGCTGTTTCGTCCTTTGAGAAGACTCTTCAGTAGGCATATCGTCCTGCAAATAATGTCAAATGTGAACATTCAAACTGAGCTAGAAAAACCTTCTCCAGAGAAAGGTTGTTCTCTTTGTCACAGATTGAAAAAGTCCACAATAAAGCAAACCAGCACTTAATTCAAAGAAATGGTAAAAATCTTGTGTAAAATAACCACATAATATTTTCTAAATTACAATCCGTCGATAGAGTAGAAGAGATTGGGATGCCATGTTGGTGGTCCAGTGAAAGGATTCAAATACGTGAGGTCCATATAAATCGTAGTAAACACCAACATACTCCCGTGAGGAGAATGAGAGAGGTGTGCCTGGATCGGTAGACCTGTGCGCTTTCCTCTTCGAAGTATGATATAAACGTACAAGATGTGAGAAGAACAAACAACCACACCATTAAACTTTCCTTTATATAAATAGTTTGCTTTAATAAAAACTTTGTTTGTGTCCAATGTATCAGTTTTTGAACCTAAGAAATTAAACTCAATAACCTTAAGTTAGCTTCCGATTTGTTCTGTGTTCTGCTATAATAGTAAGTCCTGGTCATCATTTTGAGAGGATGACCTTGGTCTGTCTAAATGTGGCTGTTGTGTATACTTTGCTAAGCGATATTGATGCCGACAATCTTTGTGAAGGAGTTAATTAATGCAGCGAGAGTTACCTTCTTTACTTTGCTATCTTGCCCTCTCTCCTTTCCGCACCATTTCTATCTTGTTTACCCAACTATTGTCCAGAAGACCGACACAGACACAGGACACATCCCCCGTGGGGATACCGGGGGGTCTTTGTATAAATTTTTCCCACACCTTCTGGAAGTTATTGCCTTGTAGCTTTCTTCTAATCTGTCCACTCTCTTGCTCTGGGGCTTTCCCTTTCCTAACTGTCATCTAACTATATTTCTGCCTTACCGAAAGAGAGGTCCATTCTCCTGACCTTTTTTCAACGAAACACTTGTCAAATACATTACCCCTCCAGCCGAAGTCAGACCTTGCTGGGGCCTAACTAACTCGTTCTTAGTTAGGCGCATAACGGCAGCATGAGCATATGCTCTCATATTGACTCGAAACCTGTCCGAGCGATGCAAAGAACAGAAGACAATGGCGATGTGGTGTGCCCAAACTCAAAGGCCATGCTATCTTTAACGACAGAGAGAAAAAAACAAAAGGTATGGTTGGAGTAATTGATATAGCATGGTAGCTTAGAATGTTCATTTCCATATGACGTAGACTATTGTCATATTATCCGAACTTGGTCCATTGTCCATGCATTGATATGAAGAGAGAGAGCGATAAGAGAGAGAGGAGAGAGAGAGAGAGAGAGAGAGAGAGGAGAGAGAGAGTAGGAGAAGAGAGAGAGAGAGATAGATGCACAGCGCCACACATCCCACACCCACAACCCACACCCACACCCACCCACCCACACACACACACACACACACACACACACACCACAAGAAACAAACGACACACACACACACGATGTTGTCTGTCTCTCCTGTCTGTCCTGTCTTTCTGTCTCTCTGTTCTTCTCTATATATATCTTCTCTTTCTCTGGTCTCTCCCGCGCTCTCTCTCTCTCTCTCCTCGATTTGTTGATTGCCTTTTGTTGCGGTGTAAGGTGTATGTGTGTGCTGCGTGTCGTGCGTGCGTTGTGTCTGTGTACGTGATTGTGTGTGTGTGTGCGCGCGCGCCGCGCGCCGTCGTGTGTGTGTGTGCGTTGCGTGCGTGATTAGCGTGCGTGCGTCGTGCGTGTGTGTGTGTGTTGCGTGTGCGTGTGACGCGCTATGCGGGCGTTTCTGTGTGTATGTGATGTGTAAGGCGTGTGCGTCTGTGCATGCATGTGTGTGTTGTGTGTATTGTGGTGTGGGTGGGTGGGTGGGTGCTTGCTCATTCATCTGTAAGACAGAAGAAGAAGGAGACGGAAAAAGAAGTAAAGAATAAAGACGAAGAAAGGAGAAGAAAAGAATGTTGAGGAAAATAAACTAAGAAAGATTAGAAAGTACAAAGGGAAAGAAAGACAAATGAAGACGATCAAGCGAAGATTTCTCTGCACAGACACACTCTAACTGTCCTACTTTGCTGGATGATGACTTGTAACAAAATATTAATGGAAGGGATGGATGGAAGAGATATTATGGCAAATGTAAAAGACCATAGTCTTCTTCCGTTCGTCTCAGACTAATTGTGACTTGCGAACGTCATTGGAATTCTTCCCCCCAAACAAAAGAAGAAGACAAAACAGCGAAAAAAGTAAGAACAATAGAGGACAGACACAGAGGGGAGAATGAAAGAAGAAGACAACGAAGAAAGAGAGAAAGAAGGATTATGATATGAATGATGAATAATGACCAAAACGACTATAAGCAGAGACAAAGAGAGAGAAGAGAGGGAGAGCGAGAGAGAGAGAGAGCAGAGAGATGAGAGCGCGAAGAGAGAGGAGAGAGAGAGAGAATAATTGAGGGGGTGGTGGGGCGCAAGGGGAAAAGAGAGAGAGAGGGGGGGCGGGGGAGAATAGAGGAGAGAGCGAGAGAGACATGAGAGAGAGAGAGAAGGAGAGAGAGAGAGAGAAAAGGAAAGAGAGAGAGAGAGAGAGTAGAGAGAGAGAGAGAGAAAAGTAGCTCGAAGAGCGAGATAGAGAGAGAAGAGAGAGAGAGAGATGAGAGAGAGAGAGAGAGAGAGAGAAGAGAGAGTCGGCTCACAATGCAAAGCACGAAACGAGACCTATTTGATGTTAGTTAGGTTTGCGTGTGTAGATTACTGGAATAGTGAATAAAGCAATAATACATTCTGCTTAAAGTCCTCCGGTCTGGAACAGACACATATGGGACATTGTAGATACAAAGATGGGTGGGAACGGTCCTGGAGGCATGCCCGGAGGCAGTTGCAACAACCGAAAGTCCCGAATTTTCACACAATATAGATTCCCCCCAAAAAAAAGAGATAAAATACGAGCTCACATATAATGAGCAGGATGTACGTTATAAATGTTCGTATATTTGTTTTTATTGTTTCTCTCGTCATTCAAAAAATACAGAAATACCATTAGTATTGTGATTTAATGACACACATTTACACCACGCACCAGTCGGCACACATACACACACACAACACAAACGCGCGCGCCAACACACGTAACATGCCGAAATGCACACTGGTTCATACACCACAAGCACGCTACGACGGTTTCCTGTCAATTATGAGCACAAGCAACTTCGTCATCTGCCGTTATGCAACTAACTATGAAAATGTGGAGGCCTAGCAGTCGCGACTTCGGCTGTAGAACTGTTTATTGAACCAGGCAGGAGAATTTCCAATAAAACATGTTCCAGCCGAAGTCGGACTTGCTAGGCTCACCTTTTTCATAGTTATTGCATAACGGCAGCATGACGAATTTTGTGCTCATACTTGACAGACCGTGTGCTGCGTGTGCGTGTATGCACCAGTGTGCATCGGCATGACTTGTGTGTGCGCGCGCGTTTGTGTGTGTGTGTGTATTGTGCGCGCCTGTGTTGCGGGTGTGGTAAATTTGTGTTCATTAAATCACATACTAAGGTAAATTTCTGTATTTTTGATGCGAAGAGGAAACAAAAAACAAATATACGAACATATAACTTATCATCCTGCTCATTATATGTGAATCTGTTATTTTATCTCTTTTTTGGAATCTCTATTGTTTAAAATTCGGGACTTTCCGTTGTGTTGCACACACTGGGGGGACTCCGGGCATTGCTCCAGGACCGTTCCCACATTTTGTATCTACTAATGTCCATTATGTGTCTGTTCCAGACCGATGACCTTAAGCAGAATGTCCATTATTTCTTTATCCTATTCCAGTCATCTACCCACGCAACCTAACTAACATCAATGTTCTCGTTTCTGCTTTTGCATTGTGAGCCGACTCTCTCTCTCTCTCTCTCTCTCTCTCTCTCGCTCTCTCTCTCTCTCTCTCTCTCTCTCTCTCTCGCTCGCTCTTTCTCTCTCTCTCTCTCTCTCTCTCTCTCTCTCTCTCTCGTCTCCTCTCCATCTCCTCTCTCTCCTCTCTCTCTGTCTCTCTCGCCTCTCTCTCTCTCTTCCCCCCCCCTTCCCCCCCCCCCCCCCCCACCCCCTCCCCCCCCCTCCCCACCCCCCCCCTCGCCCCCCCCCCGGTTCCCCCCTCCCCCCCTCGCTCTCTCTTCTCCCCTTCCCCCCCCCTCAATCTCTCTCTCTTCTCTCTCTCCTCCGTCCTCTCTCTCTCTTCTCCTCTCATCTCCTCTCTCTCTCTCTCCCAGCCTCTTCTCCTCTCTCGCTCTCTCTGTGTCTCTGCTTGTTCGTTTGTACAAATTCCTTCATTCATTATTCATTCATTCTTCTTTCTCTCTTTCTTCGTTGTCTTCTTCTTCAATTCCCCCCTCTGTTGTCTTTCCTTCTATTTTTTCTTCTTTTTTCGCTGTTTTATTTTTTTTTCTTTCTTTCTTTTTTTTTGGGGGAAGGAATTCCCCATGACGTTACAATCAGAATTAGTCTGGACGCACGGACGAATGACTATGGTCTTTCTCATTGCCATACTTATCTCTTCCATCAATCCCTTACCATTAATAATTTTGTTCCACGTTTCCATTCAGGCCAGCAAAGTAATGACATTAGAGTGTGTCTGTTCAGAGAAATCTTCGTTGATCGTCTTCATTTGTCTTTCTTTCCTTTTGTATCTTTTCTCATCTTCTTCATTTTATTTTCCCTCTAAATTCTTCTTCTTCTCCTCTTCGTCTTATTCTATCTACTTCTATCTTCGTCTCTTTTCTTCTTGTCTTACGAGATGCTGCGCAAGCACCCACCCACCCCCCACACAACCATACTACACACACTCACACATGCATGCACATACGCACACGCATACCATTCACATACACACAGACACGCACGCATACGCGCGCACACGCACACCACACACACACAACACCGCACGCACGCATCGCACGCATACCACTCACACGACACGCACACACACACACGAGCGCGCGCGCGCGCTCGCAACACACACACAATCCTTACACAGACACACACGCACCGCACGCACACGCACGCACACAAATACACCAGCACCGCACACAAAGGCACCTCAATACAATGATTGAGAGAAGAGAGATAGCGAGGGGAGGAAACAGAGAAAGAGACAGATATATATAGGAGAGAGAGACAGATAGACAGACAGACAGACGACAAGAGACAGACATACATCGTGTGTGTGTGTGTGTGTGTGTGTGTGGTGTGTGCGTGTGTGTGTGTGTGTGGTGGGTGGGTGTGGTTTGGTGTGGGTGTGGTGTGTGCTTGTGCATCTCTCTCTCTCTCTCTCTCTCTCTCTCTCTCTCTCTCTCTCTCTCTCTCTCTCTCTCTCTCTCGCTCCTCTTCTCTCGCTCTCTCTCTTAATATATATGCAGGTATCAATGGACGAAGTTCGGATAATATGACAATAGTCTACGTCATAGGGAAATGAACATTCTAAGCTACCATGCTATATCAATTACTCCAACCATAACCTTTTTTTTTCTTCTCTCTGTCGTAAAGATAGCGGCCTTTGAGTTTTGGGCACACACATTCGCCATTGTCTTCTGCTTCTTTGATCGCTCGGACAGTTTCCAGTCAATTATGAGCGCAACAGCGTCATGCTGTCGTTATGCGCCTAAAAAATAGTTAGGCCAAGCATGTTCGACTTCGGCTGGAGGAAAAATCTTTTTGAAAGTGTTTCTTGAAAACAAAGGCAGGAGAATGGACCACCGGTAAGGCAGAAATATAGTTAGATGACAGTTAGGAAAGGAAAAGGCGAGTCAAAGAGAGTGACAGATTAGAGGAAGTACAAGCACATAACTCCAGAAGGTGTGGGAACTATTATACAAAAGACCCCCCGCGTATCCCCACGGTGGGATTGTCCCTCGTGTGTGTCTGTGTCTGTCTCTCTTTGACATAGTTGGGGTAAACCAAGATAGAAACTGGTGGGGAAAAGAGAGAGGGCAATATAGCAAGTAAAGAAGGTAACTCTCGCTGTCATTAATTAACTCCTTCATCCAAAGTTCTTTTTCGCATCAATTCGCTTAGCACAGCATACAACAGCCACATTTAACAGACCAAGGTTTCATCCTCTCTCAAAATGAGACCAGGACTATATATATATAGCAAGAACACAGAACAAATCGGAAAGCTCACTTAAGGTTTATTGATTTTATTGCTTAGGTTCCACAAACTGATACTGGACCAAACAAAGTTTTAATTATAAAGCAACTATTTATATAAGAGGAAAAGTTTAATGGTGTGGTTGTTTTTTCTTCTTCAATTCTTTAGCGTTTATATCATCTTCGAAGAAGGAAAGCGCATCATCTACCTGATCCAGTCACACCTCTCTACATTCCTCCTCACCGGGGGAGTATGTTTGGTGTGTACTACGATTAATATGACCTCCCTTATTGATCCCTTCACTGATCCACCAACATGGCTATCCCATCTCTTCTACTCTCTTCGACGATTGTAATTTTAGACATTATTATTGTTTTTTATTTTTACACACGATTTTTTACATTTCTTTTGAATTAAGTGCTGGTTTGCTTTTATGTGGACCTTTCAATCTGGTGCAAAGAGAACACCTTTCTCTTGAGACGGTTTTCTAGCTCAGTTTGAATGTTCACATTTGAAAATTCTTTGCAGCCGAATAGGCATACTGAAGAGTCTTTCTCCAAAGACGAACAGCTGTCCTTGAATAGGCATTGTCTATCTCCCCCCCCCCTCCCCATGGGAGAAAATAAATCGCACATTCTTTTCTTTTATTCTTTTCAGAACACGAACAAATTGAAAGCTAAATTAAATTATTGAGTTCTTTCTTAGGTTACACTGATACATTGGACAGAAACACAGTTTAATTAAAGCAAACTACATATATAAGAGGAAAAGTTTAATGGTGTTGGGTTGTTTTTTCTGCTCATTCTGTACGTTTTAGATATATATATATATATATTATAAAATGGAGCAAATTAACAAGAGTCCAGTGCCTTTTTTATGACTGATTTTATTACCGAATTTTCGTGATCTTGGCGCTCACTTCATCAGGGTAAAGTATTTTGTACTGCAACATAAACATTAATAAAATTATAATCTAAAATAGTGCATTCTGCGGATGATTAACAATCTTACAAAACAGAGAGAGAGAGCAAAGGAGAGAGAGAGAGAGAGAGAGAAAAAAGAGACGAGATCGAAAAAAGAGAGAAGAGGGGGAGAGATAAAGACAGACAGCACAGAAAGACATAGAGGGGGAGAAGTACGTCAGAGAGCTTCACACACCTATAAATGAAAGACCTGTCACTGCTCCCCTCCTACCACCTACTATTGCTATTGCCCACTGATCACCCAGACACCCCGCGCTGAATGAAACAGACTACCACATCCCATTTTCTTCATCTGTAGGTATATTTAATGGTCCGAGTACGCAACAAAAAACATAGCTAAAATCTAATCTAAACAGTACATCTGTGAATGATTTGTAATATATGCAAAATCTTGCTCGTAACATACACACACCCACTGATACACACACACACACACACTTCTTCTTGTACGTGTGTAAGGCTATGTCAAGTCAGGTACTATTTTTACATTGTACATACCCTCAACAGCACCAGCGTGGATTATGACAAGTCTTGAAATGTACGGGTATGCAGCCTACATGTTGTGAGTGAATCTCATGGTGCATCAAGGGCGACCACTCTTTGGTTACGGTTGGTATTATGGGGAAGTGGAGAGGCTAATGCAATTTGTTACCTCAATGAAATTGTTACTTCATGGAAATCTTGTCCCCATTGGAAGGGAGGGTTAGTAAATAAAGTAGAGCACTTGTGGGGGGGGGGGGGGGGGGGGGAACAAAGTATGATAGGAGGGGTGAGGTAACGAGTAGTAAATAGGGATGCATTTACTATTGAAGGTGGGGTGTCCGTTAATAAAGTGGAGTTTTAGGTTATGAGGAGATGGACGGGATAATAAATTTCGTTTGCCACTTGATCAATTTTGTTCGACAATATAGGAAGGAATAGTACCTTGGGAGCCGGGGGGGGGGGGGCGGGGGAGGGGGGTGTAGATTTAAATATACTCAAATAACTTATCAGGGGGTGAAAAATGAAAAATAAATGTGAATACATTAATTGAGGGAAGGGGTGTTATTAACAAATAAAGTAGACCTGGGCCCGTAGCCACGCCGGGACAGGACGAGACCTAGCACTACGCCAACCCACAAGCTCCCCAAAAAGTCCTCTTAAATCCTGTAGAAATCTGGAAGAGCCCCGGAGCTAGCACGATTCCACGTCCCACGCCATCCCAAAGCTGACACAGGCCCAGGAGTGAAAAGAAATCCGGCGGCACCGAACAGAGGAACACTACGCTTATGAGGGGGTGTACATTGCTTTCATCTGTTCAGTGACCTAGTACAATACTCTGTTTTTGTACTGTAGCATGGTGTTGAAGTCTTTTCTCGTGTTTAGGCCTGTATATATCGTGCCCACATTGCACTGCCACCAAACCTCTCTACGTAGCAACTGGTCTGGGTTTTGAACCGTCTCAATGGGGACAATCTGAACAAAGCTGTAGGAGCTGTCAGTAGGATGTTTTTTTGTGCACTATATGTTCAGACACGCTACATTTCGTTGTCTTCTTCAGCTTGATGTCTGATTTGTGGTTTGCCCTTCTCTTTTTCAAGTCTATTGTTGATCCAATGTAAAGTTCATTTGGGTGTTCTCTGCACTTGATTACGTAAATAACGTTGGGCGTGGTGCATGTTATTGACTGTCTGATCGTCCATCTCCTGTTGTCCCAGGGTGAGTTAAAGGACGTTGTGTCAGTGGAGTGTGCACAGGTGTCGCAACGTTTTGCCGAGCAGCAGTAGAAACCCGGCTTGGGTTGAGGACCATGGAGGGGAAAAGGGTTGGGTACTGATGGCTTGTAAGTTTCGCCTATATTCTTTCGTCTTCTATCTGCTGAAATCACTAAGCCTTTAGGGAAGATTTCTTCATTTTGTTTGTGCGCATAAAGGAGGTGTAGGTTTTCTTTTATAATCTTGGACTTAGATGGAACCCTGGGGTCATATGTTGTGACCCATGCCAGTTTTTTTTGGTTTCCTGCTTCTTGTGTCCTTTTTGTTTTTCCCACGGTCTTCTCATTAGAATCTATGTTAATTTCTGGTCCTTTGGGGGGGGGGGGGGGGGAAAAAAAAAAAAAAAAAAAAAAAAAAAAAAGCCCCTCGTTGTAGTTATTCGCTTTGCGTTATGTTATTGTACCATCCTGAAGAGAGCAAAATACCTCGCATATTCTTGGACTCTCTTGTTTAGTGTTTCGTCTTTACTACATATCATGCGTAACCTTGTGCCCACAGCTGATATAAGGCCTTTAAAGACCGATGGTGGATGGCAGCTCGTGGGTGGTAAGTAGCTGTGATTATGTTTGCTGAAGACATCAGTGACAATTTTACCTCCTTTTATTTCCAGCCGGACATCTAAATACTCTGCATTTTTTCCATGTTTCACAGTCCATTTGATATTTGGGGGATGCAGATTCTGTAAATGTTCTTTGAATTTGTCAACATCATTTTCATTCAAAAGTATCGTGATACCATCGTCGCGGAAGCGACTCCAGTCCAGTTCCTTGGGCAAGTTGCTAGGATCTAGTGAGGACAGGAGGGGAACCAGGCTCTCATTTACTATTTTGTTGTCCAATTCGCCCATAAAAATATCAACATAATCACAGCTATGGCTTGGACCCATTGCAGTGCCCCTGATGCGCTTTGCGTACATTGTGTTTCCTTGCAGGTCCATATGCTGGGTATAATTGTTGTTGAGAGCAATGTCTAATCCTTCCATGATGCATTTTTCTGGTAGATCGACCGGGCTTGGATGTTCTCTTAAGAGTCTCTTTGTTGTTGGAAACCCCATTTTATTATTGACGTTAGGGTACAACGCTATTACATCACATACCACAAAGGTGGCTGTTTCTGGCAGTTGGTGGCATTCTTCATTGATTTTCTCCACTTTCCGAAGAAATTCTTTGGTGTCAATGATTTGATAGGGTAGGAATTCAGTGAGATGGCGGATGGACATTTGCACTATTTTCGATAGTGGTTCAACTGGGGTTCCACATCCTGAGAGTAGCAGGCGAATGGGATAGGGGGGTTGTTTATGTGTCTTCACGAAGGGTTTACATTTTCCTGGATGTGAGTCCTCTACATTGCTGGCAAACGTTGTTATTTCTTCAGAGACGTTGCCTTTTTTGCTCCATTTCCGTGCCCATTCCTTGACTTTCTTGATGGCTTTAGGATTTGGGTTTTCTGGTGTCAGAGAGTAGTGGTCTGGATCATTCAGCTCATTTTTGATGTGCTCGTCGTCCTTTTCCAGAGAGGTAATGATTGTCACCCCTGATTTGTCGGCAAAGCGACAGGCTGCTTGGTGTGTAACTGGGAGACGTTTCAACTCACTGAGGGCTCTTCTTTGCTCTTGGGTAAGATTATCTCTAATTTTCCTACGATTGTTTTTGTTTATGAATTGTGTTGTACATGCCTGGATGAAAGACTCCAGTGCTGCATCTCCTTTGGGAGCTGCTTTCTTGGTAGCTTGGTACCAGGGCATTTTTTCAAATCTTTCATTTTCGTCCTTGACCTCTGTGTCTGATTCTTTGTTTTTCAGGTAATGGTACCTATGTCATTGGAGTCTCTCTGCCAAGGAATGGGAGCCTATGATCTGATCTGAAACATCAATGGGTGTTTTGGGAGTAGGTATGAAGCAATCAGGGAGGCGACAGATCGAGACTTGATCCTCTGTTAGTTTGACATTTTCAGCCAGAACTATAGGGTCGAACATCTTCACGTCATTTTCACATTTCTGGAGGTCTTGATGCTGTTTGTTTGCCTTGCTCCTATTTTCCCTTTTTCTTTTACGGTGGCGCTTCTGTCTATGTGGCCTAATGGACTTTTTGTGTTCATAAACGTGAGGCTTTATATAGGTGGAAGCCCTAATGGGGATAGAGCCTGTCTGGTGACTTTTTATGTTGCTTTGTTGAAGGTCTCTCTCTTTTCGCTGGATACATTTCTGTATTTTTCTGTCCAATTTGTTGTGAAGTTCCTCCAGGCTGTGTTTGGTTCTCCTCCTAACTTCACCTAGCAACGATTGTGTTTCTTCTTTTCCATGTCGTGAATGTGACTGCTTCATTGCATCTTCTATATATATATATATATATGTTATCATATTATAGTATGACCAATCACTCACAACATTACACAACAACAGTGAAGAAGAGATTCTAACTAGGCTACACACACAACTCAACATTACTTCAAGAATGACATAGCCTTCTTACTAGTCTTTGAAATATGGTTCACAACTTAAACAAAACACTACGCAGAACAATTCGGTATGCGTTTTTGTGGTTGTTTTTTGTCAAAAACTACTGGGTTGAGCTAATTCAAGTTTTATTAACCCTTTCACCGCCAGCCATATTTCAATCAAAACTGTCCATTAAAATTACCTGGGTAGAGACACAAAATCCATCTGCAATATTGGAGACTCCTCTGTGACATATCAGTCATATGGCTAATAAGCCAACTGTCTGTGTGTGTGTGTCTGAACACGAAAAAGGGCCTTGATAACACTCCAGTCCCCGTTTTTTGACCGAATCGCTTCAAATTTGCTGTGAGCCCTAACGGGGCGATGGCAACGGCAACCGAGGCGGCGCGGCCGTATCATTTGCGCGGTTTCGCAAATGCGCGGAAACGCGCATCCGCCGGGCCTCTCGGCGCCCGTATCTCCGGTGTTTCTGGGCCGATTGCTTTCGAATTTGGCAGGAAGATGACCTGGGCCGGGGACTATCCGTGTGCCAAAACGGAAGCGAATCGATTCATACACGCGCGCTATATACGCCGCTTCACCATTTTTTTTTTTAACGAAATAACTCCGCCGTTTCGTAACCGAATCGCTGCATATTTCCTGTCAGTGATGCTATGGCCCGGACAAAGCCTGGCAGAAAATTTGAAGAGAATCGGGAGAGGATGAGGGGGAGAGCGGAGAGCGTCACTCTCAGAGCAGCGCCAACGGGAAACAGGGCCTTATAACATCCGCTCGTTTTCTTAACCGAATCACTTCAAATTTGCTGTACTCAGCTGTTACCATATAGTACTTGGCGTTACCACGTTACTAGGCGTTACCATTACGGTGCATCTTACGCCAGTTACCTGAGGCGTTGCGCTAGTATATATAAAATAAGGTCTATCCTTACTTCCCAAATCTAAGACAACAGGGTCTTTGGATAATATACCCCAATTTGATGCCTTTTAGTGACATAGGTGTTAAATCACTGTGGTGCATAAAAATTTGACTTGGCGGTGGCGGTGAAAGGGTTAAGGGGCCAAGACCTTGCATCCGAAAACCCCGTCCACATTTTTTTAACATTATGATCGAAATGCATGTTGCTAGTAGCATCACAGTCATGTCTCTTTTAGCGATATGCTAGCGTATGTCTGTTATGCCGTGGGGAGAGATTGGAGGAAAAACAAAACAATAACGACGTGCGTTTTGACCGTTGCTGACATTCACTGTCCTACTTGAAGTGTGCTGTTCTGTGTCATTCTCTGTTTTTCTCTTCCATCTCTAGACCTTTCATCTCATGCCCGTGCTTCTGCGTCGTCTGTATATGTTTGATCTAGTCTAAAGATCAAAGACGTAACATTTAGACCGTGTACACACATAAGCGGATATTCCATGCGGAAACCCGTGCGCAATCCATAAATACGTGAAACCAAGAAGGGAAAAGATTTGCGCACGTGTCCGAATTTCCCCTATATGCGTTAACTTTTATCCTTCTTTCTTCCCATAAATTATTTAGGGTTTTCCGTACGGAACTTACTCGTCTAATGTGAACCCGGCCTTACAAACCAACGTAAATACATATTGAAAAGTGGGGTTAAAAAAAAGAGGAACAAAAAAGCAACTACTGGATTATTGTTATTGACATTTGATTAATAGGCCAAGGCCCTACATTCGGAAGCTTCGTACACATTTTGTAACCTCATGGTCGAAAAACAAGTTATTTTTTTTTCACTATTTCCCCATAGCAACACAG
>CM065693.1:15572756-15575256 GCA_017654935.2 Phymorhynchus buccinoides
GTATGTATGTATGTATGTATGTATGTATGTATGTATGTATGTATGTATGTATGTATGTATGTATGTATGTATGTATGTATGTATGTATGTATGTATGTATGTATGTATGTAATGTATGTATGCCTATGTATGTATGTATGTATGTATGTAGCCTATGCATGTAGCCTAATCCTATGCATGTATGTATGTATGTATGTATGTATGTATGTATGTATGTATGTATGTATGTATGTATGTATGTATGTATGTATGTATGTATGTATGTATGTATGCATGTATGTATGTATGTATGTATGCCTATGTATGTATGTATGTAAGTATGTATGTAGCCCTATGCATTGTAGCCTAATCCTATGCATGTATGTATGTATGTATGTATGTATGTATGTATGTATGTATGTATGTATGTATGTATGTATGTATGTGCGCATGTATGTGCATGTATGTATGTATGTATGTATGTATGTTGTATGTATGTATGTATGTGTGTATGTATTTTCTTTATGATTTCTTATTATGTTCTCTTTGTTTTCCTTACGCTCTGGCCTCTACCTGTCCGCTCTCTCTCTCTCTCTCTCTCCCTCTCTCCTCCTCTCTCATTCTCTCTCCCTTGCTCTCTCTCTCTCTCTCTCTCTGTCCTCTATCTCTATCTCTCTCTCTCTCAAATCTACACCTCCCTCCCCCTCCCTCGGTATCTCCATACTCTCTCTCTCTCCCTCCCGCCCCCTCTCTATCTTTCGCTCTGCCTCTCCGTCTCCTGTCAAAGTTTGCCCTGATCTACTTGTCTCACGCCTTTTTGTCTGTTGTTAAACCATGCCCCACCCCCCCCCCCACCCCCCACTTACCCCTGACCCTATTCACCTCCTTAACCGCCCTGAACCTCCTCTCTCTCTCTCTCCTCTCTCTCGCTCGTCTCATCTTCTCTCTCTCGCTCTCTCTCCGATCTCTCTCTCTCTCTCTCTCTCTCTCTCTCTCTCTATCTCTCTCTCTCTCTCTCTCTCTCTCTCTCTCTCCTCCACTATAGTTGCTCTCGTCTCAGGTGTGTTGTTAAATAATGTTACTATTATTCTATATCATTGTTATGAAACTCGGTGTTTCAATTTGTTAATTTTTAATTGATATTCTTAGATGGTTTCATCAATGTTTGTAAAGCGCTGAGAGCTTGCTTTTATCATGATTTAGCGCTATATAAATGAAATTATTATTATTATATTATTATGTATGCATGTATGTATGTATGTGTGTCCACGGGAAAATTCGGAATCCGGGAAAATTCGGAATCTTCCCGGGAAAAATCGGAATTCTGATTTTTTCCGGGAAAATTCTCAATTTTCCCAAGGCTGGGAAGATTCCGAATCTTCCCGGGAAGATTCCGAATTTTCACGGGAAAAATTCCAATTCTTCCCGGCCTTGGGGAAATTCGGAATTTTCCCGGGAAGATTCCGAATGTTCCCAAGCAAGTAGCTGCATGCCATAGAAAACGATTCAGTTACAATTCAAAAACGTTTAGTTATTATTATGTTGTAGTGATCACAATGCACTTAACACAAATACATTAGGAACTCGTGCGCAAACATACCTAATGATCAATTATGGATTTGTACCTTATTATGTTGAATATTCCACATCAAATACAGCTAAGAAAGAGATGTTTTATTTGTAAATTACTGCATGGAATATTAATAGTGTATCAATTATATCACATTTTTGCGATACCTTTCCATGACAAGTTATTTGCAGGTGTTCCATAAACTTTTCGGAGAGAACTGAAGGCGTGTGAGTGTTTTAATTTGATGACAAAAAGGACAGGACATGAAAATCTGTGCGAGGGCGCACATCTCTTCATATACCTCGCTGCCTATTAGAGTTTGTCTGTCTGTCTCGCAGGTTCATATGTATGAATATGAGTCGCAATGTCGTGTTGTTTTGTGCTTCACGCTACGAGACAATACAAAATCTCTCTCTCTCTCTCTCTCTCTCTCTCTCTCTCTCTCTCTCTCTCTCTCTCTCTCTCTTATACACTGTATTAGTTATAGGCCACGCGCGCGTGTGTGTGTGTGCACGCATGCGTTGAGTGCGTGTGTGTGCGTGTGTGCGTGTGTGTGCGTGTGTGAGAGCGCCTGTATGCACGTGCGTAAGTGCGCATGGTTGGGTGTAAGCTTATATTTATTAACATGTGTTATGATTTATGTTTTATATTGTTTGGATTTTGTTATATTTGACTGTTACAGTATATACAGCACTATGAATCATTTGAATACTATTGTTTATTATAATTATTATAATTATTATAATATAATTATTACCTTTGTTTGTTAATATTCATGTGGTCATTCTCGATAATGTAATGCTTGTTCAGTTCATCTACATTCAACATTTAAGTTTAAGTTTTTCTCTGTTACGCACAATTCTTGTAACTTCGATGTAAGCTTGGGAAAAGATCGGAATTTTTCCGGGGAAAAATCAGAATTCTGAATTTTACCGAGAACAATCCGGGAAA
>CM065693.1:15577756-15584837 GCA_017654935.2 Phymorhynchus buccinoides
ACCCGCTGATAGAGCAATGTTTGTAAGGGGTTACTGCAACGGTAACGTGACACTTTGGGGGCCAAATGATCAAGTTAAACCATAGGGCATTAACGGTGGAAAGAAACCAACATTACTTCTGAACTTGTTCAGTAATATGTCTGTAACTTGGAAAATGTTGGACGACAGTTACACAAATTAGAATTGAAGGATGGTAGGGAAACATGGAAAGAAGAAACGAGCCTCCATGGCACAGTGGCAATGTCACGGGCTAGTGGTTGGGAGGGCCTGGATTCGAATCCCATACGATACTTGAGGCGTTTATTATGTATTATTTTCGGTTTTGTGGGCTTTTTTCTGGTACTTGGTCAACTCCTGCTGCATCCATTTGACGGATGCCATTTAGAGCATTGCTCTAAAAAGAATTATCCATCTGGCCACTACTGCAGGTGTCAAAATGAAGTGTCAGACCAAAACGGATCATCTTCGTCACAATCGTCGTCGTCTTCTAAACGATCTAACATACGAAATTAACCCTTTCACCGCCAGCCATATTTCAGCCAAAAATGTCCATTAAATTTATCTGGATAGAGAACAAAATCCATCTGCAGTATTGGGGATTCTTCTGTGACATGCATAAAATAAGGTCTATCCTTACTTCCCAAATCTAAGACAATAGGGTCTTTGGATAATATTCCCCAATTTGATGCCTTTTAGTGACATAGGTGTTAAATCACTGTGGTGCTAAAAATGCAACTTTGGCGGTGAAAGGGTTAAACAAAGGGGGATAACTATCTTTTTAATTAACTCCCCTCCATCAAAGTTGATTACGATACCAATCAACAAGCTTCCCTTTGGCTCCGATCCACTCATTGCTAGGTGATTGGTACCGTAATCAACTTTGGTGGAGAGGAGGTAATTAAAAAGAGAGTTCTCCCCCTTTGTTCAATTTCGTTATCTCCTCTCTTAGCCTCACTGTTTCATTTCTTGGATCTAACATACATCTTGCTCCCCTAGGACTGCTAGTTTCGGATTCTGCAATCTGGGTATGGCCGTTGGGACCCGTATTGAGAGGCTTGAGAAACAGCGTGACTGTACGGCCCAGAGAAAATGAGACACACACACACACAAAAAACACACACTTCAAACACACAGAAAACTTTAGCTAGCTGCAAGCGTCAACATGAAGCTAACCCAAGGGAACTAAGCCAGTGCGAGCCAGCTGTAAGCCGCTTAAGGGCCAGCCACTAAAATCGCACGACTGTACGGTACGATTCGATTATGTACCCCCAAGGGGCTTTTTGGGGTCTGAAATAAAAAACCTTGAAACCCACATGATCTCGATGCGCTAATCACATATGTTCTTGGAGATCACGTGATTGAATCGTATCGTACAGTCGTACGATTTTAGTGGACGTGTGGCAGGCCCTTTACGAAACCCCCTATGAAGAGCTACAACCGGCCTGCTTGCACCCCCCCTCCCCCCTTTTACATGTTGCCCACCAAAAGTATGTGTTTATTTATTGATAATTGAGAATACGTGTCAATGAAAACAACGAAAAAAATACAACTCATGAACTTGCTAATTGGGTTCCTGCTAACTCGGGTATTCATTTAAAAAAAATGTTTTTACTTGTCTGGTTTTTTTTTTTACTTCGCATATTCATGTATGTATTCGATGGTAATTATCATTCGGGACTAGTCACTATTTCAAGACTAGTGTACATCACTAACAAAAAGAACGTCATGGTCATTCAAACAACCTCGTAAAGGTTTGCTGGTAGGCTAAGTCTTCAGAGATGTATTCCCCTCTGTGTGTTTTTAGGATTTTGTTTTATTTTTATTCATGTGTCTTTAAATCTGCTTTCTGATTCAGGACACAAAGCATCACACAGACGGGTGCCCACCGGTTCTCATAATGCGTTTCGCATAATCCTTTGATCAGAGCCGCGGGCGCAAGTCGAGTGTCTCTTCCAAAAAAACCTGGCAGTTCGCATAAACGGGTTTGCCATTTCGCATATTATGCACTCTTGCAGGTTCTAATGCACTCTACGTGACTTTCTGTTGCTTTCTTACTATCCCTAACCTATCCCTAATCTATCCCTAACCCTATCCCTAACCTAGCCCTAACCCTATCCCTAACCCTATCCCTAACCCTATCCCTAACCCTATCCCTAACCCTATCCCTAACTTTCTGAGTTTCATGCGAAATGCCATGTCCACAACGCTTTGCATGCGAAGCGGCAGTATGTGAATCGGCTTTATGCGAAGCGGCAGTATGCGAAACGGAAATATGCGAACCGGGGCGCACCGACACAGACTTATTATGGGGACTGTCAGTTGTCACGTTGCCTAGCAGTAGTTGTGATGGTACATATGTCCAATTGTAGCTTTTCTCGGCTTCTTTCAGTTCATGCCTTTTGTTAACAAATCATCACCCGCATAAACCAATTTAACAACCCCTTTCACCCAATCAACATCATCCATCAAAATTCATCATACCGCCATGAGGCCGGATTCACCAAAGGGTCTAACAACAGTACGCGTTGCGCTCGCTCAAGATCGGCGAAAACGGTCTAAGAAACACCCATCCGTTTGCCGATAGTGCCTCATGACGTTTTACTCTCTAGGCGAAACACCGAAACCCGAGAAGCAGCGGGCAAACTATCCGAAACTAGTAGGGGGTGAATACGTTTCGGTAGTTTGATGATTGGTCAATTAAAGATTGCTTAAAATAATATAAACATTGACCAAATCAAACAAGAGCTTGTAATATTCCTTCCGCAACACGTTTTTTTTTTACATGTTTCTTTAGAGGGGGCCCCCCCGCCACGCCCGTTTGGCGTAAGCCGTTATTCGCGCGGCGACCGTTTATCTAGAGAAACTCGACCCTGGTCCTCGCAGAGAGATCTCCTCCAGTGTTAGGTAAGGAAACAAAATGTCTGTTGCGTGCTTGCTGGCAATTCGTAACTCTCTCTATATATATCTCTCTTTCTATCCTTCTCAACCGTCCACCTACGACGAGCTCTGCGGCAGGAGGAGAGTCCAGTTTCGTGCGCTGATCGATCCTGCCCTCAGCGACAAATGGGCGCTACTGCCGCCGGTGTTTTCCTCCACAATAACGGCTTATCAATAATGACAATAAACCACACCGCATGTGCCCACGCGCGATTTTTCCCTCGTTTCTGTCACTGGCGTGACTGGCGGGGCTAAAGACCACTCCACGTCATGTGTCACACATTCCCATCTTATGCTAGGAATATGTCTTAATATTTCTCTTTCTAACCAAAGGCTATAAAGGGAAAACGTTTTCAAAACCGTGATTTTGACAACGTGACGTGGTGGGTCTTTAACGGTGGTAGTACCACGGGGGGAGGGGGGGTCCTGATAAATCACCTGCTTGGAAAATAACTGGGGAGAGGTGGTGGGGTGGGGCCGGGGCGTGGCAGAGTGAGACACTAATACATAAGCTCTAAATGTCGAGAGAGGAGAGAAGCAGAAGAGAGAGAGAGAGAGAGGAGAGAAGAGGAAGGGAAGAGAGAGAGAGCGGAGAGAGAAGCGGAAGCGGAAGCGGAAGCGGAAGCTTAATCAGATGATGGGGTTGCAAAACATCATGAATACAAAAGACAATAAACAATAGATACATAAGTAACGCAGTATTCAATAACATTACACTGATGATAAGAAGTAAAACAATTCTGGTAAATACCATCTTGGGAATAAACAGGGGGTTGGGGTGGGAGGGGGGGGTGGGGGAGTGTGCATGGAGAGAGTGAGAAACGGAAGATATATGGACGAATAATGAAGAGAGAGAGAGAGAGAGGAAGGAGTAGAGAGCGATAGAGAAGAGAGAGAGAGAGAGAGAGAGAGAGAGAGAGACAGTACAGAGACAGAGACAGAGACAGAGAGGATACATAGAGACAAGGAGGACGAGAAGATGAGGGAGGGGAGCGGAGGAGGAGAGATACAGAGGACATATTATGCATGACAGTTATTTTCACACTTGTTTTGTTCTCTACCATAGTTCACCAGAGACAGATACAGAGAGGATAGAGACGAGGATTGTATGGGTGTCGTTTGTCTTCGTAGCGCCCCTACTGGTTTTGCGAGACTGTCAACCACCAGAAGGAAAGCTCCCCGGGCTACCCTCCGACCTGATTGCCTTCAAATGTCTGATAACCGCACGCGTTCTAATTGACTCTGAAAAGTACAAACCTGCTCCCGTTTTTTTTTTTTAAAACGCATCTAGCACAACCACGGTAACACGCAGTAGTGACACATGCATACACACACTATACACACCACACACACACACACAACACACACACAGCCACACACACACTGTGGTACACACACGCACACGAACACGCACACACACAAACACACAAACACAACACACACACAGACACACACACACACACACAGTAAGGGATACACCACGCACGCTCTCCCTGGCCCCCCCCCCCCCCTCAGCAGCACACACACACAACAACACCACACAACACACACCACAACACACACGCCACCAGATATAGTTTTCATATTTTGTCGACTAGCAAATTGATTTTTTTGTGTTTCCAAAACAATTATTTGGTTTTGCATCGTGTTTGCTTCACTTGTTTTTCTCGTTTATTTTAATGGCGACAGCACATGAGAAGAAAATGACAACAAAGCGTTTGTTTAGGAGCTTATATTCCCTTATGGTTCAGATAAACTTCATTTTGCTTCTACCTTTGGAGAGCCAGAAATTGAATAACAATAGGATTTGGAACCACGATAACGCACGCGCTGCGCGACGCGCCTTAAATATTACGCACTGATATACGCGCGCATGCCATATGCACACGTACGTACCACCCGGCAGACATACACACGCACAGTTTCAAAGAGCTTACCTTGTACAAATTATATTATATTATTATTATTATTATTAACGTAACTAATAATGCTGATTTAAAATACAGGTGTTTTGTTCCTACATTGATGGTGATGGAAGTCTCCTTAACGTCCTCCGGTATGGAACAGACATATATGGGACATTAGAAGATTATAAAGATGGATTTTGGTGGGGGAACACGATCCCCCTGGAAGCAATGCCACCCGGAGGCAGTTTTGCAACACCAGGACGGAAATCCCGACTTTTAACAATACAGATGTTATATAATGTTTGTATTGATTTGTTGTTGTTGAATGGAGGTTTAACATCCAACCACCTGCAATGGGGCGGAAGAGCCCTTAGGGACAAGTTGTATTGACTGCTTCACCAGAGTTAAATTATTTCTGCGTTTAACGAAATCTGGGTTTATTTATTTAGTTTTAATCTTGCTTTGATTTGTCTTTGTGCACACGCACATGGAGTGTGATATTTGCCATCATTCATCTTCTTTCCTCGCTCTTCAGCGGGATCTGCACGCTACGTCAAAGTAAAATGTAATCCAAACAACGCTTTTATTACTAATTCTCTACCCAATGTCTGGGTTCACATAAATAAAGAAGATAAACACATCAAGCAGTGCGTACAGGCTGGTTTAATGAAAGTCTGATAACTCTGCAGATACAATCTGCTGAAGCCTGGTATTTATTTACCGTTTTATAGCAGCAATGATTGTTTGAAATTTTGTTTAACGTCCTTCGGTCTAAAACAGACACATGTGGGACATTAGTAGACATAAAAGATGGTGGGAACGATCCTGGAAGAAATGCCCGGAGGCCAGTGCAAAACAGCAGGGAGGAAAGTCCCCCGCAATTTTAGGCAAATACAAGTATTTAATTTAATAAACCTTTATAGCCAGAGTAATAAAATGGTATTCAGACTGTAAACAAGTCTGGCACGGGGTGGTAATCAGTGTGCGGCGTTAGACGTAGACAGTTTTTTTTTAAACACTGGTTTTTTAGTAACATGTAAATCAACATAAACAGCCAATCGTTTTCGCTGTTTATCCTAATTTACATGCCACTACCCGTTTATGCTAATTTACATGTTACTTCCCGTATTAACTGTTTAAGACGCAGTCATAACTTATGCCCACTGTCCTGTTTTTGGGACGCTAAGTTTTAGGGGCAATACCCCGTCAAATAAACTTCTACAGCAACATTTATGTGCCAGGCCTGTCAAATGCAGTGGTCTGTCAAACTTATGGTTGCATGATCTAGAAGAAATGTTTCAATGCACATTTCCATGGGCCGGCCCGCCATTTGCAATTTCCTGGACGGGTGATAAAAACAGAAACAATGATTGGGCCCACAGTCCCTACTAAAATTCATATGTTTATACTAGACAAAGAAGAAATGCCAATTAGAGAATGATAAATTATAAAACAATTTTTGTAGGTTTTCAGAAAATACTCCTACTTCCATCTGTAGCTCTGCAAAGGACCGTCCAAAAATGGACAGCGAAGCACGAGAGGGGTGTTTTTTTAATGCTTACAAAGAAGAAATGTCCTGTCTTATCTCCAGAACATACAATGTTCACCATGTTTATCCGGAGACTAGACAGTATTTCACAAAAAATCACAGTATCAGCTATTTGGTGTGTAAAATTATGTAATTGCTAATTTAAAAAAAGTACCAAAATCCCCTACCCTTCTCGTGCCACTGTCCCCAAAATGGACGGTTATGGGTTTTGTCTTCTAAATCACCAAAGAAATGAGCTTTATTCAAATGAATGTTGCATTAATAAATGTTCATATTGGATACAAAACATTATAAAACAGCAACTTTTAAATGAAACATGAAATGTGGGATATTCATGGGTCTTAACTTCCCCCACTCAGAGGTTCGCACTGGCACAAAATCTGTGGAATACCAAAACAAAAAAACCAACAGTCGACAATGAACAAGTCACAATGTCGCCACACGCGAGCGTGCAGTAACAAAAAGAAAAAGAACAACGGAAAACCATGGGCTGTTTAGGTTGGAGTCATGCGATTTGCTCTGACACAAGGTGGCGTTTCAGTTGAAGTCAGTTTTTGCAATAGGGAACTCACTCTCTCTGTCTATTTATCTTTCTGTTCTATCTCCGTTCTATGTCTACAGTTGTTCTCTCTCTCTCTCTCTCTTCTCTCTCTCTCTCTCTCTCTCTCTCTCTCTCTCTCTCTCTCTC
>CM065693.1:15585337-15590337 GCA_017654935.2 Phymorhynchus buccinoides
TCTCTGTGTGAAAAATTAAGCCCCTCACCAGATAGCTATTGAAGTCAGTGTATGTGAGTGCGTGGATCGTAGTGTTATTTATGTGTTTTCCCTACACATTTATTCATACAAATCTAACTGAGTGCATTGTAAAAAAAAAAATACATTAAAAGCAGATAGATACATAATATTAGGCAGGGAGAGGGAGGGGTATGGGTGGGGTGTAGGAGGGGAGGGGTGTTTACATACAGTAACATTTTCAAACTGACTTATGTAACATCATGAAGAGATAGACTGTTGTGTGTGTTGTTCAGTTCGGTGTCGGTGTGTGTGTGTGTCTGTTGTGGTCTTGTGTCGTGTTGCGCGTCCCGGTCTTATGTGTGGTGCGTGTGTGGAGTTGTAGTGTGTTGTTGTCGGTGATGTCCAATAACACTTTCTCACTAGAAATAAAAAAACTAAAACCAAAAACAAGAAAACATAGCAGAAAGATTACATTTGGTCTACATGCCCGCACCCAACCGTTCACCTATCCCGAACGTCTATTAGGTCATGGCCATGTTTTGTCGAGCATATGTGACATGTCTTATACAAAATGCGTGTGTGTTGTTTTTGTACCTTGTGTACAGTGTAGATGACCAGTGGTCGGTGACATATGACCAGTGGTTCAGTTTGACTTAAAAATCAAGTTTTTATTCATTAGCAGCTTATTTCCTGTACACCAGATGATCTAGGCAATTCAATTCAATTGTTTATAATGCAGATGGACCAGTGCTACTGCTACTTGACCAGTGGTCACTTTGAGGTAAATTCCACATTTTCGCTGTTTAGCAGCTTGTTAGTGTGCCATGAGTACTGCTGCGCCTTGTACAATGTAGACGACCAGTGGTCAGTGACAATGACCAGTGGTCACTTTGACATTAAACAAATTAAATTTTGATTCTTAACAGCTTATTTTATAGTCACTAGATAATGCATGCACTTGTATAATGCAGATAGGACCAGAGGTCACCACCACTGACCAGCGGTCAGCTTCAGTGTGGCATGTTCATCTACTGGTCATCTGCACTGCATAAGGTACACAGATCCTTGACACAGAACATGTCACGGACGTCGATAATGGACAACCATAGACCACGCGGATATACATATAGACACGTGGACATCTAGACACGTGGACATAATAGACACGTGGACATATAGACACGTGGACATATAGATACGCGGGGCATTATAGACACGTGGACATATAGACATGTGGACATATAGACACGCATGGCCATATAGAACGGCGTGGACATATAGACACGCGGGGCCATATAGACACTTGGACATAATATAGGCATGATCCCATCAGCAGCAATATACTGGAGGGAAGTGGAGGGAGAGGGGGTGGGGTGGAGTAGGGTAGGGTATTGGGGGCTGAATAATGGTGGAGGTGTATTTTCAGTTTGGCGACGCAAAAAGGGTGTAAGCAATGTAGTGACACATGGGCTTTGTCAGCAGACGAATTGCGTGCTTGGAATGATTCATAAGTTGGAAACACTCTATGCTAACTGTCTCGACTCATCGAGATGGGTTTTTCCTGTATATTTTGCTTCACTGTTTTCCACTCCACATTCCTTTGTGTGTGTGTGCCCTCTCTCTCTCTCGCTCCTCTCTCTCATCCGTCTCCCCACCCCTCTCCCGTCCGGCTTCTCTCTCTCCTCTCTCATTCGTCTCTCTCTCTCTCTCTCTCTCGCTCCTCCCTCTCTCATTCTCTCTCTCTCCCTCTCATCCTCTCTCTCTCTCTCTCTCTCTCTCGTCTGCTCTCTCATCTGTCTCTCTCATCTTCACCCCCCCCCCCCCCCCTGGCATCTCTCTGCCTCTCTGTCTCTCTCTGTGTGTGTCTCCCTCTCTCTGTGTGTCTCTCTCTCCTCTCTCTCTCTCTTCCTAATTCTCTCCATCTCCAGGATCATCTTCCTCTCTCTCTCTCTCTCTTTCATTCATTCATTCTCTCTCTCTCCATCACTCTCCTTCTCTCTCCCTCCCTCTCTATCTCTCACTCTCTCTATCTCTCCCTCCCTCCCTCCATCTCTCCCTCCCTCCATCTCTCTCTCACTCTCTCTCACACAATCTCTCTCTCTCTCTCTCTCTCACTTGTCCTCTCGTCTCATCTCTCGCACTCCTCACTCTCACTCTCTCCTCCTCTCTCTCTCTCTCGTCTCTCTCGCCTCCGCTCTATCATCTGGTCTCTCTCTCTCTCTTCTTTCCTCCTCCTGCTCTCCCTGCTCTCTCGTCCTACCTCTCTACCTCGTCTCTTCCTCCTCCCTCCTCCCTTCCTCTCTCTCTCTCTCTCTCTCTTCTCCCTCTCTCTCGTTCTCCCTCCCTCTCTCCCTCTCTCACCCCCTCTCTCTCTCTCACTCTCTCTGTGTCTCTCTTTCTGTCTCTTTCTCTCTGTGTCTCTCCTCTCTCTCTCTCTCGTCTCCTCTCTCTCTCTCTCTCTCTCTCATTTTCTCTGTTTTTCTCTCCTCTCCTCTCTCTCTCTCTCTCTCTCTCTCTTCCTCCTCTCTGTGTGTCTCTCCTCCTATATCTCTCGTGTCCTTTCTTTTTATCTCACCATCTCTACTTCTCTCTCTCTCTTCCACCATCATATCTATCTCTTTCTGTCTCTCTATCTGTCCGTTTCTTTGTCTGTCTGTCTGTCTTCCCTATCTGTCTCTGTCCTCTCCCCTCTCTGTCTCTGTCTCTGTCTTCTGTCTCTCTCTCTCTCTCTCTCTCTCTCTCTTCTCTCTCTCTCTCTCTCTCTCTCTCTCTCTATCTCTCTCTCTCTCTCTCTCTCTCTCTCTGTAGCTATCTTCTTTATACCAATCAATGACATAAACCTGCGTTGTTTTCCCTTCATTCTTATTTTAGTTACACGCACGCACGCACGCACACGCACGCACCGCACACACAACACACACACACACCACACAACACACCACACACACACACACACGCACGCACGCACACCATACACACGCACACACGCACGCACGCACGCACGCACGCACACACACACACACACACCGCACGCAACGCGCGCGTGCACGCACGCACGCACACACAAATACACAAGCGCGCGCGCACACACACACACGCACAAGCACACGCACACACGCACACACACACACACCCCACACCACACAGCTCCCTCCTCCCCCGCCCCAAGTTCGCCACCACAACACCCACTCCATCCCAAAATCACACTCGCACACACACACCCATACATACATACATACAACATACATACATACATACACACATAAACACACACCCCCCCACACACACACAACACACACACCATACACATCTCTCTGTTAATTTATCTCTCATTCGGACTCATTCAGTTTGAATTCAAATTAGAGATGTTAAACCGATTTCATCAGTCCGCTTGATCGCAATGTTGTTTGAACTGCCCCCCCCCCCCCCCTCCCTCCCCCCACCCCTGATCTGATTGTTAAAACAAAAAGCTTGGCTGGAAATTGTAACAAAAGATAAAGCAGTCGGCAAGCCCTATTGTTATACTATTATCAAGTTCTTCATCCCAAGAGCGAAGAGCGGGATAGAGAGAGAGAGAGAGAGAGCTAGGAGAGAGCTGAAAGATCTGAGATTGAGTGATATATCGAGTCATCTCTCTGATAGAGAGAGTCTTTCTCGCTTTCCTTCTTTATCTCGCGAGCTCTCTCTCGATCTCGCGAGTCGGCGATCCTACATCGCTCGCTCCGCTCGTTCTCTATTTCTCTGTCTCTCTCTATCTCTCTCTTCTCTTTCCTCTCTCTCTCTATCTGCGTCACTTTCCTCTCCTCTCTCTCTCTCTCTCTCTCTCTCTTCTCTCTCTATCTCTTTATCTCTCTCTCTCTCTCTATTTCTACACTCTCTCTCTCTCTCTCTCTACGAGAGAGAAGAGACAGCGATCTTCACAGAGAGCTCCCCATCCTTCCTTGATCCATGCCTTCTTGCCCTGCTCTTCCTGGCCCAACTGGAAGTCCAAGGGTAGTGTGTTTGTTACAACCGAGAGAAAAAAACAGGATGACTAGAGAGAGAGAGAGAGAGAGAGAGAGAGAGAGAGAGAGACTCTCTCGTGTCTCTCTACTGCTTAGTTGGGTCCTGACTCTCAGAGAGACTTCTCTCCCCTTTTCCCCCCTTTCCCCCCTTGAAAACTTTAACTTCTTTTTTTCAGTAGAGCGAGTGTAGAGAGAGATTAGATAGAGAAGAGTAGAGAAGAGGTAAGAGAGAGGAAGGAGCAGAGGAGAGAAGAGGAAGAAGAGATAAGATAAGAGAGAGACGAAGAGAGCTTCCATACTCTAGGCCGTCTCTTCTCCTCGCTGCCCGTATATCGCCACCGAGAGGACGTCGACCACAGATAGAGACAGGGGTGGGGGGTGGGGTTGTGGGATAAACGGACAAATAGAGAGACGGAAACGGAAAACAAATACAGAAAAAGACAGTCAAAACGTTGATTCCATTTACTTGACCGGCCGACAGAAGATAATGAAGAATTGTTTGAAGTGATTAAATCTAGCTGATGCCGTGGGTTGTTGTTTTGTTCTGTAATCCCAGTGCTATAGGAACAGGAGTGTGTTGGAGCTGAGCCGGGGACTATGTTTGTCCCCATCATCTCTCCCTGTCTCTCTGCCTCATTCCCTCTATCCGTGTGTGTCTCTGTCTTTCCACCCCTCTCTCTCCCTCTCCCTCTCTCCTCTCTCTCTCTCGTCTCTTCCCTCTTCGAAGATCTCCTCCGTTCCTCTGCAACCGGGCGTTGCTCAACTCTTCCTCGTCTTACTCTCCCTCGAGTCTTCCTCAACTCTCTCCGTCTCTCCCTCACCCGGCATCCCTCCCTCCTCTATCCGTGTCGCTCTGTGTGCTTTTCTTGAACCTATTCTTGAGAAAACGCGACAAGGACATTATATATTTTTTTGGGTACTCTCAGCTTGAAAAAGTGTGTGTGTGTTGTGCGCAGTGTGTGTGTGTGTGTTGTGGGGGGGGGGGGGGGGGAGGGG
>CM065693.1:15600337-15605337 GCA_017654935.2 Phymorhynchus buccinoides
ACACACACACACACACACACACAAGCATACTACGCTGGGCTATGCTATGCTATATGCTCAACCACAACCAGACTGATAACAATGGATTAATAATGTTGAAAGCAGATACAGAAAGAGAAGGGAGGACGAAAAAGAAATGTGAACTGGTATCATATATACTAAGAGGGGAGAGAAGTAACAGAAGGGGGAGGTTAACAGGTAGACAGACAGACCTATTGACAGACAGAGAATGAGAAAGAGGGAGTGAGAGAGACGGGGGGGGGGGGGGGAGAGAGAAGAAAGAGAAAAAACGGGAGAGAGAGAAGGGGAGAGAGAGACATACAGACAGAGATCGAGAGAGAGACCGGAGAGAGATGGGGGGGGGGGGGGGGGAGGGGGGGGGGTGGGGGGTTTTTAGGGGGGGGGCGAGAGGGAGAGTTTAACAGACGAATGGACAGACAATCACAGACAAACAGGCGGACTGACAGGCCGAATACAAAAAAAGATAAAGTTAGGAAAGAGTGAGTGAGCATACCTTAGAGAGCACGAATTATCGACTTTAAAAGTCTTCAACCAGGTGCTGAGGAAGTGTAAACCAGACTGAGGGCAGAGTTAAGACAGAAAAGAGGTTACAAAGGGAATTTAGAGCACATCTCACTCAGATCGTTAAAACAATTAGGGTAAAAACTGTTCACAGGCCGTTTGTTGGTAAGGGTTAAGAAAGGAAGATGGGTAGGGGTACAGGAAGGGAAGGGGAGGGAGAAGGGTGGTTGTTAGTGATAATGTTAATGTAAGGGGTGACAGGTGGGGGGAAGGGTGGAGTGGGAGTAGTTGGCAGAGCCTGGAAGTATGTATCGATGTGTAGGGGTATGAATGGAAGTACATCCAAGGTATTTAGTGTTGATTGGCGATAGAGCGGGTGCATGGACAAGCCTGCAAATGAAAGTGTGTATGTGTGTGTGTGTGTGAGGATCCATGGGTGCACCCAATTCTGGCACAACCACCCCAAATGTATCAGATGGCCCTCCCAAGGGCACCAAGTCATCACAAGGGTGCCCTCACATATCCCCACCAAAAATGACCAGAGACACTATTTCAGGGGCATTGAGTCACCACCACCATGGTACCAAGTCCCCACCATCAGGGCCCCAGGAGGAACAGGGACACTATTTCAGGGGCATTGAGTCACCACCATGGTACCAAGTCCCCACCATCAGGGCCCCAGGAGGAACAGGGACACTATTTCAGGGGCATGGAGTCACCACCATGGTACCAAGTCCCCACCATCAGGGCCCCAGGAGGAACAGGGACACTATTTCAGGGGCATGGAGTCACCACCATGGTACCAAGTCCCCACCATCAGGGCCCCAGGAGGAACAGGGACACTATTTCAGGGGCATTGAGTCACCACCATGGTACCAAGTCCCCACCATCAGGGCCCCAGGAGGAACAGGGACACTATTTCAGGGGCATGGAGTCACCACCATGGTACCAAGTCCCCACCATCAGGGCCCCAGGAGGAACAGGGACACTATTTCAGGGGCATGGAGTCACCACCATGGTACCAAGTCCCCACCATCAGGGCCCCAGGAGGAACAGGGACACTATTTCAGGGGCATTGAGTCACCACCATGGTACCAAGTCCCCACCATCAGGGCCCCAGGAGGAACAGGGACACTATTTCAGGGGCATGGAGTCACCACCATGGTACCAAGTCCCCACCATCAGGGCCCCAGGAGGAACAGGGACACTATTTCAGGGGCATGGAGTCACCACCATGGTACCAAGTCCTCACCATCAGGGCCCCAGAAGGAACAGGGACGGGCGCACCCAACCGCTCCACCCCCGCCAGAACAGCTCTCCATGTCCACTAGTCCTATACGTTCAGCCCATTTGGGTAGTTGGGTTTGAGCTTGTGTCGCCAGAAACGTTCAAGTCGGCGTCGGACTGTGACTGCTGTACTCCCCTCTTGTTTGATCTGTTCGATGACTGTCGCCCTCAAGTCCTCCACACTGTGGTCAGTCTTGCTGAAGCGCTTGGCCACCAGTGTCTCCACCCGTCTGTCGCTGGTTTGGGAGGTGGGCGTGCTAGTGGAAGAACTGCTCCTTAAGCTCGACCGGTGTGTGTGAAACCGGCGTTGTACGTATGTGTGCATGCATACACACTAGGCAATGCATAGGGACAGATAAGTATATGCACGCATTCTCGCGCCGTTGGAAATATAAAAAAGTGGCAAATTTGTAGGTTGCCGTTTTCATAAGGTTTTTTTCCTTCTCCATTTATATCGGCTGGTTGAGAGAGAGAAAGAGGGAGAAAGAGAGAGAGAGAGAGAGAGAGAGAGAGAGAGAGAGAGAGAGAGAGAGAGAGAGAGAGAGAGAGAGAGAGAGAGAGAGAGAGAGAGAGAGATTGAGAGAGAGAGAGAGAGAGAGAGAGAGAGAGAGAGAGAGAGAGAAAGAGAGAGAGAGAAAGAGAGAGAGAGGGAAAGAGAGAGAGAGAGAGAGAGAGAGAGAGAGAGAGAGAGAGAGAGAGAGAGAGGAGAGAGAGAGAGAGAGAGAGAGAGAGACAGACTGACAGATAGACCTTGAGACAGACAGACAAACTGACAGACAAACTGAGAGACAGTGACAGAGACAAATACATCAACAGACAGACAGACAGAAACAGACACAGGCAATAAACACAGGGTCACTCTGGAACGCTAAAAAAAGAAAAAAAGAAAAAGCTCCTGAAAATAGAACTTGATGCCAGTGCGTGCGTGCCAACATGAATAAGTGAACTGCCATAAAGAGAAACACAACCAGAGAGAGAGAGAGAGAGAGAGAGAGAGAGAGAGAGAGAGAGAGAGACAGAGAGAGAGAGAGAGAGAGAGAGAGAGAGAGAGAGAGAGAGAGAGAGAGAGGAGAGAGAGAGAGAGAGAGAGAGAGAGAGAGGAGAGAGAGAGAGAGAGAGAGAGAGAGAGAGAGAGAGAGAGAGAGAGAGAGAGAGAGAGAGAAGAGAGAGAGAGAGAGAGAGAAGGAAGAGAGAGAGGAGAGAGGGTGAGAGAGGGGAGTGAGAGAGTGTTTCCTTGGTAGTCAACGAACCATGCGCACAGCAATGAAAGGAAAATGTATATGTACACATAAGACCGAGTCCCCGAGAGAGAGAGAGAGAGAGAGAGAGAGAGAGAGAGGAGAGAGAGAGAGAGAGAGAGAGAGAGAGAGAGAGAGAGAGAGAGAGAGAGAGAGAGGAGAGAGAGCCCTGACGCTAAAACAAATGTTAACAACAAAATAATGAGAGAGAGAGAGAGAAGAGAGAGAGAGAGAGAGACAGAGAGAGAGAGAGAGAGAGAGAGAGAGAGAGAGAGAGAGAGAGAGAGAGAGAGAGGGGGGGGGGGGGGGGGGGGGCAGGGGGATGCCAATAACTCGACTGTTACGTACATATAACAACGCTGCATAATTAAACACGTATATCCATGTATATATTGGATTTATAATAATTGGTTTCTAATCAGATAGCATTCTCATCAAAAAGCAAAATGAGCGAAATAAACGGAGAAAGGACAAAACAAAACAAAATGGGGAGAGGAAAAACCAGACATACAGAAGGACAGAAAGAAAGGTATTAGACACTTTATAGTCACAGAGGCGTCTCTGTGAAATTCGGGTTGCTCCCACGTCGAGAGCGCTTCGCAGCCAGAGGCGCGCCACCCAATTAAAAAAACAACACAATTTGCATGTAATTTGTGTGTGACTGACGAGGAAGGAAAGATGGGGGTGGGGGTGGGTGCATTTTGACCAAATGACAACTTGTTTCGTTGACACTGAGTTTAACGTGTGCCAAGCGCATGGGCGCACGGGACCTCGGTTTATCGTCTTATCCGAAAGACTCAACGTTCAGACCGTAAGGCCTAGTACAAAGTGAGAGGGAAGAAAAAATCACCATGTACCCAGGTTCGAACTCGGGTTTACTTGACACATTCAAGGCGAATGCTTTACCTCTGTGCCACTCTGCACCTCAACGCACAAGGGGGTGATGCACTAACAGTCAAGCCATTAAACAAAAATGAAGAGGAAAATAAAGAAGGGGAAAGGCAGCATAAAAATGACAGGAAAAACTTTATACGTGGTGAATTTTGTTTTGATTAGAAATGCACGAGGACACACAATCAGCTCTTTCACACTCCTTTCAAGCACACACGCGCACACCGTAGGCTATTTAGGGATTATGTGCGTGCGCGCGCGCATATACACACACACACACACATACACACACACACACACACACACACACACACACACACACACACACACACACACACACACACACACACATACACGCACGCACACACACACGCACGCACATACACGCGCACGCGCCCCCCCCCCACCCTATATCTCTCTCTCCTTTTCTCATTAACTTATTTCCCACTCGATCTTTATGAAATGTTTACATCCTTTCACGTTTATGTGAATGATGTATTGCATAAATGCTTTAAGACAACAACAACAACCCAACATAACTAAGCCACACAAAAAAAATTATGATAGAAAGAAAATAAGTATTGTTTATTACAAACAAGGACGAAGAAAAAACCAAAAAACATACAAAAGAAAACTCGTAACAGACTGGATTGGTTTGTTTTGATTTTAAATCAAGCTAGATGCACAAAGAACCTCAACATAAGGTCACCGACCTAGAATCACGAGCAAAGTATATAACGCGGCTTTAAAGAACATTACAAAGGGGGATTTCAAAGACGTAGGACGGGTCGTGAAATGTAGTGTGAAAAACATGAACAAACAAAACAAGCAAGCCACAGACATGGCTTATTTGTTTCTTCGCCCCCAAACAAGAAGAAGAAGAGAGAAAGTCACGAAGAAGGAAACAAAGAAAGAGAACCACTATGGTATAATAACTAAGACGGGAACGAAGGAAGTCGTGAAAGACACACTGCCTTTGATTAGATGATTACGCGTAGGGAACAAAAACAAACAGACAAACAAACAAACAAACAAACAAGCAAGCAAAAATGAAACTTCACT
>CM065693.1:15610337-15615337 GCA_017654935.2 Phymorhynchus buccinoides
TCATGCTTTCTAATGCGTCCCCAGCTTCTTCCAAAGTTATTTCCCCTTCAAGACTATCTTTTTCTTCTTGACTAAGTTTGGGTAATTCATCGACCAGACCTTCAATTTGGCATTGTTCTACATCTCTTCTGGAATATAATTGTTTGTAAAATGTATTTACTTCTTTGACAATGTCATCATTTTCAGTTAAAATTAACCCATCTTTAGTTTTTAATTTCATTATTTGTTTGCTTATATAATTCCCCTTTTCCAATCCACAAATGTATTTGGTTATTTTTTCCCCATCAGCTACCCACCTTGCCCTAGATCGCAACAAAACACCTTCTATTCTGTTATGACAAGCTCTTGTTTTTTATTCTCTAAATCCACTTTCTGGTCCTCATTGAGTGTTGTTTTTCTTTCTATTTTTGTTTGTGGCTCAAGCCACAAACCTATGACTCACTCTGTCGGTCGGTCCGTCGGTCTGTCTGTCTGTCGGTCCAAAATTGTCGCACATTTTGACAAAATTGTCGAACTTCAAATCGAGGCTACACTTCAAATTGAGGCCGCTCTTTAACATGATGTATTTTAAAAGCGTACAAAATAATAAACATACGTAATACAGACACTACAAGAGACACGACGAGTATCCGGTGCTTCTTTTGATGAGTATAAGTAGGATACATAGTTTTAAATGTTTTCCAAAAGATATAAAAAGTTACGAAATGGTGCAGAGATACATTCTGGTTTACAGATTAAAATTATTGAAAAGTCAGGGGAGGTGACTCATGATTGGAGTGGTAAACATAGACCGCGAGCCACAAACTATTGCGATTTCGCGCTTGTTTTCTATATTCTCTTCAAGTTCTTTTTCTGTTTTCAAAGTATCTCTTTTTTTTCATAGTTGCATAAGCTATTATTTTCCCTCTAATTTTCATGAGTAGTGTATCCAAAAATAACTGGTCAGAAATAACTAACTGAAGGTCAAGTCTTGGAACCTTAGGTACTGTGTCACGGTTGTAGGGCAAGGATGCATATTCTTCAATAACTTCTTTAATCACCCCATTCACTTCTTCTGCATAGTGTTTATCTTTCAAGAGAGAACTGTTACATTTCCACAATAAATGTCTTTTCTCTTTTGTACCACTCTGTAAAGTAAGTGAAATTAAAGAATGATCAGTTCTATAGCCTGGGCATATATCTACCTCGCTAACATAACTACACAATACATCCGACATTAAAAAGTAATCTAACCTGCCTTGCTGTATGGGGTTGTGTCGTCTCCAAGTGTAGCGTCTAAGTTCCGGGTTCAATTCCCTCCAAATATCAATTAAGCTTAAATTATCCATCATGTCATCTATTTGTTCTTGTGCCTTTGTGTTATTATTATGTTTATAGTTTGAACAGTCGATACTAAAGTTGCGCACACAGTTCCAGTCTCCCGCAATAATTACCCTTTATCCCCCAACCTCACAGATTCTCTGCTCTAATTCAATATAGAAGTCTGGGCTGTCACGATTAGGTCCGTACAAATTAACGAGTAGCAATTCCACATCTAACGCTTTAATTGAAGCAAAACTTGCGTTGCCATTTGGATCTTTGTAGATTTTATTTAATTGAAAATCAAAATTATTATTGGACAATATGGCAACACCGCAGGAGTTAGAACTGTGTGATGCAAAGTAACACTTATATCCCCATTCAGCCCTAATGTACTTTTCTAACTTGGGATCAAATTATTATTATTATCATTATCATTATTATTAACACTGTCCGTTACTGCGGTGTGGTCTGCATTTATGTCGGTATTGTCATAGGAGCAGCTTTGCCCTTGTTACACCCCTACTCTTTTTTTGCCTTAGGTATAATTTATGGTTATACCACACACAAACGTCTAGCCCACCCCTCTGTTATCTGGCAGTCATGGTCGGAAACGACAGACTGGCATGCAGTGGTGCTCTCATATCGTTTTCATAATCCATTGTTGGTAGTGTATTGCGTAACATAGCTCTCATGGATGGTATTTATAGTATTTCCCTCGATCGAATACAGGGAATTGTCTTTCCATCTTGCCTATCAAAAGAGACAAACGAGAGAGAGAGAAGATGAGAGAGAGAGAGAGAGAGAGAGAGAGAGAGGCGCGCGGAGAGAGAAGAGATACCGTGCCGAGAGAGAGGAGAGAGAGATGAGAGAGAGGAGAGGAGAGAGAACTGAGAGAGAGAGAGAGAGTGAGGGAGAAGAGAGGAGAGACTGGAGAAGAGACGAGAGTGAGAGAGGAGATGTGAGAGGGAAGACTGCCATACGAGAGTGAAGATGCGATTAGAGAGAGAGATATGGGGTCACTGGAACTGGAAAACTTTATTTCCACACAAGGATAAAGAAGAGAGAGAGAGAGAGAGAGATTGCCGAGAGAGAGAGAGAGAGAGAGTTTGAGAGAGAGACAGAGAATGGAGAGAGAGAAGAGGAGAGAGAGACACTGGACACACTGGACTCTGGACACTTGGAAGAACTTTATTTGAGAAGGAGAAAGAAAGAGAGAGAGAGAGAGAGAGAGAGAGAGAGAGAGAGAGAGAGAGAGAGAGAGAGAGAGAGAGAGAGAGAGAGAGAGAGAGAGAGAGAGAGAGAGAGAGAGAGGAGAGGAGAGAGAGAGAGAGAGAGAGAGAGAGAGAGAGAGAGAGAGAGAGAAGGTGAACTGACAAAATGCCTTAGGAATGCCACCTGGCGTCAAAGGTATGGGACCGTAACTAGCCTACACCTAAACAGCTCGCTCACTTCAATCAAATCAATCAAATCAATCATCATTTATTGTCCCTATGGGTTTTTTTTACAATAAGGACATTTGTCTAGCAGTTCATCAATTCAATCAAATAAATACAAACTACAATACATGAATACAGATATCTTAATGTGTCCGCTCGCGTGTACACCCCCCACCCCCACCCCCCACCACGGCAACACAGTGACAGGCCATTTTTTTTCCCATCATTGTAATCAAAACTGAGATTTTGTTGGTGTGGGTGTGGGTGGGGTTGATGTTCTAGCTTTCATTCCGCTATTACAATGTAAATCACACTTCTATTTTATTATTGGCATTGCAAAAACTGTCTCATTAAAAGACACTGGATTTTATTCATTATCCTTCCTTAAAACAACTTACACACGTAATGGGGAAAAAAAGGGTGAAAGAAATATCTTGCCAAAACTGTTTCTTTCTTAAAAAAAAAAAAAAGGAATCCCCGGAATGCTTCGTCAGCACATTCTTACCAGCGGGGATGTGGCTCAAATGTCGATGTTTGTTTATATCAGCCCCCTGTGGAAACACCGAGGGGGGGGGGTGGGTCTTATTGCATAAATGGGGGGGGGGGTATGTGGGGGGGGGGGGTGGTCTTTTGCATAAATAGTTCCCCCCACCTTCTGGGAGTTATGTGCTTGTAACTTCCTCTAATCTGTCACTCTCTTTGACTCTGCCTTTTTTTCCCTTTCCTTTCTGTTATCTACTATCTTGCTACCTTACCGGTCCACTCTTCCTGCCTTTGCCCTGTCCTTACTGTTATCTACTATCTTGCTACCTTACCGGTCCACTCTTCCTGCCTTTTCCCTGTCCTTACTGTTATCTACTATCTTGCTACCTTACCGGTCCACTCTTCCTGCCTTTTCCCTGTCCTTACTGTTATCTACTATCTTGCTACCTTACCGGTCCACTCTTCCTGCCTTTTCCCTGTCCTTACTGTTATCTACTATCTTGCTACCTTACCGGTCCACTCTTCCTGCCTTTTCCCTGTCCTTACTGTTATCTACTATCTTGCTACCTTACCGGTCCACTCTTCCTGCCTTTTCCCTGTCCTTACTGTCATCTACTATCTTGCTACCTTACCGGTCCACTCTTCCTGCCTTTTCCCTGTCCTTACTGTTATCTACTATCTTGCTACCTTACCGGTCCACTCTTCCTGCCTTTTCCCTGTCCTTACTGTTATCTACTATCTTGCTACCTTACCGGTCCACTCTTCCTGCCTTTTCCCTGTCCTTACTGTTATCTACTATCTTGCTACCTTACCGGTCCACTCTTCCTGCCTTTTCCCTGTCCTTACTGTTATCTACTATCTTGCTACCTTACCGGTCCACTCTTCCTGCCTTTTCCCTGTCCTTACTGTTATCTACTATCTTGCTACCTTACCGGTCCACTCTTCCTGCCTTTTCCCTGTCCTTACTGTTATCTACTATCTTGCTACCTTACCGGTCCACTCTTCCTGCCTTTTCCCTGTCCTTACTGTTATCTACTATCTTGCTACCTTACCGGTCCACTCTTCCTGCCTTTTCCCTGTCCTTACTGTTATCTACTATCTTGCTACCTTACCGGTCCACTCTTCCTGCCTTTTCCCTGTCCTTACTGTTATCTACTATCTTGCTACCTTACCGGTCCACTCTTCCTGCCTTTTCCCTGTCCTTACTGTTATCTACTATCTTGCTACCTTACCGGTCCACTCTTCCTGCCTTTTCCCTGTCCTTACTGTTATCTACTATCTTGCTACCTTACCGGTCCACTCTTCCTGCCTTTTCCCTGTCCTTACTGTTATCTACTATCTTGCTACCTTACCGGTCCACTCTTCCTGCCTTTTCCCTGTCCTTACTGTTATCTACTATCTTGCTACCTTACCGGTCCACTCTTCCTGCCTTTTCCCTGTCCTTACTGTTATCTACTATCTTGCTACCTTACCGGTCCACTCTTCCTGCCTTTTCCCTGTCCTTACTGTTATCTACTATCTTGCTACCTTACCGGTCCACTCTTCCTGCCTTTTCCCTGTCCTTACTGTTATCTACTATCTTGCTACCTTACCGGTCCACTCTTCCTGCCTTTTCCCTGTCCTTACTGTTATCTACTATCTTGCTACCTTACCGGTCCACTCTTCCTGCCTTTTTTCTCTCCACGAAATACTTTCAAAAACATTTCCTTCAGCCGAAGTCGGACTTGCTGGGCCTAACTATTATGTCTTAGTTAGGCGCATAACGGCAACATGACGCAT
>CM065693.1:15622837-15625337 GCA_017654935.2 Phymorhynchus buccinoides
TCCAGACCACAGGGACAGACTGGTGATGGCGCCAGCTTCATCTCTTGCCTCCTTGTGAAGGGGACATCTCTGCAGGAGATGTTCTGTTGTCTGGTCTTCCACACCACAGGGGCAGACTGCTGGTGGGCCACACTTCATCTCTTGCCTCCTTGTGAAGGGGGACATCTCTGCAGGAGATGTTCTGTTGTCTGGTCTTCCAGACCACAAGGTCAGACTGGTGATGGCGCCAGGTTCGTCTACCGAAGCTTGTGGTTGTTGAGCCTGATGTGGCCGGTAGTTCCGGTGCGACGGAACTACTTGCTGTTTCCGGAACAATGGATAGTAGTCGTCCCTATGCATCGATGGCCTTGTTAAAACCCTTTCATCGCGACTGTCACCTCTTGGCACCACAATGATTGAGCACCCTTGTCACTAACAGGCATCACAGTCATGAGGGTCTGGTAACCAATGACCTTATGTTTGTAATTTTGGGAGGAAAGGATATGCCCTATTTTATGCATGCCACAGAAGAACCCCCCATTTTGCAGACGAGATATTGTTCTACCCGGGTAAGTTTAATGGTAAATTTGGGATGAGGAATGGCTAGCGTTGAAAGGGTTAAAGACTTAATTAGTTTCTTCTTTTGATGAAAACTGATAACGTTCAAGTCCTTCACCGCAGTGAAGCCACGATGCCATGATTAGTATTAGTCTCTGCAATACGCCTAGCAATAATCAATGTAAAGTACAATTTACCATGATGCTTTTTAGAGACAAATATAATAGGGTGATATCAGGTTTTGGGGGTAATGATTTTGCTTTGGTATTACTAATATTGTTGGATATAATTATGATCATGTAATGTAAAAACATTTTGAGAATGATGATTAATATCTGTTATCCAGAGCTTGGGACTCACAATTTCCAAGGCTGAGCTCTTTGTTTTATTTACTCCACATAGTGATTAGATAAACTGTTATCTCAAGATTTTATGTTAACATTTTTGAATAACTTCCATGGCATAGCTTTGTATAAATGTGTCTGTCGTCTTGGTCTGTGTGTTTGTCTTCTTTACGTATTTGTTTGCTGTTTGCTTCTCATTTGCTTTTTTCCCTTGTGAAATAATGTGGGGAAAAAATTGTTTTTAATCAATGCATTGGTAACCTTCGCATTGCAACACCCCATGTAAATGATAGTTTGACACGTTTTACTATGGCTTACATAAATTGTAAAAGTAAAATAAAAATAGATGATTTATGCTTTTCATGTTTGTTAGTATTACTTAACGTCAATACCTAGCAGAAAAAGTGAATGGCATCTGTAAGACAGTATTTTTTTTAATATCTACGTGTAGTGTACGCATTATTGAATACATTATGTTGTCCATGTTCTTTTGTTGTTTTATCTGTGTAGGTTTGAAATGTCATGTCGCATCCTCGTGTTGTTGGGTTTTTTTTTGTTTTTGTTTTTTTACATTCTTGAGTTATTGTGTTCTCTTGTATTTTACTTAGAAATATATATATTAGAACTTACGAAGGATTTGTTGTGGTTTTTTCTTCAGATATGTTTGTGGTGGGTTTTTTTGGGGGGGGTTTGTTTTTTGTTTTTTTTGAACACGAACATTACTCAAATATTATACATTAATATGGTTTTGTTTCTGAGGTTCACAAATAAAGACATTGGACACAGAAAACCATCAAAGCAAACTATATATATATATATGTATATGTGTGTGTGTGTGTGTGTATATGGTGTATATGTATATGTATGTTGTGTATATGTGTGTGTGTGTGTGTGTGTGTGTGTGTGTGTGTGTGTGTGTGTGTGTGTGTGTGTATATATGTGTGTGTGTGTGTGTGTGCGTGTGTGTGTGTGCGTGTGTATGTATGTGCGTGTGTGCGTGAGAGTGTGAGAGAGAGAGTGTGTGAGAGAGGGGAGTGTGTGTGGAGAGAAAGACGAGTGAGACGAGGATGGAGAGAGAGAGAGAGTGAGAGGAGAGAGTGTAGTGTGAGAGAGTGAGTGCTGAGAGGAGAGAGAGAGAGAGAGAGAGAGAGAGAGAGAGAGAGAGAGGAGAGAGAGAGAGAGAGAGAGAGAGAGAGAGAGAGAGATAGAGAGAGAGAGAGAGAGAGAGAGAGAGAGAGAGAGAGAGAGAGAGAGAGAGAGAGAGAGAGAGAGAGAGAGAGAGAGAGAGAGAGAGAGAGAGAGAGAGTACGCACGCTCGTACTTGTGTGCGTCTGCATGTGTATGTGTATTTGTGAATCCAGCTTAAATCATGTTTATCACACACACACACACACACACACACACACACACACACACACACACACACACACACACACACAACACACACACACACACAACGTACACACAGCAAAAACTCACGCACGCACGTGCACACGCACGCACCCCTCTCTCGTAATCATTAATTCAAAATATGTCTTGCGATCTCTTCAAAAGTGGGATGACAAGGCTCGAAGAGATGTACTTTTCGATATGAATCACTTTATGCACAGTATAATGAT
>CM065693.1:15652837-15665337 GCA_017654935.2 Phymorhynchus buccinoides
ACAATAAGCCTAGGGTCTCCCATAACCATATATATTCTTGATCATCATGTGACAACCTATTCAGATCTTGAGTTTGTATCTGCCAGTGCAATCCTCCGCCAAGGAAGACTCACAAAATCCGAAATTTGCTTCCTTCATGTCGGAGCTGTATCTCCACAATGTGTTGTTTTGTTGTTGTTGTTCTTGTTCTTGTCTGTTCAGTTCATTTATCTTTAATTTAAAAAAAAAAAGTTTGATTGTGTTAATTTAGGTCTGTGAATTGCATTCCACGCACGAGTGCCATCGTGGATCACGCGCATAATGATAGTGGCCGCTCCTGGAAGAACAAAGCATGGGCGCGCCTTGATTTCATTTTTCATTTTTCAATCATGACCAAAATCTTTATCAACATCGTGTGTCATTTTATGTTGATATTACTATTATTATCAATAGTGTTATCGGTGTTAGTTTCGCATTTAATGTTTGCACTCCAGCAAAGTACATAAATGTAACCCTTTCCGTACCCCGTGGGTGTGTTTGCACCCATACTTTCACTTTTTGCTTCATAATTTCAAAACCGTTCATTGAATCTTGCTGACATTTTATGACGTCGTCAATCAAAGATTCGAGCATACGCACGCCAAACATCAAGCATTTGTGTTGGAGAAGAAAAACAAGACGAGTAAATAAACCACAAAGTCGTCGTTTAACATGACAACATACCATCAGTATTGACAGTTCACCGTAACAATAATACTACCGATTATGTATAATAAATGCAACAACCAAACCAACCTACCGTTCAGAAACGTGTGGTCCGAATTCGGCCCGGAAGTGTGGTCCGGAGTTGGGCCGTGGTGTCGTCGGAACGCGTAGCCTTTAGAGGTCGCGGGCCCCCACCCGCACATGCCCCCTGCCTCAAAATCGCACGAGGCTGACGTCACTGGCCGTGACCTAATGCTAGGAGAAGATAGTGACGTAGCTGCCGCTGACGATGATGACGTCACTTGCGGTAATGACGAGGACGGTGGTGTAGGTGTAGATCGTGACGATGACGTTGGTGTTGGGAGCCGTCGTGGTGAAGAATCTTGTTGTGGTGATGATACGCTTGATGATGTAAAGGAGGGTGATGACGATAATAACGGGGAAGGCGTGGTGATGATGCTGGTTGCTGGTTTTGATGTTACTGCTGCCGAATAGGGAACACAAATATTCGGTGGAAAATCTCTCCGGACAATCCATAATAATGTATGCAGGTAAATACACACACGTGCGCTCGGTCACCCGTATGGGCGCGTGCGTGCGAACAAGCGCAACACAAACATAAACACGCGCGCGCAAGTACATTATAAGTTATTGGGATTTGGGCATGGTACATTACTTTTGTGATGTCAAGACCTTGTTCTTTAGCATACGAGAGCTTCAGCTCGAGTATGCTAAAGAACAGGTGTCGAGACATCACAAAAGTCATGTACCATGCCCAAATCCCAATAACGTATATATACCGATCTTACCATTTATATAAAAACAGCAGAAAATCACAATGCATTGAAGAGGCGAAATGCGCCTCCATGTAGATCTGAATCATAGCAACCGCTGCACCAACATAGCAAAATCCATTAATCCACAAAGAATATAGTCTGCAGTTTACAAGGTTGAGAGCTATTTTAATGCAAATTGAACAAATCTTCGCAATAGCAATTGTGATGTCCCGAATGATATTTAGTGTTTAAAACTCTTATTGCACAGATTAAGACCGTATGAACCGGATCAGTTTCGGGGTGGAAAATAAAGTAAACTTACTGCATTGAAAATAGGGGAGGACGGAGCTGGTCCGCCTACTTTTTAGCTTTTCTCGCCATAAAAAGGTAAGCCAACCGAAGTAGAAGCTCATTTTTAGACCACTTGTTGAGTAAATGTATGGACATGTCGACAACATACGTTTATAGAAAATTCAGTTGATTGAGATTCATTCGTTACAAATAATAGCAAAAATTAGACTTTTTTGCTCTCAACTTTTCTCAAATGAATGGACACTTTCCAATCTTACACAGGACACGGCAGGATGACAGCACGAGGCTTTCACAAGATCGAAATAATTCTACAGCAAAACACTTAGCAATAAAAATGAAATGAGGAACCTGTCGCGGGGTCGGACAAGCCCTGATATCCCCTACTTTTGTTGCCCAGAAAATTGTCATCACCCAATGACGCATTTTTTGTTTGATGACGTAAAAGTGGTGCTGACGTGTGAGTAAGCAAGACAAGATCTTTTGGCTTTCTTCATAACAAAAGCGCCACGAACGCTGCGGTGGAAATCTAGTCGACTTTTGTACATCAAAACTTCAGAAGCTAATGATTACCAACAAAAATAGATAACAGCTGTAAATATCGTGTTGGTGTTGACAAACGGTAAATACATTCTAATGATATTAATTATGTTTGAATGCACGGACTTAATGATATTCATTATGTATTCTTGCACAAAAACTCACGCGCATTTTATACTGAGTTAAACGCATTAATGAAATGTAAATGATAATAATGAGATCCAAAAACAAGGAGTTAATGCGATAATTAGATGTTACAATAAGTGTTTTGGTGGCACTCGGCTGGGCCTTCTTTCTCATGTTTGGAGATCGGTATATACCCACTTGCCCGCATGTGAGCGCACGCTCACACGCACACACACACACACACACACTTGCGCGCTATGCACGTTCCTCTCCACACACACGCGCGCGCGCGCGCACACACAGTCTCCCTCGCGCTCTCTCTCTCTCATCTCTCTCTCTCTCTCTCTCTCTCTCTCTCTCTCTCTCTCTCTCTCTCTCTCTCTCTCTCTCTCTCTCTCTCTCACACACACACACACACACACACACACATGTATATGTGTGTGTATGTATATATATATATATATATATATATATATATAGACACATACACACATTTCACATGCGTAAATACAGTGACACGCATGCACAACGCAGAGAGAGAGAGAGAGAGAGAGAGAGAGAGAGAGAGAGAGAGAGAGAGAGAGAGAGAGAGAGAGACAGACAGACAGACAGACAGACAGACAGACAGACAGACAGACAGACATAGACAGAGACAGAGCGAGAGGCAGAGGTAAATATAGAGAAACTCATACACGCACACACACGTGACGCAGACGGACATACACGCACACACATAGTGACAAAGAGAGAGAGAGAGAGAGAGAGAGAGAGAGAGAGAGAGAGAGAGAGAGAGAGAGAGAGAGAGAGACAGACAGACAAACAGACATACAGAGAGAGGAGAGAGGAGAAAGAGAGAGAGAGAGAGAGAGAGAGAGACAGACAGACAGACAGACAGACAGACAGACAAACAGACAGACACACAGACAGACATAGAGAGAGAGTGGGAGAGATAGAGCTTTGAATACTTACAGCATGTAAGCCAATGAACAAGCAGCAGAAACAAATGCAGCTTGAATCGTTTCATGATTGGTATGGTTGCGCTTGTTGTTTGTTTGTTTGTTCGATACTATATCAACCTTAACTACTGAACTGATTCGCTGCACCTTTAGATCATCACACACTACATTGTTGCATCATTCATTGTCTCAACGCATTTTGTGTTATCCTCCTTTACTCAGAAAAACACACCCCCAACCATGATGTTACAAGTGTTCTGAACCACAGAGTTAGTTTTCTTGCACACAGTTTCCTTGGTATCTGTTGTTTTGCAAACTGCTTTGCTAAACAAAAAAATGTATAATTGATCAGTTGGTAGTTGACATACTCAGTTTTGGTAATTATTGTGTTTGTAGATATTAAATGTTATAATTAATTTACCAATTATCTCAGATTGTGTCTGACAGACATTGCCCCACACAAAACACCACAATTTGACAATTGCACAATTGGTTTGCGCTGTACAGTATTTTAAAAATAATATCAAAGCATGTTGTGACTTTCATTCACGATGTACCCCGAAGACGGAGTGTGGCTGCCCAAGTGGCTGGGTAATCAAAAACGGTCCCGCACGTAACTGTTATCATCCCTAGTACCATAGTGTTCAAGTGCTTCGGTTGCTGGGTTAATCTCTGGAGTCATTTTAGCCAAGATATGTCAACAACAGCAACAACATTCACGATGAAGAAACAAAGTTTGGGTATAGAAGTACCATTGACTAAAAATAGTTTATGTTGATTTATATCCTCCTCTTTCGAAGTATTACACAGCCATGTTCGAATGTCCCTAAAACCTGACTAATATGATAGATCAATGAAAGACAACTGGTCAAGCTTTTGCACACGATTTGCTGACCACGCTGTAATTTATATGATGACGAAACTATGTAGGGTCACTAAGGTAATGAGATAATGAATATGTGTTTCTGTATTAAAGACCCACTGAACCACCACGATTGGGTCCATTTGGGTTTTTTGGGGGGTAGTTGTGACCCACATACAAATGCCTCCAACTTCAAATTGAGGCTGCTCTTTAAAATGATGTTTCGTTTTCAATTCGGGGGCATCTGTATGGGAGTCAAACCTGGTCAAAACAAGATTTCTTACCAGCTATAAGAGGGAAAACGCGTGAAATCTGTGATTTTTACACGTGATCTGGTGGGTCTTAAAAAAAACGAAAAGAAAAGAAAGTCACATTTCGCATTGTACAAATGACCTTGACGACTGATAGTAATGTCGGAAGAGAGGTGGGTGGATTTGTACCAAGCGTATAAGTGGATAGATAGTGGATGGGATGAGAGGTGTAGATAGAATTGGAGAGTGTGTTGACGGATTACTAAAAGTGATTATTTCTTTCGTAATCTCCCATTCCGTTTGCCTCTGTTTGCTTCATTATTCCGATGATGAGGCGTTTTGCTGAGCAGGTGATACATTTTGTTCTGAAATGACGGGTCAATAATATTGTGACCCAGCACCACGAAAGGGACATTAAGTCCCTGGGCTAGCTTCAGGCTTGCAAAGTCAAAAATCGATTATTATTACAGTACACCCCGCTTATAGTAAAGTGCAGGGGAGCAAGGCTTTTCCTTTACTATAACAGGTTTTTCTTATAAACGATGTTCGGATATAGTAAAGTTTTGATGATATTTTTTATCTTATCCGATGACGTTTTTCAAAGTCAAAGCTAACGTAAAATACGAAATATAAACCCATCATCAAATCAAAATACAGCAAAACTCGGTTATAAGAAAATCGAAGGGAGATGATGTTTTGTTTATCCAAGTTTTCTTATATCCGAAACTCAGATAATAATATAAGAAAACATTTTGAAGTTTTTTTCCCTTGTCATTTTGAAGGTTTTTTCCCTTGTCTCTACCACCAACACAAAAGTGCTCATATTTTTTTTTTCTGCTCAACATTTATTTTGCACAGAATACTGAAGGAATGTATGGAAAAAAGGAACAAAAACAACTCAATTACTCTTGTAATCTAGTGCCTGTACTGTTTAGAATGTCTGTGATACAACTGGTTTGATGTAAACTTTCCCTTTTAGGAGCGACTTCAATTTTCTCGGAACATCCTTTCAGTTCAGGTCCAACTCACTTTTAAAGACACACTGACCCAACACGATTAAATCCTTTGTTTTTTTCTGGGTAGCTGTGACCCACATACAAATTCCCCAAACTTCAAATTGAAGTTGCTCTTTCAAATGTTTTGTTTTCAATTTGGGGGCATTTGTATAGGAGTCAAACCTGGTCAAAACAAGATTTTGTACCAGCTATAAGAAGGAAACCAGGTGGAACCCGTGATTTTGACTCGTGATCTGGGGGGTCTTTAAGAAAATGTTGTCAATGGTAATTCGCTTATAAGTAAATAGAACTCGCTTATAAGAAAATGAACTGCAAACCAACTCTCTTGTATGACATAATTTTCTTATATCCAAGTTTCCATTGCGGATGGGAGAACAAATTGCTTGCTTATAACCGAGTTTTCTTATAAGCGAGTTTCTTATATCCCAGTTTTGATCATAGATAAGAAAGAAGAAGTTTGGCAGGGACATTTTTTTTGCTTCATTGTTAGCGAGTTTTCTTATAAGCGAGTTTCTTATAAGCGGATTCGGCTGTATATATATTTTTTTTTCGGATTCATGTTTTTCCCACTAAGTAATGAGGGGAAAGAAACATGTTTTTGAGTGCCTTTCAATTTCGTTGAAGGTGGGTAGAGGGAGTAGTGAGACTGTGACGTATACATTGATGACGTATTTACAAAGGTCAGGAAGAGGACAATTTTTTTTTATTGTAAAGAAGAGGAACCACAAATGACTTTACTATAGGAGTTTTTTTTAATTTTAATTATAACCCAGTTGTTATTATGGGTGGGTGGGGGGAGTGGTGAGACTGTGACGCATACATTGGTGACATATTTACAAAGGTCACGAAGAGGACTTTTTTTTTTTATTGTAACCGAGGAGCCAGTCCTGTGGGGAACCAAAAGTGACTTTACTATAGCAGGTTTTTTTAATTATAACCGAGTTGCTACTATCCGAGGTCTATTTAGTAATAAAACAGTAGACCTTTGGCCGGGAACCAGTGCTTTCCTTTACTGTAACCGAAATTTCTTATAACCGAGATTACTATAAACGGGGAGTACTGTATGTTGGGTCAATTGTGAGTTATGGGTATTTGGGGGCTCTCTAACAGCTCATCTTTCATAATTATAAAGTACAATCTTGGTTATGGTCTCTAGGTACTCAAAACGTGCTTTAAAATAAGTACGTTGATGCATTTTCTTCAGCTAGACTAAACTTTAGACTGTGATTTCTCAAAATGTCCGACAGTCACCCTACCAACTGTAAATGCTCACAACTCTAAAACGGAAAACAGTTAGAGCAATGGTTCATTAATCATTTGAAAGAGCATTGTCTCAAGTTTCTAACTATACCATGTTCTTAGAATGGTCACTTTCACACTTTATGTCCCTTTCGTGGTTGCTGGGTCACATTGCTTAACCCACCAACATCAGAGGGTGCTGTTTTTTTCGGTTGAGAAAGTTGATCAACATTATGTGTACCCCGAAAGGTCAGATCCGAAAGACTGACATTTATATCGGGGCAATGATGAAACGTGGATCAAACGTTTGTCAAAACAGGTAGATGTTAATTCGTACACGTACATTCGAGAAGAATAAGTGGATGGGAGTAAACAAGGTTATGCTTACTTAAATGCGCAGTAAGTAGTAACTGTGGCCTTTGCCAAAGATATTCTAAAAGGGTAAGATGGACTACTTAAGAGCTCGGCGAACCGGGCTGATAGAGTTATCGTTAGTGGGGACAGTACACTATTCACAGTGCAGGCTATCCAAAAACTCAGACTGGAAGTTGAACGGAGAATTCAACTGGCCTATCGACGTGTAAAACGTGTCCTGTTTAAAAGGGACATAACCAGTGTTTCTGTCCTCACTACTCATATAGGGAAAAGAGACCGGATGCTTATCTTCCCCTATACAGTCTTTGCCTTTGCTCAAAATGGCATTTATCGTTGGTTGGCATCAGCCTGTAGGGGCCAACAGTAACACGAGCGCTGTGCAATAAATGCTTTTTCTACAGTAATGACAAATCATGATAAGCTTAACTTTTGTAGAAGAGCATGACTCAAACGAAGTGGCCTTTGCGCTGGCTCTAGTGCTGCAGCCAAAGGGATGGGTTGGCCTTTGGAGACATTCCCCAACGCCAGCTTCCCTTCTTCTTCTTCTTCTTCTTCTTCTTCTTCTTCTTCTTCTTCTTCTTCTTCTTCTTCTTCTTCATCTTCTGCGTTCCCAGGCCATAAGGCCATGATGGTTAAGGTACCGTACGTAATTATTATATTTATTAGATATTAGGTACTTTATAGTCACAGAGGCGTCTCTGTGAAATTCGGGTTGCTCCCACATGGAGAGGGCATCGCAGCCAGAGGCGCGCCACCCAATTTAGGTTTTTTTATGTGTCCGGTTTTCAGTTTTCACTGGTCTCCCCGCTGCGCACAGCTGACACATTCCGATTTCAGAGGAGCTCAAAGATTAGAAGATATTTTGGGGGGAAAAAGGCAGAAGAATGGGCCAATAAGTCAGACATATAGTAGATGATAGAAGGCAAAGGGAAAAGACAGAGTTAAAAAGAGTAACAGACAAGAGGACGTTACAAGCACATAACCTCCAGAAGGTAGAGGGACTATTTTGTTACGAAAGACCACCCGGTATCACCACGGGGGGAGACCCGTGGAGGGGCCGGGTCGTCCAGCTCCCCGTATGGAGGCACGAGGCATCCACCATTTGTCCCAGCACGCAGGGATAACATCTGCTCCCTTGCTGTCTGGCAGTCATGTTCGGAAACAACTGACTGGTATACATAATGTGCATATACAAGTATAATAGGATAGGCATACTTACAGACTTAAAACCCCAAACATTATGATGTAAGCGATAAGATAAACGAGATCAGTGTCGTGGTTTCAGTCTCATGTTTTGACATTCCTTTCAACGTCTTTTCTTGTCAATATTATTATTTTGTAGTATTTGGTACTTTTTAGTCATAGAGGCGTCTCTGCGGAATTCGGGTTGCTCCCGCCTGGAGAGCGCGTCGCAGCCAGAGCCACCCATGGGCACACGGGACCTCGGTTTATCGTCTCATCCGAAAGACCGCAAGGCCTATTGCAAAGTGAGAGGAAAAATCCCCTGTACCCATGTTCGAACTCGTGTTTATTATGCACACGAGGCGAACGCGTTACCTCTGTGCCACTCTGCGGCTATACTGGTTTGAGTACCGCAACAGCGTTGGCCGGGCCGATGATATACATTAATGCTCTTTTATGATACGCATACGTCATGTTTACTTTTTGTTGAGGTCTGTACTGTTCGTCTAAAAATAATCATCAGAGTTATGAGAAAATTCAACTGAAATCAAATCAATTGTTTTGTTTTGTTTTGTGAATAAAGTAACGTCACTTTACACTTGTCGTGTAGTTGTTTGTTTGTTGTACGTTCCACTGACGTTGCAGTCTGTTTCAGTGGTGTGGTGTTTTTTGTTTGTGGCTCAAGCCACAAACCTATAACTCACTTTGTCGGTCGGTCGGTCTGTCTGTCTGTCTGTCTGTCTGTCGGTCCAAAATTGTCGCACATTTTGACAACATTGTCGCACTTCAAATCGAGGCTACACTTCAAATTGAGGCCGCTCTTTAAAATGATGTATTTTAAAAGCGTACAAAATAATAAACATACGTAATACAGACACTACAACAGACACGACGAGTATGCGGTGCTTCTTTTGATGAGTATAAGTAGGATACATAGTTTTAAATGTTTTCCAAAAGATATCAAAAGTTACGAAATGGTGCAGAGATAACATTCTGGTTTACAGATTAAAATGATTGAAAAGCCAGGGGAGGTGACTCATGATTGGAGTGGTAAAAATAGACCGCGTGCCACAAACTATTGCGATTTCGCGCTTGTTTAATCAATAAATCAGTAAAAGGGGCTTCGACACTGTATACGAGGCGATCCGACTGTGACATTTGTGAGGCATGATTCTCGAGAAACTTCTACTGTCTAAATGAATCTGATGAAATCCTTGTAGATTTGTTCACTATGCTTATAATCCCCCGTACACGAATCTGATGAAACATCTTCATGGTTGTATCTGACATTTTGTGCAATCCGTGTATTGGGCTCTACGTGTGTATGGTGAACGAAAACAGTAGAGTTATTTGTAGATGGAAGTATTTCACACGAATCATGACTCACAGACATCGTCACAATAGGATTGCAATCGCGTGCAGTATTGCGGCCCGTTAAACACCCACCAGATCACGTGTAAAAATCACGGGTTTCACCGTGTTGTCCCTCTTATAGCTGGTAAGAAATCTTGTTTTGACCAGGTTTGACTCCATTACAAATGCCCCCAAATTGAAAACGAAACATCATATTAAAGAGCAGCCTCAAATTTGGAGTTGGGGGCATCTGTATGTGGGTCACAGCTACCCAGTAAAAAACAACAACTAGGGACTTAGTCGTGGTGGGTCAGTGGGTCTTTGAAGTGTCACCCATTATTTTATGACATTTTGGAATTGATGTAGGGTCTATGATTCAGATGCAATAACACAAATGTATCTTTTAACTCGATTTATGCTGAACATAGTAATCGATTTTCAGGCTTCGAAAAGTTTATTACAAAAAAATCAGTTTTCTATGTGTGTGTGTGTGTGTGTGTGTGTGTGTGTGTTATGTACGTGTGCGTGTGTGTGTGTGTGTGTGCGCGCGCGCGCGCGCGCGCGTGTGTGTGTGTGTGTGTGTGTGTGTGTGTGTGTGTTTTGTGTGTGTGGTGTTTTTTTTGAGGTTTTTTTTAAATGTCACAAAACTGCGTCTTAGAAAGCAACCACTTGCGGCATGATTTTGATAAATGCTATTGAGTTAGTAAACCTAGATCATTATATGTTGATAATTTTGTAAAAAGTTGACCATAAGGATCACACTTCATATTCTAACTTCAAGAGGATCGGTGTCATCTCAACTGATAACAGCTATGTCTTCTCGGTCATTGTCTTCGTTTCCATTCATGAACTATAGAGTGTGGAAACGCACAATCAACCAGCCGCGTGATAGCATTTTCGGGTCCAGTGACCTTGCAGGATCAAACAGACAAGCACCCCTGAAACTAGAGTCCGACCAGCATTCCTCATCAGTCACACAAAAGTCGCATGCATAAAATAAATAAAAATGTTTGGCTCGCCTCTGGCTGCGACGCGTTATCCAGGTGGGAGCAACCCGAATTTCACAGAGACGCCTCAAACGTGACACAAGTGGTTCAGACCTGGATTTCCATAATTATTTACTTTCTTTTTCAATCATTTTTCTTTTCAAAATTATCCTTTTCCTTAAAATCTTGATTATCCCCACCCCCACTCCCCCTGGTTGTGAGTTATCTCACCCTGTCGACATTGAAGATTATACTCATTGTATTCTCCATTGATTGTCCTTATGCAAAATAGTATACATTATTGTAGTCTTTACAGTATCATTTAAATGCTATTTATCTTGTGTTGGTTATCTTTTTGTTTTGGTATATGTTGGTATAAATGTGTATGCACACGTGCATGCATGTGTGTTGGTGTATGTGTAGGTGTGCGTCTGAGATAAAGAGATAATCTGAGGGAGAGACTGATACATGATGATGTAATCTGATTTTGTTACCATTTTTTTCTCTCTCATATATTGGTTGTCCATTCGATGTGCATGCTTTCGTTGTTGTTGGATTGTGTCTTGTGCAAAACCAAAAGGATTTCCTTTGTATTATGATGCATTGGCTGATTAAATAATCTTGAATCTTGAATTATTTTTTTGGGGGGGGAGTTTTTATGTAGCTTGTTTCATAAAAGTACACAATAGTTCTGGAGTCAAGAGGTTAATTGCACGGCTATGTTGCATGAACATTTTATACGGATATTGACACCAACATCAATTTGACAAAATACCAGGGCGTCGCCAAGGCTGACCATCTTGAAGCTACATCTTGACCTTCTGTTTGTATCTCCATTTCTTCAATCTTCTCACAAACACTCACGTCTACTGTACTTACAGTGCGTCGTTTCGTATTGGTATTATCTGCGTTATCATCGTCACAAGTGTTTATTTTAAAGACACCGCCAGGGGTCTCTGTCCGTGTAAGTGGACGTGATTCTCTAGTATAGTGACCAACGAATTTTGTCTACTGTCCATTTCGGTGTTAGTGTCAGGGTGAATTTGAAGGCAATGACTTCTAAGACAGTTTTGTGAGACAGCAACAAGAATTATGCATCCATGACCGTACTGCGAATGGAATATTATCTGTCATGTGCCAGGTACGTGCTCAATGGTTATCATCCACGGGATGGATTGATGAATTATGATTATGTTTTCTTGTCTGAATTCCTTAAATTGCTGTATGTTTTACATATAGCCAACTATTCTGCATTCCTTACCCCTCCCACTGTTCCCTCAATATGCGAGCAAAAATGTTTGTGGATTTGTAATTAATTCTGTATTTATTATTAGTTACATGCCATTGTTCACACGCACACCTCTCCTACTGTTCCCTGTGACATGGGCAGAAGGCCTAGTCAGTAAAGTTGAGTTGAGTTGAGTACATGATCCATGGTGTTGGCCTATTCTATGACAGGCGAAATCTCAGACACTGGGATTTATGATTTAAGGTCCATAACCACTGATTTATAGCAGCCCGCCTTCTTCTTCCAAACGTAACCGCCAGCAGTCCTTCTTCCCTCGGACCATTGCTGAGTGGAACCTACTCCCGTCTGTGGCAGTGTCATCAGCCACAGTGGGAGCCTCCAAAAGCCATATCTACCCCTCCTCCCCCTCCCCCCTCCTCCCCACCCCTTCCCCTACCCCTCCTTCCCCTACCCCTCCTTCCCCTCCCCCTCCTTCCCCCGCCCCCCTTTTTGTGGAAGAGGTGGAAGATCAAACGAAGAAGAAGAAGAAGAAGAAGAAAGAAGAAGAAGAAGAAGAAGAAGAAGAAGAACAACAAAGAAAAAGAAGAAGAAAAAGA